>JASUUJ010000224.1:0-294306 GCA_030449895.1 Citrus mangshanensis | reverse complement strand
ACCTGCAGTCCCGTCCCACCCCAAGCCCGTCCTCGCCGCAAAAGTGCCTAAAACGGTGGGCTTATAGCCTTGGGGGAGGGGCTGGCCAACCCTGTCCGCCGACTCCGGAATGGGGCGAGACTTTGCAAACGCTCCGTGTGCTGGGAAATAGTGCCGCTGGCACAGCTTGCCAAAAAATAAGTCCCTAAGGTTCCGCCCCCATTTTGCCCGCCGCAAAATGCCTAAAAACGGTGGGCTATAGCCTTGGGGGAGTGGGCTGGCCAACCCCGTCTGCCGGACTCGAATGGGGCGAGACTTTGCAGTGCCCTCCATGTGCCAAAATAGTCATGGGCACAGCCACGCCCAAAAATAAGCCCCTGAAGGTCCTGGCCCCAAGTTCCTCCGCCGTAAAATGCCTGGGAAACGGGTGGCTATAGCCTTGGGGAGGGTTGGCCAACCCTGTCCACCGACTCGGAATGGGCGAGATTCTTTGCGAGCACCCTCCGTGTGCCAAAATGGGCCAAAGGCACAGCCGCATTCCAAAAATAAGCCCCTATGGTCCCGCCCCAAAGTCTGGGTCCGCCGCAAAATGCCGAAAACGGGTGGGCTTGCAGCCTTGGGGGAGGGGTTGGCCAACTTCGTCCACTGACTCGGAATGGGGAGAGACTCTTACGGTAACGCCTCCGTGTGTAAAAAGAAACGCTGGCACAGCGCGCCCAAAATAAACTCCCGATGTCCCATCCCCTAAGTTCGTCCCCGCCGCAATTCCTTTCTCCTAAAAACGGGTGGGCCATAGCCTTGGGGGAGGTTGGCCAACCCTCGTCTCGCTGGACTCCGAATGGGGTAGCTCTGCGAGCGCCCGTGTGCTGGGCAAAGAGGCCGCTGCAAAGCCGCAGCCCAAAAAATAGCCCCGAAGGTCCCGGCCCCAAAGTTCGCCCGCCGCAAAATGGCCAAAAACGTGGTGGGCTAGCAGCCTTGGGGAGGGGCTACAACCCTGGTCCGCTCGGACTCGAATGGGGCGACTTGCGAGCGCCTCTGTGTACCAAAAATACTGTATTGCTCCGTGGCGAAGTCAAGGCCAACGCACCCAAAATAAGCCTCAAGCTCCTGGGTCCCAAGTTCGTCCGCCTACAAAATTCCCAAAACGGGTGGGCTATAGCCTTGGGAGGGGCTGGCCACCTCGTCCGGGCCCCGACTCGAATGGGGCGAGACTTCATGAGCGCACTCTGTGTACCAAAAATAGGTGGTGAGCAGTCGCACCCAAAAATAAGCCCCCGAAGGTCCGGGCCCCAAAGTTCAAGGTCCGCCGCATAAAATGCCTAAAAACGGTGGGCTTATAGCCTTTGGGGAGGGGCTGGCCAAATTGGCCGTCTCGCAAGACTGGAATGGGACGAGACTTTGCGAGCGCCTCCGTGTAACAAAAGAGGCCGGGCTGGCACAGCCGCGGTGCCCAAAAATAAGCCCCCCAAGGTCCCGCCCAAAGTTCATCCGCCGCAAAATGCCCTAAAAACGGGTGGGCTAGAGCCTTGGGAGTGAGTGGGCTGGCCAACTTCTGGTCTCGCTCGGACTCGGGAATGGGGCGAGACTTTTGAGCGCCTCCGTACCAAAATAGGCCATGGTACAGCTGTACTCAAAAATAAGCCCTAAGCTCCCGCCCTCCCAAGTTCGGTCCGCCACAAAAATGCCCAAAAACGTGTGGCTATAGCCTGGGGAGGCTGGCCACCCGTCCGCCTCGGACTCGGAATGGGGCGAGACTTCGCGACCGCACTCCTTGTGCCAAAAATAGGTGGCGCAGCGCAGCCGTTTACCTAAAAATAAGCCCCGAAGGTCCTGGGCCCCAAAGTTCGTCCGCCTGCAAAATGCCCAAAACGGGCGGGGGCTATAGCTCAGCCTGGGGAGTGGGCTAATCCTCGTCACCCGCTGGACCTCGGAATGGGGCGAGACTTTGCGAACGCTCCGTGGTGCCCAAATTTAGGCCGTGGGCACAGCCACCCAAAAATAAGTCCCCGAAGGTCCCGCCTCCACATTTTTGTCCGCTCGAAAAATGCCCAAAAACGGTGGGCTATAGCCTTGGGGGAGGGGCTGGCCAACTGTCCGCCTGGACTCGAATGAATGGGGCTTGCAGACTTTGCCATCGCCTCCGTGGTGCTGGGCCAAAAATAGCCCCGACACAGCCGTGCCCAAAAATAAGCTCCCCGAAGGTGCCGTCCCAAGTTGCCCGCCGCAAAAATGCCCAAGAAACGAGTGGGCTATAGCCTTGGGGGAGTGGGCTGGACAACTCGTCCCGCTGACTCGGGAATGGGGGAAGACTTTGCGAGTGCCCTCCATGGGCCAAAAATAGGACACTGACACAGCCGTGCCCAAAAATAAGCCCCCGAAGGTGCCGTCCCAAAGTTCGTCCGCCGCAAAAATACCCAAAAAACGGGTGGGCTATAGCCTTGGGGGTTGGCCCACTGGTCCCGCCGGACTCGGAATGGGCGAGACTTATGAGCACCCTCCGTGTGCTGTGGGCTAGGCTGCGGGCACAGCCAAGACTCCCAAAATAAGCCCTGAAGGTCCCGGGCCCTCAAGCTTCGTCTGCCGCAAAATGCCTAAAAACGGGTGGGCGATAGCCTTGGGGGAGGGGC
Organism: Citrus mangshanensis; assembly: GCA_030449895.1. NCBI lineage: Eukaryota > Viridiplantae > Streptophyta > Magnoliopsida > Sapindales > Rutaceae > Citrus > Citrus mangshanensis. The sequence continues at coordinate 291,700 of JASUUJ010000224.1, read as the reverse complement.
TGGCCGACTCGTCCGCCCGGACTCGGGAATGGGCGAGACTCTTTGGGAGTGCCTCTGTGTGCCAAAATAGGCCGTGGGGCACAGCCGTGCTCTAAAAATAAGCCCACGAAGGTCCCGCCCCAAGTTCATCCGCCGCAAAATGCCTAAAAACGGATGGGCTATAGCCTTGGGGGAGGGGCTGGCCAATCTTCGTCCGCCGGACTCGGAATGGGGTGGGACTTTGAGCGCCTCCGTGCCAAAAGAAGCCACGGGCACAGCCGCGCCAAAAATAAGCTCCCCGAAGGTGTCCCCCCCTAAGTTCGCGCGCAAAATGCCCAAAAACGGGTGGGGTATAGCTTGGGGGAGGGGCTGGCAAACTTCATCCGCCGGACTCGGAATGGGGTGAGACTTTGCAGCACCTCCGTGTGCCAAAAATAGGCCACAGGCACAGCGCGCCTAAAAATAATTTCTCCCAAAGGTCCCGTTCCCAAGTTCGTCCGCCGCAAAAATGCCCAAAAACGTGGGTGCAGCCTGGGGAAGGGGCTGGCCAACCGTCTGCCGGACTCGGAATGGGGCGAGACTTCATGAGCAGCACCCTCCATGTGCCAAAATAGCCACGGCACAGCCGCACCCAAAAATAAGCCCCCCGAAAGTCCTGTCTCCCCAAGTTCGTCCGCCTCGCAAAATGCCCAAAAAGGGTGGGATATAGCCTGGGGAGGGACTGGCCAATCCCCTCGTCCGCCGGACTCAAATGGGAGAGACTTTGCGAGCGCCTCCAGGAAAGAAAATAGGCCGCGGGAACAGCCGCAAGCAAAAATAAGCCCTCAAGGTCCCGTCCCCAAGTTCGTCCGCCGCAAGAAAAATGCCCAAAACGTGGTGGGGTATAGCCTGGGGAGGGGTTGGCCCACTTCGTCCGCCGGACTCGGAATGGGGCGAGGCTTTGCGAGCGCCTCTGTGTGCGTGGCAAAATAGGCCGCAAGCACAGCCGCGCCCAAAATAAGCCCCCGAACATCCGTCCCCAAGTTCGTCCGCCATTGCAAAATGCCCAAAACGGGTGGGCTATAGCCTTGGGGGAGGGGGCGGCCAATCTCTGTCCGCCGGACTGGAATGGGGAGAGACTTTGCAGCTCCATGTGTCAAAATAAGCCGCCGGCACAGCCGCGCCAAAAATAAGCCCCCGAAGGTCCTGGTCCCCTCGTCCGCCGCAAAATTCCAAAACGGGTGGGCTATAGCCTTGGTGGGAGGGGGCTGGCCACCTGTCTCGGCCTGACTCGAATGGGCGAGACTTTGCGAGCGCCTCCGTGTGCCAAAAATAGGCCACTGGCACAGCCGCACTCCAAAAATAAGCCCCAGAAGGTCCTGTCCCCAAGTTTGTCCGCCGTTAAAATGCCCAAAAACGTGGTGGGCTATAGCCTTGGGGAGGGGCTGGCCAACCTCGTCCGCCTCGGACTCGGAATGGGGAAAACTTGCGAGCACCCTCGGTAAAGTTGCAAAATAGGTCACGGGCATAGCCGCGGCCCAAAAATAAGCCCCGAAGTGTCCCGTCCCAAAGTCTCACGCCCAATGCAAAATGCCCAAAACGGGTGGGCTATAGCCTTAAATGGGAGGGGCTGGCCAACTTCCTCGCCGGACTCGAATGGGGCGAGACTTACAGCGCTCTGTGTCAAAGCTAAAATATGCCGCGACACAGCCACGTGCCAAAAATAAGCCCCCCGAAGGTCCCGGGCCCCAAAGTTCGCTCGCGCAAAATGCCCAAAAAACGCGGCTTGGCAGCCTTGGGGAGGGGTTGGCAACATCGTCCGCTGACTCGGGAATGGGGCGAGACTTTTGGCGAGCACCCTCCATGTGCCAAAAATAGCCGCGGCACAGCCGCGCCAAAAATAAGCCCCGAAAGTCCCGCTCCCCAAGTTCGTCCGTCGCAAAATGCCCAAAAAAGGTGGTGTGGATATAGACTTGGGGGAGGGATCACAACTTCGTCCGGACTCGAATGGGGAGAGACTCTTGCGAGCACCCTCGTGTGCAAAATTAGGCCGCTCAAGGCACAGCCGCGCTGCAATAAGCCCCTCGAAGGTCCTGGCCCAAAAGTTCGTCCGCCGTAAAAATACCTAAAAACTGGTGGGCATAGCCTCGGGGGGAGGGGCTGGCCAACTTCGGCCCGCCTCGGGACTGGAACGGGCGAGACTTACGAGCGCCCTCCGTAGCAAAATATGCCGTGTACACAGCCGCGCCCAAAAATAAGCCCTCAAGGTCCCAGCCCCCAAGTTCGCCGCCGCAAAAATGCCCAAAACGGGTGGGGCTATAGCCTTGGGGGAGGGGGTTGGCCCACCCCCCTGGCCCGCCGCCTCGACTGAATGGGGCGAGACTTTGCAGCACCTCCATGCCGTGCCAAAAGGCTAGGCCACGGCACAGCCGCGCCCAAAAATAAGCCTCCCGAAAGTCCCGCCTCCCAAGTTCGTCCGCCGCAAAATGCCCAAAAAGGGTGGGATATGACTGGGGAGGGACTGGCCAATCTCGCCCGCCGGATCTGACTCGGAATGCGAGACTCTTGCAGCGCCTCCGTGTGCAAAAATATGCCACGTGCACAGCCGCGCTAAAAATAAGCCCCCGAAGGTCCCGCCCCAAGTTCGATCACGCCGCAAAATGCGCTAAAAACGGGTGGGCTATAGCCTTGGGGGAGGGGCTGGCCACCGGGCCCGCCTCGGACCTCGGGAATGGGGCGAGACTTTGCAGAACCCTCCATGTGCCTGTGTGTATAGGCCGCGGGCACAGCCGCGCCAAAATAAAGCCCCGAAAGTCCCTGGGCCCCAAGTTCGCCCAAATGCCTAAAAAAGGGGGATGGGATATGACTTGGGGAGGGATCACAACCTGGTCCGCCATTCGGACTCAAATGGGGAGAGATTCTATGAGCACCCTGCCAAATAGTCACATGGGCAGCGCGGTAACAGCCGCGGCCAAAAATAAGCCCCGAAGGTCCCGCCCAAAATGTTCTCACAAAATGCCCAAAACTGTGGCCATAGCCTTGGGGGAGGGGCTGGCCAACTTCTGTCCGCCGGACTGGAATGGGCAGACTTTACGAGCGCCTCCGTGTGCCAAAATATGCCGCGTACTCAGCCGCGCCAAAAATAAGCCTCGAAGGTCCGTCCCCAAGTCTGTTCGCCCACCACAAAATGCCTAAAAACGGTGGCTATGGCCTTGGGGGAGGGGCTTGGCAACTTCTGGCCCGGACTCCGGAATGGGGCGAGACTTTGCACCGCTCCGTGCGCTGGGGGTAAACAGGGCAGCGGGTACAGGCGTGCCCAAAATAAGCGCCCGAAGGTCCCGGGCCTCCCAAGTTCGTCCCGCTGCAAAATGCCTCAAAAACGGGTGGGCTATAGACTGGGGGAGGGGCTGGCCTACGTCCGGGCCTCGCTGACTCCGGAATGGGGTGAGACTTTGCAGCACCTCCGTCTGCCAAAATACGCCATGGGCACAGCCGCACCTAAGATTCTCAAGGTCCTGTCCCCAAGTTCGCTCTGGGCTGCAAAAATGCCCAAAACGGGTGCTGGCTATAGCCTTGGGGAGGTGGCTGGCCAACCCCGTCCGCCGGACTCGCGGAATGGGGCGAGACTTGCACCGCTCCAGTGCGCTGGTTAAAAATAGGCAGCGGTGCACAGGCGTGCCCAAAAATAAGCGCCTGAAGGTCCGTCCCCAAGTTCAACCTGGCTGCAAAATGCCCAAAAATGGGTGGGCTATAGACTTGGGGGAGGTTGGCCTGGCCTACTTCATCCCTACTGACCGTGAATGGGGTGAGACTTTGTCACAGCACCCTCCGTCTACAAAAAATACTCGCCGTGGCACAGCCGTATCTCCAAAATAAGACCCCTGAAGGTCCCGCCCCTGGAAAGTTCGTCCGCTGCAAAATGCCCAAAAACGGGTGGGCTATAGACTTGGGTGGAGGGGCTGGCCTACTTCGTCCGCAGGACGCGGAATGGGGTGAGACTTTGCGAGCACCCTCCGTCTGCCAAAATACGGCGTGGCACAGCCGCACTCCAAAATTAAGACCCCAAGGTCCTGGCCCCAAGTTCGTCCGCTGCAAAATGCCCAAAAACGGGGGGTAAGGTGGCCTTGGGGGAGGGGCTGGCTAAACTCTGGCCTCGCTGACTCGGACGAATGGGGCGAGACTTGCGAGCGCCTCCATAAAGCAAATAGGCTTCACAGCAGCATCACTCCAAAAATATGACCCCTGAAGGTCCCGCCCCCAAGTTCGTCGCCGCAAAATGCCCAAAATGGGTGGGCTAGCCTGGGGGAGGGGGCTGGCCAATCTCTGTCACGCCGGACTCGGAATGGGGCGAGGACACTGGCAGCGCCTCCTGAAAAGTGCTAAAATAGTCATGGAATAGCCGCACTCCAAAAATAAGCCCCCCAAGGTCCTGCTCCCAAGTTTGTCCGCCGTGAAAATGCCAAAAATGGTGGGCTATAGGCTTGGGGGAGGCTGGTCACCTCTGTCTTCGCTGAGTCTGGAATGGGGCGAGACTTTCCGAGCGCCTTCCATGTGCTGGGGGTTAGTCGGGCACAGCCGCGCCCAAAATAAGCCCCACGGTCCTGGCCCCTCAAGTCTGGGCCCGCGGCAAAATGCCCTCAAAAAAACGGGTGGGCTGAGTAGCCTGGGGGAGGCTGGCCAACTTCGTCCGCCTGACTCGGAATGGGGGAGAGACTTTGCGAGCGCCTCCGTGTGACAAAAAAGGCCGGGCACGCGCGCCCTCAACATAAGGCGCCCTCGAAGGTCCTCGCCCCAGTTCGTCTCGCCGAAAAATGCCTAAAAAGGGGTGGGCTATAGCCTTGGGGGAGGTGGGCTGGCTAACTTCGTCCGCCGGACTCCGGAATGGGGCGAGACTTTGCGAGCACCTTCCGTGTGTCAGGCCAGGCCGCGTGCACAGCCGCGCCTGTACAAAATAAGCCCCGACCGTCCTCGCCCCTCAAGTTCGGGCCGCACAAAAATGCCCAAAACGGTGGGCTATAGCCTTGGGGGAGGGGTTGGCCCACTTCTGTCCACGGACTCGGAATGGGGCGAGACTTTGCGAAAGCGGTATCCATCTGCAAAATAGGCCGCGGGCAGAGCCGCCCAAAAATAAGCCCCCAAGGTCCTGGGCCCCCAAGTTCGGTCCGCTCGCAAAATGGCAAAAACAGGGTGGGCTATAGCCTTGGGGGAGGGGTTGGCCCACTCTGTCCGCTCGGACTCAGAATGGGGCTAGCCTTTGTGAGCGCCTCCGTGTGCCAAAAATAGGCCGTGGGCACAGCCGCTGCCCAAAAATAAGCCCCCCTAAGGTCCTGCCTCAAATCTGTCCGCCGTAAAATGCCCAAAAACGGGTGGGCTATAGCCTTGGGGGAGGGGGGCCAACTTCATCCTCCCGGACTCGGAATGGGGCGAGACTTTGCGAGCGCCTCCTGCGTAAAGCAAAAATAGGCGCGGCGCAGCCGCACTCCAAAATAAGCTGCTCGAAGGTCCCATCACCATGTTCGCCCGCCGCAAAATGCCAAAAACGGATGGGCTATAGCCTTGGGGAGGGGCTGGCCACTTCGTCTGGGCTCGCTCGGAATGGGGCGAGACTTTACAGCGCCCTCCGTGGTGCTGGGCTGGGGTCTGTGGCACAGCTGCCGCCCAAAAATAAGCCCCGAAGGTCCCGCCCCAAGTTCGCCCTCCGCGCAAAAATGCCCAAAAAACAGGTGGGCTATAGCCTTGGGGGGAGGGGCTGGCCAACTTCGTCCGCCGGACTCGGAATGGGGCGAGCCTTTGCGAGCGCCCTCCGCATACCAAAAGCAGAGCCGCGCCCAAAAATAAGCCCCCGAAGGTCCCGTCCCCAAGTTTGTCCGCCGCAAAAATGCCCAAAAAACGGGTGGGCTATAGCCTTGGGGGGAGGGGCTGGCCAACTCCGGCCCGCTCGGATGACTCGGGAATGGGACGACACTTTGGGAGGGGCCTCTATGTGCCAAAACAGTCCGTGGTGCACAGACGCGCTGCAATAAGCCCCCAAAGGTCCCGTCCCAAGTTCGTCCGCCGTAAAATGCCCGAAAACGGTGGCTATAGCCTTGGGCGGAGGGGCTGGCCGACTTCGTCCGCCAGACTCGGAATGGGCGAGAATTTGCGAGCGCCCTCCGTGTGCCAAAAATAGGCTGCGGGTACAGCCGCGCCCAAAAATAAGCCTCCAAGGTCCCGTCCCCAAGTTCGTCCACCGCAAAAATGCCCAAAAAACGGGTGGGCTATTGCCTTTGGGGTGAGGGGCTGGCCAACTTCGTCCGCCGGACTCGGAATGGGGCGAGACTTTGCGAGCGCCTTCCGTGTGCCAAAAATAGGCCACGGGCACAGCCGCGCCCAAAAATAAGCCCCCGAAGGTCCCGTCCCCAAGTTCGTCCGCCGCAAAAATGCCCAAAACGGGTGGGCTATAGCCTTGGGGGAGGGGCCAACTCGTCCGCCGGACTCGGAATGGGGCGAGACATTGCAAGCGCCCCGTGTGCTGGGTAAAGGCCATGGCACAGCGCGCCCAAAAAATAAGCCCCTCGAAGGTCCCCCTCCCAAGTTCGTCCGCCGCAAAAATGCCCAAAAAGGGGTGGGCTATAGCCTTGGGAGGGGCTGGCCAACTTCTGCCGGCCGGACTCGAATGGGGCGGTGACTTCATGCGAGCGCCTTCCGGTGCTGAAATAGGCGCGGGCACACCCGCGCCCAAAAATAAGCCCCGACGGTCCCGCCCCAAGTTCGTCTGCGCAAAAATGCCCAAAAACGGGTGGGCTATAGCCTTGGGGGAGGCTGGCCAACTCGTCCGCCGGCCTCGGAATGGGGAGAGACTTTGCGAGCGGCCTCCGTGGTGACAAAATAGGTCAGCGTGGCACAGCCGCGCCCCAAAATAAGCCCCCGAAGGTCCCGTCCCCATGTTCGTCCGCCGCAAAAATGCCCAAAAAACGGATGGGCTATTGCCTTGGGGGGAGGGGCTGGCCCACTTCGTCCGCCGGACTCGGAATGGGACGAGACTTTGGGAGCGGCCTCCGTGTGCCAAAAACAGTCCGCGTGCACAGACGTGCCCACAAATAAGCCCCCGAAGGTCCCATTCCCAAGTCTGCCCACCGCAAAATGCCCAAAAACGGGTGGGCTATAGCCTTGGGGGAGGGGCTGGCCAACCTTGGTCCGCCGGGACTCGGGAATGGGGTGAGACTTTGCAGCGCCTCCGGTGGTGCAAAAATAGTCAGCTGGATCACAGGCGCGCCCAAAATAAGCCCCCGAAGGTCCCGCCCCCAAGTTCGTCCGCTCGCAAAAATGCCAAAAATGGGTGGGCTATAGCCTTGGGGGAGGGCTGGCTAACCGCCGGACTCGGAATGGGGCGAGACATTGCAAGCGCCTGTGCTGGGCAAATAGGCCTGCGGGCACAGCCGCACCCAAAAATAAGCCCCCGAAGGTCCCGTCCCCAAGTTTGTCCGCCGCAAAAATGCCCAAAAAACGGGTGGGCTATAGCGTTGGGGGGAGGGGCTGGATTCGTCCGCCGGACTCGGAATGGGACGACACTTTGGGAGCGGCCTCCGTGTGCCAAAAACAGTCCGCGTGCACAGACGCGCCCAAAAATAAGCCCCCGAAGGTCCCGTCCCCAAGTTCGTCCGCCGCAAAAATGCCCGAAAAACGGGTGGGCTATAGCCTTGGGCGGAGGGGCTGGCCGACTTCGTACGCCAGACTCGGAATGGGCGAGAATTTGCGAGCGCCCTCCGTGTGCCAAAAATAGGCCGCGGGTACAGCCACGCCCAAAAATAAGCCCCCGAAGGTCCCGTCACCAAGTTCGTCCGCCGCAAAAATGCCCAAAAAACGGGTGGGCTATAGCCTTTGGGGGGAGGGGCTGGCCAACTTCGTCCGCCGGACTCGGAATGGGGCGAGACATTGCGAGCGCCTTCCGTGTGCCAAAAATAGGCCGCGGGCACACCCGCGCCCAAAAATAAGCCCCCGAAGGACCCGTCCCCAAGTGCTCCGTCCGCCTGCAAAATGCCCAAAAACGGGTGGGCTATAGCCTTGGGGGAGGGGCTGGCCAATCCGCCTCGGACTCGGGAATGGGGCGAGACATTGCAAGCGCCCCGTGTGCCAAAATAGGCCACGGGCACAGCCGCGCCCCAAAAATAAGCTCCTCGAAGGTCCCGCCCCCAAGTTCGTCTCGCCGCAAAATGCCCAAAAAGGGGTGGGCTATAGCCTTGGGAGGGGCTGGCCAACTTCGCGGCCGGGACTCGGAATGGGGCGAGACTTTATGAGCGCCTTCCGTGTGCTAAAAATAGGCCGCGGCACACTCGCCCAAAAAATAAGCCCCCAAGGACCCGTCCAAGTTCGTCCGCCGCAAAATGCCCAAAAACGGGTGGGCTATAGCCTTGGGGAGGGGCTGGCCAACCTCGTCCGCCGGACTCGGAATGGGGCAGACATTGCAAGCGCCTGCTGTGCCAAAATAGGCCGCGGCACAGCCGCGCCCAAAAATAAGCCCTCGAAGGTCCCGTGGGCCCCAAGTCTGTCCGCCGCAAAATGCCCAAAAAGTGGGCGGGCTATAGCCTTGGGGGAGGGCTGGCCAACTTCGTCCGCCCGGACTCGGAATGGAGAGACTTTGCGAGCGGCCTCCGTGTGACAAAAATAGGCCGCTGGGCACTGCCGCGCCCCAAAATAAGCCCCCAAGGTCCTGGCCCCATGTTCGTCCCGCCGCAAAATGCCTAAAAACGGATGGGCTATTGCCTTGGGGAGGGGTTACCACTGGCCCACTTCGTCCGCCGGACTCGGAATGGGACGAGACTTTGGGAGCGGCCTCCGTGTGCCAAAAACAGTCCGCGTGCACAGACGTGCCCACAAATAAGCCCCCGAAGGTCCCATTCCCAAGTTCGTCCACCGCAAAAATGCCCAAAAAACGGGTGGGCTATAGCCTTGGGGGGAGGGGCTGGCCAACCTCGTCCGCTCGGACTCGGAATGGGGTGAGACTTTATGCAGCGGCCTCCGTGCAAAATAGGCCGCGAGCACAGGCGCGCCAAAAATAAGCCCCAAAGGTCCCGCCCCAAGTTGCCCGCCGCAAAATGCCCAAAATGGGTGGGCTATAGCCTTGGGGGAGTGGATGGCCAACTCGTCCGCTCGGACTCGGAATGGGGTGAGATATTGCAAGCGCCTTCCAGGCTGTGCCAAATAGACCGCGGGCACAGCCGCGCCTGCAAAAATAAGCCCCAAGGTCCTGGCCCCCAAGTTCGTCTCGCACAAAAATGCCTAAAAACGGTGGGCTATAGCCTTGGGGGAGGGGCTGGCCAATAACCTCGTCCGCTCGGACTCGGGAATGGGGCGAGACATTGCAAGCGCTCCGTGTGCCAAAAATAGGCCAGGCACAGCCGCCCAAAAATAAGCCCCCGAAGGTCCTGGCGTCCCAAGTTCGTCCGCCTGCAAAATGCCCAAAACGGTGGCTATAGCCTGGGGAGGGGCTGGCCGACTTCGGTCACGGACTCAGAATGGGGCGAGACTTTAGGAGCGGCCCTCCGGCTGGTGCCAAGATTAGGCCGCGTGGGCACAGTCGCGCCCAAAAATAAGCCCCAAGGTCCCGCTCCTGCCAAGTTCGGTCCGTCGCAAAAGCTCCGAAAACGGGCGAGGCTATACTGAGGGGCTGGCCGACTGTGCACGCTGTGACTTAATGGGCGAGACTTGCGAGCGCTCCGTAGTTAAAAATAGGCCGCGGTACAGCCACGCCCTAAAAATAAGCCCCGAAGGTCCCTGGCCACCAAGTTCGTCCCGCCGCAAAATGCCAAAACGGGTGGGCTATAGCCTTTGGGGGAGGCTGGCCAACTACGCTCCGCCTCGGACTCGGAATGGGGCGAGACATTGCGAGCGCCCAGGCCAAATAGGCTGCCGCGGCACACCCGCGCCCAAAAATAAGCCCCCGAAGGACCCGCCCCAAGTTCGTCCGCCTGCAAAATGCCCAAAAACGGGTGGGCTATAGCCTTGGGGGAGGGCTGGCCCTGTCCGCTCGGACTCGGAATGGGGCGAGACATTGCAAGCGCCCTTGTGCCAATAGGCCGCGGGCACAGCCGCGCCCAAAAATAAGCCCTCAAGGTCCCGCTGCCCAAGTCTCGTCCCGCGAAAAATGCCCAAAAAGGGGCGGGCTATAGCCTTGGGGGAGGGGGGCTGGCCAACTTCGCCCGGACTCGGAATGGGGCGAGACATTGCAAGCGCCTCGTGTGCCAAAATAGGCCAGGGCACAGCTGCCCCAAAAATAAGCCCCCGAAGGTCCTGGCCCCAAGTTCGCTCCGCCGCAAAATGCCCAAAAACGGTGGGCTATAGCCTTGGGGGAGGGGTTGGCCGACTCGTCCGCCTCACTCAGAATGGGGCGAGATTTTAGGAGCGCCTCCGGTGCCAAGATTAGGCCGCGGCACAGTCGCGCCCAAAAATAAGCCCCGAAGGTCCCTGGCCCCAAGTTCGTCGCTGCAAAAAGCCCGAAAACTGGGGTGGGCTATAGACTTAAGGAGGGGCTGGCCGACTTCGACGCCAGACTCGGAATGGGCGAGAATTTGCGAGCGCTCCGTGCAAAATAGGTGCATGGGCACAGCCACGCCCCAAAATAAGCCCCCGAAGGTCCCGCCTACCAAGTCTGGGTCTCGTCCTCCACGTGGAAAATGCCTAAAAACGGGTGGGCTATAGCCTTTGGGGGAGGGCTGGCCTAACTTCGTCACCCGGACTCGAATGGGGCGAGACATTGCGAGCGCCTTGTGTGTGTAAAAATAGGCCGCGGGCACACCCACGCCCAAAATAAAGCTCCCCGAAGGACCCGTCCCCAAGTTCGTCGCCGCAAAATGCCCAAAAACGGTGGGCTATAGCCTTGGGGAGGGGCACAACTTCGTCCGCCTTGGACTCGGAATGGGAGAGACTTTGCAGCGGCCTCCAGTGGTGAAAATAGGTCATGTGGCACAGCCGCGCCCAAAATAAGCCCCGAAGGTCCCGCCTCCCATGTTCGTCCGCTCGCAAAAATGCCCAAAAGGGGTGGGCTATAGCCTTGGGGGAGGGGCTGGCCAACTTCGTCCGCCGGACTGAATGGGAGAGACTTTGCGAGCGCCCTCGTGTGACAAAAATAGGCCGCGGCACAGCCTGCGCCCCAAAATAAGCCCCGAAGGTCCCGTCCCCATGTTCGGTCCCGCCTGCAAAATGCCCAAAAACGGATGGGCTATTGCCTTGGGGGAGGGGCTGGCCCACTTCTGTCCGCCTCGGACTCGAATGGGACGAGACTTTGGGAGCGGCCTCCGGTGCCAAAATAGTCCGCGTGCACAGACGTGCCCAAAATAAGCCCCTTTAAGGTCCCATTCCTGTTGTTGGTCTGCCCACCGCAAAATGCCCAAAAACGGGTGGGCTATAGCCTTGGGGGAGGGGCTGGCCAACTCGTCCGCCTCGGACTCGGAATGGGGTGAGACTTGCGAGTGGCCTCCGTGGTGCAAAAATAGGCCGCGGAGCACAGGCGCGCCAAAAATAAGCCCCAAAGCGTCCCCCCAAAGTTCATCTACGCAAAATGCCCAAAAATGGGTGGGCTATAGCCTCGGGGGAGTGGCTGGCCAACTCGTCCGCCTCGGAATGGGGGTGAGACATTGCAAGCGCCTCCGCAGTGCTGGGGCCAGACTGCTGGGCACAGCCGCGCCCAAAAATAAGCTCCCAAGGTCCCGGCCCCCAAGTTCGTCCGCACAAAATGCCCAAAACGGGCGGGCTATAGCCTTGGGGGAGGGCTGGCCAACTTCTGTCCGCTCGGACTCGGGAATGGGGCGAGACATTGCAAGCGCCTGTGCCAAAAATAGGCCGCGTGCACAGCCGCCCCCAAAAATAAGCCCCCGAAGGTCCCGTCCCCAAGTTCGTCCGCCGCAAAAATGCCCAAAAAACGGGTGGGCTATAGCCTTGGGGGGAGGGGCTGGCCGACTTCGTCCGCCGGACTCAGAATGGGGCGAGACTTTAGGAGCGGCCTCCGTGTGCCAAGATTAGGCCGCGGGCACAGTCGCGCCCAAAAATAAGCCCCCGAAGGTCCCGTCCCCAAGTTCGTCCGCCGCAAAAAAGCCCGAAAAACGGGTGGGCTATAGACTTGGGCGGAGGGGCTGGCCGACTTCGTACGCCAGACTCGGAATGGGCGAGAATCGAGCGCCTCCGTAGCCAAAAATAGGCCGCGGGTACAGCCACGCCCAAAATAAGCCCCGAAGGTCCCACTACCAAGTTCGTCCGCCGCAAAATGCCCAAAAACGGGTAGCGGGCTATAGCCTTGGGGGAGGGGCTGGCCAACTCTGCCCGCCGGACTCGGGAATGGGGCGAGACATTGCGAGCGCCTCGCTGGGTGCTAAAATAGGCCGCGGGCACAGCTGCGCCCAAAATAAGCCTCCCGAAGGTCCCGTCCCCAAGTTCGTCCGCCGTAAAATGCCCAAAACGGGTTGGCTATAGCCTTGGGGGAGGTTAACTTCGTCCGCCGGATCTAATGGGGCGAGACATTGCAAGCGCTTCAGGTGCCAAGCAAAATAGGCCGCGGGCACAGCCGCGCCCAAAAATAAGCCCCCGAAGGTCCCGTCCCCAAGTTCGTCCGCCGAAAAAATGCTCAAAAAAGGGGTGGGCTATAGCCTTGGGGGGAGGGGCTGGCCAACTTCGTCCGCCGGACTCGGAATGGGGCGAGACATTGCGAGCGCCTTCCGTGTGTCAAAAATAGGCCGCGTGCACAGCCGCGCCCAAAAATAAGCCCCCGACGGTCCCGTCCCCAAGTTCGTCCGCGCAAAAATGCCCAAAAAACGGGTGGGCTATAGCCTTGGGGGGAGGGGCTGGCCAACTTCGTCCGCCGGACTCGGAATGGGGAGAGACTTTGCGAGCGGCCTCCGTGTGACAAAAATAGGCCGCGGACACAGCCGTACTAAAAAATAATCCCCCGAAGATCCCGTCCCCAAGTTCGTCCGCCGCAAAAATGCTTAAAAAACGGGTGGGCTATAGCCTTGGCGGGAGGGGCGGGCCGACTTTGTCCGCTGGACTCGGAATGGGGCGAGACTTTGCGAGCGTCCTCCGTGTGCCAAAAATAGGCAGCGGGCACAGCCTTGCCCAAAACTAAGCCCCCGAAGGTCCCGTCCCCAAGTTCGTCCGCGGCAAAAATGCCCAAAAAACGGGTGGGTTATAGCCTTGGGGGGAGGGGCTGGCCAACTTCGTCCGCCGGACTCGGAATGGGGCGAGACTTTGCGAGCGCCCTCCATGTACCAAAAATAGGCCGCGGGCAGAGCCGCATCGAAAACTAAGCCCCCGAAGGTACCGTCCCCAAGTTCGTCCGCCGCAAAAATGCCCAAAAAATGGGTGGGCTATAGCCTTGGGGGGAGGGGCTGGCCAACTTCGTCCGCCGGACTCGGAATGGGGCGAGACATTGCGAGCGCCCTCCGAGTGCTAAAAATAGGCCGCGGGAATAGCCGCACCCAAAAATAAGCCCCCGAAGGTCCCGTTCCCAAGTTTGTCCGCCGCAAAAATGCCCAAAAAACGGGTGGGCTATAGGCTTGGGGGGAGGGGCTGGCCCACTTCGTCCGCCGGAGTCGGAATGGGGCGAGACTTTCCGAGCGCCTTCCATGTGCCAAAAATAGGCCGCGGGCACAGCCGCGCCCCAACATAAGCCCCCGACGGTCCCGTCCCCAAGTTCGTCTCGCGCAAAATGCCCAAAAACGGTGGGCTATAGCCTTGGGGGAGGGGCTGGCCCACTTCGTCCGCTCGGACTCGGAATGGGGAGAGACTTGCAGCGCCTCCGTGTGACAAAAAGGCCGCGGGCACAGCCGCGCCCCAAAATAAGCCCCCGAAGGTCCTGGCCCCAAGTTCGTCCGCCAAAAATGCCCAAAAAGGGGTGGGCTATAGCCTTGGGGGAGGGCTGGCCAACTCGTCCGCCTCGGACTCCGGAATGGGGCGAGACTTTGCGAGCGCCCGTGTGTCAAAATAGCCGCAGGCACAGCAGCTGCCCAAAAATAAGCCCCCGACGGTCCCGCCCCCAAGTTCATCCGCGCAAAATGCCCAAAAACGGGTGGCTATAGCCTTGGGGGAGGGGTTGGCCAACATCGCCCGCTCGGACTCGGTATGGGGTGAGACATTGCAAGCGCCTTCCGTGTGCCAAAAATAGGCCGCGGGCACAGCCGTGCCCAAAAAATAAGCCCCCGAAGGTCCCGTCCCAAGGTTTGTCCGCACAAAAATGCCCAAAAAACGGGTGGGCTATAGCCTTGGGGGGAGGGGCTGGCCAACTTCGTCCGCCGGACTCGGAATGGGGCGAGACAAAGCAAGCGCCCCGTGTGCTGGGGTAATAGAAGCGGCACAGCCGCGCCCAAAAATAAGCCCCAAGGTCCCGTCCCCAAGTTCGTCCGCCAAAAAATGCTCAAAAAGGTGGGCATAGCCTTGGGGGAGGGGCTGGCCAATCTCTGTCCGCCTCGGACTCGGAATGGGGCGAGACATTGCGAGCGCCTTGCAGTGTGGCCAGGCCGCGTGCACAGCCGCGCCCAAAAATAAGCCCCCGACGGTCCCGTCCCCAAGTTCGTCCGCGCAAAAATGCCCAAAAAACGGGTGGGCTATAGCCTTGGGGGGAGGGGCTGGCCAACTTCATCCTCCGGACTCAGAATGGGGCGAGACTTTGCGAGTGCCCTCCGTGTGCCAAAAATAGGCCACGGGCGCAGCCGCACCCCAAAATAATCCCCCGAAGGTCCCTGGCCACCATGTCTCCGCCGCAAAATGCCAAAAACGGATGGGCTATAGCCTTGGGGAGGGGGCTGGCCCACTCTCTGTCCGGGCCGACTCGAATGGGGCGAGACTTTGCGAGCGCCTCCGTGTGCCAAAATAGTCTGTGGGCACAGCCGCGCCAAAATAAGCCCCAAGGTCCCGTGACTCCAAGTTCGTCCGCCGCAAAATGCCCAAAAACAGGTGGGCTATAGCCTTGGGGGAGGGGCTGGCCAACTCTGTCCGGACTCGGAATGGGGCGAGCCTTGCGAGCGCTCCGTGATACCAAAAGCAGAGCCGCGCCCAAAAATAAGCCCCCGAAGGTCCCGTCCCCAAGTTTGTCCGCCGCAAAAATGCCCAAAAAACGGGTGGGCTATAGCCTTGGGGGGAGGGGCTGGCCAACTTCGTCCGCCGGACTCGGAATGGGACGACACTTTGGGAGCGGCCTCCGTGTGCCAAAAACAGTCCGCGTGCACAGACGCGCCCAAAAATAAGCCCCCGAAGGTCCCGTCCCCAAGTTCGTCCGCCGCAAAAATGCCCGAAAAACGGGTGGGCTATAGCCTTGGGTGGAGGGGCTGGCCGACTTCGTCCTCCAGACTCGGAATGGGCGAGAATTTGCGAGCACCCTCCGTGTGCCAAAAATAGGCCGCGGGTACAGCCGCGCCCAAAACTAAGCCTCCGAAGGTCCCGTCCCCAAGTTCGTCCGCCGCAAAAATGCCCAAAAAACGGGTGGGCTATTGCCTTTGGGGTGAGGGGCTGGCCAACTTCGTCTGCCGGACTCGGAATGGGACGAGACTTTGCGAGCGCCTTCCGTGTCCCAAAAATAGGCCACGGGCACTGCCGCGCCCCAAAATAAGCCTCGAAGGTCCCGCCCCCAAGTTCGTCTCGCCGCAAAAATGCCTAAAACGGGTGGGCTATAGCCTTGGGGGAGGGGTTGGCCATCTTCGTCCGCCGGACTCGGAATGGGGCGAGACTTTGCGAGCGGCCTCCGTGTGACAAAAATAGGCCGCGGGCACAGCCGAGCCCCAAAATAAGCCCCCGAAGGTCCTGGTCCCCATGTTCTGTCCGCCGCAAAATGCCTAAAAACGGATGGGCTATTGCCTTGGGGGGAGGGGCTGGCCCACTTCGTCCGCCGGACTCGGAATGGGACGAGACTTTGGGAGCGGCCTCCGTGTGCCAAAAACAGTCCGCGTGCACAGACGTGCCCAAAAATAAGCCCCCGAAGGTCCCATTCCCAAGTTCGTCCACCGCAAAAATGCCCAAAAAACGGGTGGGCTATAGCCTTGGGGGGAGGGGCTGGCCAACTTCGTCCGCCGGACTCGGAATGGGGTGAGACTTTGCGAGCGGCCTCCGTGTGCAAAAAATAGGCCGCGGGAGCACAGGCGCGCCCAAAAATAAGCCCCCGAAGGTCCCGTCCCCAAGTTCGTCCGCCGCAAAAATGCCCAAAAAATGGTTGGGCTATAGCCTTGGGGGGAGTGGCTGGCCAACTTCGTCCGCCGGACTCGGAATTGGGCGAGACATTGCAAGCGCCTTCCGCGTGCCAAAAATAGACCGCGGGCACAGCCGCGCCCAAAATATAAGCCCCCGAAGGTCCCGTCCCCAAGTTCGTCTGAACAAAAATGCCCAAAAAACGGGTGGGCTATAGCCTTGGGGGGAGAGGCTGGCCAACTTCGTCCGCCGGACTCGGAATGGGACGAGACTTTACGAGCGCCCTCCGAGTGCCAAAAATAATCCGCGGGCACAGCCGTACTAAAAAATAATCCCCCGAGGATCCCGTCCCCAAGTTCGTCCACCGTAAAAATGCTTAAAAAACGGGTGGGCTATAGCCTTGGGGGGAGGGGCTGGCCGACTTCGTCCGCCGGACTCGGAATGGAGCGAGACTTTGCGAGCGTCCTCCGTGTGCCAAAAATAGGCCACGGGCACAGCCGTGCCCAAAAATAAGCCCCCGAAGGTCCCGTCCCCAAGTTCGTCCGCCGCAAAAATGCCCAAAAAACGGGTGGGCCATAGCCTTGGGGGGAGGGGCTGGCCTACTTCGTCCGCCGGAATCGGAATGGGGCGAGTCTTTGAGAGTGCCCTCCATGTACCAAAAATAGGCCACAGGCACAGCCGCGCCCAAAAATAAGCCCCCGAACGTCCCGTCCCCAAGTTCGTCCGCCGCAAAAATGCCCAAAAAACGGGTGGGTTATAGCCTTTGGGGGAGGGGCTGGCCAACTTCGTCCGCCGGACTCGGAATGGGACGAGACTTTGGGAGCGGCCTCCGTGTGCCAAAAACAGTCCGCGTGCACAGACGTGCCCAAAAATAAGCCCCCGAAGGTCCCATCCCCAAGTTCGTCCGAAGCAAAAATGCCCAAAAAACGGGTGGGCTATAGCCTTGGGGGGAGGGGCTGGCCAACTTCGTCCGCCGGACTCAGAAAGGGGCGAGCCTTTGCGAGCGCCCTCCGTGTGCCAAAAATAGGCCGTGGGCAAAGCCGCATCCAAAAATAAGACCCCGAAGGTCCCGTCCCCAAGTTCGTCCGCCGCAAAATTGCCCAAAAAATGGGTGGGCTATAGCCTTGGGGGGAGGGGCTGGCCAACTTCGACCAACGGACTCAGAATGGGGCGAGACTTTGCGAGTGCCCTCCGTTTTCCAAAAATAGGCCGTGGGCACAGCCGCGCCCAAAAATAAGCCCCCGAAGGTCCCGTCCCCAAGTTCCTCCGCCGCAAAAATGCCCAAAAAACGGGTGGGCTATAGCCTTGGGGGGAGGGGCTGGCCAACTTCGTCCGCCGGACTCGGAATGGGGCGAGACTTTACTAGCACCCTCCGAGTGCCAAAAATAGTCCGCGGCCACAGCCGCACCCAAAAATAAGCCCCCGAAGGTCCCGTCCCCAAGTTCGTCCGCCGCAAAAATGCCCAAAAAACGGGTGGGCTATAGCATTGCGGGAGTGGCTGGCCAACTCCCGCTGACTCGGAATGGGGCGAGACTTCGAGCGGCCTCCGTGTGCCAACACAGGCCGCGGCACAGCCGCGCCCAAAAATAAGCCCCGAAGGTCCCGCCCCAAGTTCGTCCGCCGCAAAATGCCCAAAAACGTGGGCTATACCTTGGGAGTGGGCTGGCCAACTTCGTCCGCTCGGACTGGGAATGGGGAGATACTTTGAGAGCGGCCTCCGTGTGCCAACACAGCCGCGGCACAGCCGCGCCCCAAAATAAGCCCCGAAGGTCCCGCCCCAAGTTCGTCCGCCGCAAAATGCCCAAAAACGGTGGGCTATACCCTTGGGGGAGGCTGGCCAACTTCGTCCGCTCGGACTCGGAATGGGGCGAGACTTTACAGCGCCCCGTGTGCCAAAATAGCCGTGGACACAGTAACGCCCTGAAAATAAGCCCCCGAAGGTCCCTCCCCAAGTTCACCCGCGCAAAAATGCCCAAAAACGGGTGGGCTATAGCCTTGGGGGAGGGGCTGGCCAACTTCCGCCTCGGACTGAATGGGGCGAGACTTTACAGCACCTCCGAGTGCCAACAGTCCGCGGCCACAGCCACACCCAAAAATAAGCCCCAAGGTCCCGCCCCCAAGTTCGTCCGCCGCAAAATGCCCAAAAACGGGTGGGCTATAGCTCTGCGGGAGGGCTGGCCAACTCGGCCGGACTCGGAATGGGGCGAGACTTTTGCGAGCGGCCTCCGTGTGCCAAAAATAGGCCGCAGGCACAGCCGTACAAAAATAAGCCCCCAAGGTCCCGTCCATTCTGTCCGCTCGCAAAATGCCTAAAACGGATAGGCCATAGCCTGGGGGAGGGGTGGCCAACTCTTCCGCCTCGGACTCGGAATGGGGCGAGACTTTGCGAGCGCCTCCGAGTACCAAAATAGGCCGAGGCACAGGCGCACCCAAAAATAAGACCCTGAAGGTCCCGTGACTCCAAGTTCGTCCGCCGCAAAATGCCCAAAAATGGGTGGCTATAGCCTTGAGGGGAGGGCTGGCCAACTCGTCTCCGGACTCGGAATGGGGCGAGACTTTGCGAGTGCCTCTCCGTGTGCCACAATAGGCCGTGGCACAGCCGCGCCCAAAAATAAGCCCCGAAGGTCCCGCCCCAAGTTCGGCCCACGCAAAATGCCTAAAAACGGTAGGGCTATAGCCTTGGGGAGGCTGGCCAACTTCATCCTCCGACTTGGAATGGGGCGAGATTTTGCAAGCACCCTCCGTGTGCCAACACAGGCCACGGGCACAGCCGCACCTAAAAATAAGCCGCCAAGGTCCCGCCCCAAGTTCGTCCGCCGCAAAATGCCCAAAAACGGGGTGGGCTATAGCCTGGGGGAGGGGCTGGCCACAACTTCGTCCGCCGGACTCGGAATGGGGCGACTTTGCGAGTGCCTTCCTGTGCCAATAGGCCGTGGGCACAGCCGCGCCCAAAAATAAGCCCCAAGGTCCCGCCCCAAGTTCGTCCGCCGCAAAATGCCCAAAACGGGGTGGGCTATAGCCTTGGGGAGGGTGGCCAACTTCGTCCGCCGGACTCGGAATGGGGCGAGACTTTGCAGTGCCTCCGTGGTGCCACAATAGCCGTGGCACAGCCGCCCAAAATAAGCCCCCGAAGGTCCCTGGCCTCCCAAGTCTCCCACGCAAAATGCCCAAAAAACGGGAGGGCTATAGCCTTGGGGGGAGGGGCTGGCCAACTTCATCCTCCGGACTTGGAATGGGGCGAGACTTTGCAAGCACCCTCCGTGTGCCAATAATAGGCCACGGGCACAGCCGCACCTAAAAATAAGCCGCCGAAGGTCCCGTCCCCAAGTTCGTCCGCCGCAAAAATGCCCAAAAAACGGGTGGGCTATAGCCTTGGGGGGAGGGGCTGGCCAACTTCGTCCGCCGGACTCGGAATGGGGCGAGACTTTGCGAGTGCCTTCCGTGTGCCACAAATAGGCCGTGGGCACAGCCGCGCCCAAAAATAAGCCCCCGAAGGTCCCGTCCCCAAGTTCGTCCGCCGCAAAAATGCCCAAAAAACGGGTGGGCTATAGCCTTGGGGGGAGGGGCTGGCCAACTTCGTCCGCCGGACTCGTAATGGGGCGAGACTTTTAGAACGCCCTCCGTGTGCCAAAAATAGGCCGTGGGCACAGCCGCGCCCAAAAATAAGCCCCCGAAGGTCCCGTCCCCAAGTTCGTCCGCCGCAAAAATGCCCAAAAAACGGGTGGGCTATAGCCTTGGGGGGAGGGGCTGGCCAACTTCGACCGCCGGACTCAGAATGGGGCGAGACTTTGCGAGCGCCCTCCGTGTACCAAAAATAGGCTGTGGCCAGAGCCGCGCCCAAAAATAAGCCCCCGACGGTCCCGTCCCCAAGTTCATCCGCCGCAAAAATGCTCAAAAAACGGGTGGGCTATAGCCTTGGGGGGAGGGGCTGGCCAACTACTTCCGCCAGACTCAGAATGCGGCGAGACTTTGTGAGCGCCCTCCGAGTGCCAAAAATAGGCCGCGGGCACAGGCGTACCCAAAAATCAGCCCCTGAAGGTCCCGTCCCCAAGTTCGTCCGCCGCAAAAATGCCCAAAAAACGGGTGGGCTATAGCCTTGGGGGGAGGGGCTGACCAACTTCGTCCGCCGGACTCGTAATGGGGCGAGACTTTTAGAACGCCCTCCGTGTGCCAAAAATAGGCCGTGGGCACAGCCGCGCCCAAAAATAAGCCCCCGAAGGTCCCGTCCCCAAGTTCGTCCGCCGTAAAAATGCCCAAAAAACGGGTGGGCTATAACCTTGGAGGAAGGGGCTGGCCAACTTCGTCCGCCGTACTCGGAATGGGGCGAAACTATGCGAGCGCCCTCCGTGTGCCAAAAATAGGCCGCAGGCACAGCCGTGGCCAAAAATAAGCCCCCGAAGGTCCCGTCCCCAATTTCGTCCGCCGCAAAAATGCCCAAAAAACGGATAGGCCATAGCCTTGGGGGGAGGGGTGGCCAACTTCTTCCGCCGGACTCGGAATGGGGCGAGACTTTGCGAGCGCCCTCCGAGTACCAAAAATAGGCCGTAGGCACAGGCGCACCCAAAAATAAGACCCTGAAGGTCCCGTACCCAAGTTCGTCCGCCGCAAAAATGCCCAAAAAATGGGTGGGCTATAGCCTTGAGGGGAGGGGCTGGCCAACTTCGTCCGCCGGACTCGGAATGGGGTGAGACTTTGCGATCGCCCTCCGTGTGCAAAAAATAGGCAGCGGGCACAGCCGTGCCCAAAAATAAGCCCCCGAAGGTCCCATCCCCAAGTTCGTCCGCCTCAAAAATGCCCAAAAAACGGGTGGGCTACAGCCTCGGGGGGAGGGGCTGGCCATTTTCGTCCGCCGGACTCGGAATGGGGCGAGACTATGAGAGCGCCTCCGTGTGCCAAAATAGGCGGCGCAGCCGCGCCCAAAAAATTAAGCCCCGAAGGTCCCGTCCCCAAGTTCGTCCGCCGCAAAAATGCCCAAAAAACGGGTGGGCTATAGCCTTGGGGGGAGGGGCTGGCCAACTTCGACCGCCGGACTTGGAATGGGGCGAGACTTTGCGAGCGCCCTCCGTGTACCAAAAATAGGCTGCGGGCACAGCCGCGCCCAAAAATAAGCCCCCGAAGGTCCCGTCCCCAAGTTCATCCGCCGCAAAAATGCTCAAAAAACGGGTGGGCTATATCCTTGGGGGGAGGGGCTGGCCCACTTCTTCCGCCAGACTCGGAATGGGGCGAGACTTTGCGAGCGCCCTCCGAGTGCCAAAAATAGGCCGCGTGCACAGGCGCACCCAAAAATAAGCCCCTGAAGGTCCCGTCCCCAAGTTCGTCCGCCGTAAAAATGCTCAAAAAACGGGTGGGCTATAACCTTGGAGGAAGGGGCTGGCCAACTTCGTCCGCCGTACTCGGAATGGGGTAAAACTTTGCGAGCGCCCTCCGTGTGCCAAAAATAGGCAGCGGGCACAGCCGCGCCCAAAAATAAGCACCCGAAGGTCCCGTCCCCAAGTTCGTCCGCCGCAAAATGCCTAAAAACGGTGGCTACAGCCTCGGGGAGGGCTGGCCAACTTCGTCCGCCGGACTCGGAATGGGGCGAGACTTTGCGAGCGCCCTCCGTGTACCAAAAATAGGCAGCGGGCACAGCCGCGCCCAAAAATAAGCCCCCGAAGGTCCCGTCCCCAAGTTCATCCGCCGCAAAAATGCTCAAAAAACGGGTGGGCTATAGCCTTGGGGGGAGGGGCTGGCCCACTTCTTCCGCCAGACTCGGAATGGGGCGAGACTTTAGGAGCGCCCTCCGAGTGCCAAAAATAGGCCGCGGGCACAGGCGCACCCAAAAATAAGCCCCTGAAGGTCCCGTCCCCAAGTTCGTCCGCCGTAAAAATGCCCAAAAAACGGGTGGGCTATAACCTTGGAGGAAGGGGCTGGCCAACTTCGTCCGCCGTACTCGGAATGGGGCGAAACTTTGCGAGCGCCCTCCGTGTGCCAAAAATAGGCTGCAGGCACAGCCGTGGCCAAAAATAAGCCCCCGAAGGTCCCGTCCCCAATTTCGTCCGCCGCAAAAATGCCCAAAAAACGGGTAGGCCATAGCCTTGGGGGGAGGGGTGGCCAACTTCTTCCGCCGGACTCGGAATGGGGCGAGACTTTGCGAGCACCCTCCAAGTGCCAAAAATAGGCCGCAGGCACAGGCGCACCCAAAAATAAGACCCTGAAGGTCCCGTACCCAAGTTCGTCCGCCGCAAAAATGCCCAAAAAACGGGTGGGCTATAGCCTTGGGGGGAGGGGCTGGCCAACTTCGTCCGCCGGACTCGGAATGGGGCGAGACTTTGCGATCGCCCTCCGTGTGCAAAAAATAGGCAGCGTGCACAGCCGCGCCCAAAAATAAGCCCCCGAAGGTCCCGTCCCCAAGTTCGTCCGCCGCAAAAATGCGCAAAAAACGGGTGGGCTATAGCCTTGGGGGGAGGGGCTGGCCAACTTCGTCCGCCGGACTCGGAATGGGGCGAGACTTTGCGAGCGCCCTCCGTGTACCAAAAATAGCCTGCGGCCACCGCCACGCCCAAAAATAAGCCCCCGAACGTCCCGTCCCCAAGTTCATCCGCCGCAAAAACGCTCAAAAAACGGGTGGGCTATAGCCTTGGGGGGAGGGGCTGGCCAACTTCTTCCGCCAGACTCGGAATGGGGCGAGACTTTGCGAGCGCCCTCCGAGTGCCAAAAATAGGCCACGGGCACAGGCGCACCCAAAAATAAGCCCCTGAAGGTCCCGTCCCCAAGTTCGTCCGCCGTAAAAATGCCCAAAAAACGGGTGGGCTATAGCCTGAGGAATGGCTGGCCAACTTCGTCCGTACTGAATGGGGCGAAACTTTGCAGCGCCTCCGTGTGCCAAAATAGACCGCAGGCACAGCCGTGCACAAAAATAAGCCCCGAAGGTCCCTGCACCCACCTCGTCCGCCGCAAAATGCCCAAAAAACGGGTAGGCCATAGCCTTGGGGGGAGGGGCTGGCCAACTTCTTCCGCCGGACTCGGAATGGGGCGAGACTTTGCGAGCGCCCTCCGTGTGCCAAAAATAGGCCGCGGTCTCAGCCACCCCCAAAAATAAGCCCCCGAAGGTCCCGTCCCCAAGTTCGTCCAACCCAAAAAAGCCCAAAAAACGGGTGGGCTATAGCCTTGGGGGGAGGGGCTAGCCAGCTTCGTCCGCCAGACTCGGAATGGGGCGAGACTTTGCGAGCGCCCTCCGTGTGCTAAAAATAGGCCGAGGTTACAGCCACGCCCAAAACTAAGCCCCCGAAGGTCCCATCCCCAAGTTCGTCCGCCGCAAAAATGCCCAAAAAACGGGTGGGCTATAGCCTTGGGGGGAGGGGCTGGCCCACTTCGTCTCTGACTAGGAATGGGGCGAGATTTTGCGAGCACCCTCCGTGCCAAAATAGCCACGGACACAGCCGCGCCCAAAAATAAGCCCCTGAATGTCCTGTCCCCAAGTCCGTCCGCCGCAAAATGCCTAAAAACGGTGGGCTATAGCCTTGGGGGAGGGGCTGGCCCACTTCGTCCGCTCGGACTCGGAATGGGGCGAGACTTTGCAAGAGCCTCTGTGGTGCCAAAATAGGCCGCGGCACAGCCGCGCCCAAAAATAAGCTCCTGAAGGTCCCCCCAAGTTCGTCCGCAAAATGCCCAAAACGGGCGGGCTATCGCCTTGGGGGAGGGCTCGCCAACTCTCGTCCGCCGGACTCGGAATGGGGCGAGCCTTCCGAGCGCTCCATGTGCCAAAATAGCCGTGGGCACAGCCACAGAAAATAATCCCCTCGAAGTCCCGCCCCAAGTTCGTCCACCGCAAAATGCCTAAAAACGGGTGGGCTTTTGCCTTGGGGGGAGGGGCTGGCCAACTTCGTCTGCCGGACTCGGAATGGGGCGAGACTTTGCGAGCACCCTCCGTGTGCCAAAAATAGGCTGCAGGCACAGCCGCACCAAAAAATAAGCCCCCGAAGGTCCCGTCCGCAAGTTCGTCCGCCGCAAAAATGGCCAAAAAACGGGTGGGCTATAGCCTAGGGGGGAGGGGCATGCCAACTTCGTCCGCCGGACTCGGAATGGGGCGAGACTTTGCGAGTGCCCACCGTGTGCCAAAAATAGGCCGCAGGCCCAGCCGCGCCCAAAAATAAGCCCCCGAAGGTGCCGTCCCCAAGTTCGTCGAACGCAAAAATGCCCAAAAAACGGGTGGGCTATAGCCTTCGGGGGAGGGCTGGCCAACTTCGTCCGGCGGACTCGGAATAGGGCGAGACTTTGCGAGCGCCTCCGTGGTGCCAAAATAGCGGCACAGCCGTACTCCAAAAATAAGCCCCGAAGGTGCCGCCCCAAGTTCGTCGAACGCAAAATGCCCAAAAACGGGTGGGCTATAGCCTTCGGGGAGGGGCTGGCCAACTCTGTCCGCTCGGACTCGGAATAGGACGAGACTTTGCAGCGCCTCCGTGTGCCAAAATAGGCTGCAGGCAC
Source organism: Citrus mangshanensis (assembly GCA_030449895.1). NCBI lineage: Eukaryota > Viridiplantae > Streptophyta > Magnoliopsida > Sapindales > Rutaceae > Citrus > Citrus mangshanensis. The sequence goes on along the minus strand of JASUUJ010000224.1, from coordinate 267,136 downwards.
AGCCGCACTTCAAAAAAATAAGCCCCTCAAGGTCCCGTCCGCAAGTTCGTCCGCCCAAAAATGGCTAAAAACGGCAGGCTAGCCTAGGGGGAGGGGCATGCCAACTCGTCCGCCGGACTCGGAATGGGGCGAGACTTTGCGAGCGCCCACCGCCAAAAATAGGCCGCAGACCCAGCCGCGCCAAAAATAAGCCCCCAAGGTGCCCCCAAGTTTGTTTCGAACGCAAAATGCCCAAAAACAGGTGGGCTATAGCCTTCGGGGAGCTGGCCAACTCGTCCGGCGGACTGAATAGGGCGAGACTTTGCAGTGCCCTCCGTGGTGCCAAAAATAGGCCGCGGCACAGCCGCGCCCAAAATAAGCTCCCGAAGGTCCCCTCCCCAAGTTCGTCCGCAAAAATGCCCAAAAACGGTGGCTATAGCCTTGGGGAGGGGCTGGCCAACTTCGGGCTCGGACTCGGAATGGGACAAGACTTGCGAGCGCCTCCGTGTACCAAAATAGGCCGCGGCCCAGCCGCGCCCAAAAATAAGCCCCGAAGGTGCCGTCCCCATGTTCGAACGCAAAACGCCCAAAAACGGCTATAGCCGGGGGAGGGGCTGCCCAACTTTGTCCGCCAGACTCGGAATGGGACGAGACTTGCGAGCGCCTCCGTGCCAAATAGGCCGTGTGCACAGCCGCGCCCAAAATAAGCTGCCAAGGTCCCGTCCCCAAGTTCGTCCTCCGCAAAATGCCTAAAAACGGTGGGCTATAGCCTGGGGAGGAGCTGGCCAACTCGTCCGCCTGGAGTCAAAATGGGGGCGTGACTTGCAGCGCCCGTGCCAAAAATAGGCCGCGGCTGCCACGCCCAAAAATAAGCCCCCGAAGGTGCCGTCCCATGTTCGAACGCAAAAATGCCCAGAAACGGGTGCGCTTATAGCCTGGGGAGAGAGCTGGCCAACTTCCCGTCTCGGACCTAGAATGGGGCGAGACTTTGTGAGTGCCCTCCGTGTACCAAAATAGGCCGCGGGCACAGCCGCCCCAAAAATAAGCCCCCGAAGGTCCTGGCCCCCAAGTTCCTCCGACGCAAAATGCCTAAAAATGGGTGGGCTATAGCCTTGGGGGAGGAGCTGGCCAACTTCGTCCGCCGGACTAGGAATGGGGCGAGACTTTGCGAGTGCCCTCCGTGGTACAAAATAGGCGCTGGCACAGCCGCGCCCAAAAATTAGCCCCCGAAGGTCCCGCCCCCAAGTTCGTCTACGCAAAATGCCCAAAATCGGGTGGGCTATATCCTTGGGGGGAGGGGCTGGCCAACTTCGTCCGCCGGACTCGGAATGAGCCGAGACTTCGCGAGAGCCCACAGTGTGCCAAAAATAGGCCGAGGGCACCGTAGAGCCCCCAAATAAGCTCCCGAAGGTCCCGGCCCCCCGTTCGTCCGCCGCCAAAATGCCCAAAAAACGGGTGGGCTATAGCCTTGGGGGGAGGAGCTGGCCAACTTCGTCCGCCGGACTCGGAATGGGGCGTGACTTTGCGAGCGCCACCAGGTGCAAAAATAGGCCGAGACCCAGCCGCGCCAAAAATAAGCCCCCGAAGGTGCCGCCCCCAAGTTTGTCTAACGCAAAATGCCCAAAAACAGGTGGGCATAGCCTTCGGGGAGGGCTGGCCAACTTCTGTCCGGCGGACTCGAATAGGGCGAGACTTTGCGAGTGCCCTCCGTGAATAGGCCGCGGCACAGCCGCGCCCAAAAATAAGCCTCGAAGGTCCCTCCCAAGTTCGTCCGCCGCAAAAATGCCCAAAAACGGGTGGGCTATAGCCTTGGGGGAGGGCTGGCCAACCGTCCGCCGGACTCGGAATGGGACAAGACTTGCAGCGCCTCCGTGTCAAAATAGGCCGCGGGCCCAGCCGCGCCCAAAAATAAGCCCCCGAAGGTGCCGTCCCCATGTTCGTCGAACGCAAAAACGCCCAAAAAACGGGTGGGCTATAGCCTTGGGGGGAGGGGCTGCCCAACTTTGTCCGCCAGACTCGGAATGGGACGAGACTTTGCGAGCGCTCTCCGTGTGCCAAAAATAGGCCGTGTGCACAGCCGCGCCCAAAAATAAGCTGCCGAAGGTCCCGTCCCCAAGTTCGTCCTCCGCAAAAATGCCCAAAAAACGGGTGGGCTATAGCCTTGGGGGGAGGAGCTGGCCAACTTCGTCCGCCGGAGTCAAAATGGGGCGTGACTTTGCGAGCGCCCCCCGTGTGCCAAAAATAGGCCGCGGGCCAAGCCACGCCCAAAAATAAGCCCCCGAAGGTGCCGTCCCCATGTTCGTCGAACGCAAAAATGCCCAGAAAACGGGTGCGCTATAGCCTTGGGGGGAGGAGCTGGCCAACTTCGTCCGCCGGACTAGGAATGGGGCGAGACTTTGTGAGTGCCCTCCGTGTACCAAAAATAGGCCGCGGGCACAGCCGCCCCCAAAAATAAGCCCCCGAAGGTCCCGTCCCCAAGTTCCTCCGACGCAAAAATGCCCAAAAAATGGGTGGGCTATAGCCTTGGGGGGAGGAGCTGGCCAACTTCGTCCGCCGGACTAGGAATGGGGCGAGACTTTGCGAGTGCCCTCCGTGTACCAAAAATAGGCCGCGGGCACAGCCGCGCCCAAAAATTAGCCCCCGAAGGTCCCGTCCCCAAGTTCGTCCGCCGCAAAAATGCCCAAAAATCGGGTGGGCTATATCCTTGGGGGGAGGGGCTGGCCAACTTCGTCCGCCGGACTCGGAATGAGCCGAGACTTCGCGAGTGCCCTCAGTGTGCCAAAAATAGGCCGTGGGCACAGTAGAGCCCAAAAATAAGCTCCCGAAGGTCCCGTCCCCAAGTTCGTCCGCCGCAAAAATGCCCAAAAAACGGGTGGGCTATAGCCTTGGGGGGAGGAGCTGGCCAACTTCGTCCGCCGGACTCGGAATGGGGCGTGACTTTGCGAGCGCCCGGTGCGAAAAATAGCCACGGCACATCCGCGTGCCCAAATTAGCCCCGAAGGTCCCGTCCCCAAGTTCGTCGTACGTAAAAATGCCCAAAAAACGGGTGGGCTATAGCCTTGGGGGGAGGAGCTGGCCAACTTCGTCCGCCGGACTCGGAATGGGGCGAGACTTTGCGAGCGCCCTCCGTGCGCCAAAAATAGGCCGCGGGCACATCCGTGCCCGAAATTAGCCCCCGAAGGTCCCGTCCCCAAGTTCGTCCGCCGAAAAATTGCCCAAAAAACGGGTGGGCTATAGCCGTGGGGGAAGGGGCTGGCCAACTTCGTCCGCCTGACTAGGAATGGGGCGAGACTTTGCGAGCGCCCTCCGTGTACCAAAAATAGGCCGCGGGCCCAGCCGCGCCCAAAAATAAGCCCCCGAAGGTGCCGTCCCCAAGTTCGTCGAACGCAAAAATGCCCAAAAAACGGGTGTGCTATAGCCTTGGGGGGAGGGGCTGGCCAACTTCGTCCGGCGGACTCGGAATAGGGCGAGACTTTGCAAGCACCCTCCGTGTGCCAAAAATAGGCCGCGAGCACAGCTGCACCCAAAAATAAGCCCCCGAAGGTCCCGTCTCCAAGTTCGGGTCTCGCCACAAAATGCCCAAAAACGGTTGGGCTATAGTCTGGGGAGGGCTGGCCAACTTCGTCCGGACTCGAATGGGACAAGACTTTGCGAGTGCCCTCTGTGTACCAAAAATAGGCCGCGGGCCCAGCCGCGCCCAAAATAAACCCCCAAAGGTGCCGTCCCCATGTTCGTCGAACGTAAAAATGCCCAAAAAACGGGTGGGCTATAGCCTTGGGGGAAGGGGCTGGCCAACTTCGTCCGCCGGACTAGGAATGGGGCGACACTTTGTGAGTGCCCACCGTACCAAAATAGGCCGGGCACAGCCGCCCAAAAATTAGCCCCAAGGTCCCGTCCCCATGTTCGTCCTCCGCAAAAATGACCAAAAAACGGGTGGGCTATAGCCTTGGGGGGAGGAGCTGGCCAACTTCGTCCGCCGGACTCGGAATGGGGCGTGACTTTGCGAGCGCCCCCCGTGTGTGAAAAATAGGCCACGGGCACAGCCGCGCCCAAAAATAAGGCCCCGAAGGTCCCGTCCCCAAGTTCGTCCGCCGCAAAAATGCCCAAAAAACGGGTGGGCTATAGCCTTGGGGGGAGGGGCTGGCCAACTTCGTCCCCCGGACTCGGAATGGGGTGAGACTTTGCGAGCGCCCTCCGTGCGCCAAAAATAGGCCGCGGGCACATCCGTGCCCGAAAATAGCCCTCGAAGGTCCCGCCCCAAGTTCGTCCGCCAAAATTGCCCAAAAACGGTGGCTATAGCCGTGGGGGTAGGGGCTGGCCAACTTCGTCCGCCTGACTAGGAATGGGGCGAGACTTTGCGAGCGCCCTCCGTGTACCAAAAATAGGCCGCGGGCCCAGCCGCGCCCAAAAATAAGCCCCCGAAGGTGCCGTCCCCAAGTTCGTCGAACGCAAAAATGCCCAAAAAACGGGTGGGCTATAGCCTTGGGGAGGGCTGGCCAACTGTCCGGCGGACTGGAATAGGGCGAGATTTGCAGCACCTCCGTGTGCCAAAATAGGCCGCGAGCACAGCCGCACCCAAAAATAAGCCCCAAGGTCCCCCCCAAGTTCGTCCACGCAAAATGCCCAAAAACGGGCCATAGTCTGGGGGAGGGGCTGGCCAACTCGTCCGCCGGACTCGGAATGGGACAAGACTTTGCGAGCGCTCCGTGTACCAAAATAGCCGCGGCCCAGCCGCGCCAAAAGTAAGCCCCCGAAGGTGCCGTCCCCAAGTTCGTCGAACGCAAAAATGCCCAAAAAACGGGTGGGCTATAGCCTTGGCGGGAGGGGCTGGCCAACTTCGTCCGGCGGACTCGGAATAGGGCGAGACTTTGCGAGCGCCCTCCGTGCGCCAAAAATAGGCCGCGAGCACAGCCGCACCCAAAAATAAGCCCCCGAAGGTCCCGTCTCCAAGTTCGTCCGCCACAAAAATGCCCAAAAAACGGTTGGGCTATAGTCTTGGGGGGAGGGGCTGGCCAACTTCGTCCGCCGGACTCGGAATGGGACAAGACTTTGCGAGTGCCCTCTGTGTACCAAAAATAGGCCGCGGGCCCAGCCGCGCCCAAAATAAACCCCCAAAGGTGCCGTCCCCATGTTCGTCGAACGTAAAAATGCCCAAAAAACGGGTGGGCTATAGCCTTGGGGGAAGGGGCTGGCCAACTTCGTCCGCCGGACTAGGAATGGGGCGACACTTTGCGAGTGCCCTCCGTGTACCAAAAATAGGCCGTGGGCACAGCCGCCCCCAAAAATTAGCCCCCGAAGGTCCCGTCCCCAAGTTCGTCCGCCGCAAAAATGACCAAAAAACGGGTGGGCTATAGCCTTGGGGGGAGGAGCTGGCCAACTTCGTCCGCCGGACTCGGAATGGGGCGTGACTTTGCGAGCGCCCCCCGTGTGTGAAAAATAGGCCACGGGCACAGCCGCACCCAAAAATAAGCCCCCGAAGGTCCCCTCCCCAAGTTCGTCCGCCGAAAAATTGCCCAAAAAACGGGTGGGCTATAGCCGTGGGGGAAGGGGCTGGCCAACTTCGTCCGCCTGACTAGGAATGGGGCGAGACTTTGCGAGCGCCCTCCGTGTACCAAAAATAGGCCGTGGGCCCAGCCGCGCCCAAAAATAAGCCCCCGAAGGTGCCGTCCCCATGTTCGTCGAACGCAAAAATGCCCAAAAAACGGGTGGGCTATAGCCTTGGGGGGAGGGGCTGGCCAACTTCGTCCGCCGGACTAGGAATGGGGCGAGACTTTGCGAGCGCCCTCCAAGTACCAAAAATAGGCCGCGGACACAGCCGCGTCCAAAAATTAGCCCCGAAGGTCCTGGCCCCATGTTCGTCCGCCGCAAAATGCCCAAAATCGGGTGGGCTATATCCTTGGGGGAGGGCTGGCCCACTTGTCCGCTCGGACTCGGGAATGAGCCGAGACTTTGCGAGTGCCCTCCGTGTACCAAAAATAGGCCGCGAGCACAGCCGCGCCCAAAAATTAGCCCCCGAAGGTCCCGTCCCCATGTTCGTCCGCCGCAAAAATGCCCAAAAATCGGGTGGGCTATATCCTTGGGGGGAGGGGCTGGCCCACTTCGTCCGCCGGACTCGGAATGAGCCGAGAGTTTGCGAGTGCCCTCCGTGTGCCAAAAATAGGCCGCGAGCACAGCCGCACCCAAGAATAAGCCCCCGAAGGTCCCGTCCCCAAGTTCGTCCGCCGCAAAAATGCCCAAAAAACGGTTGGGCTATAGCCTTGGGGGGAGGGGCTGGCCAACTTCGTCCGCCGGACTCGGAATGGGACAAGACTTTGCGAGCGCCCTCCGTGTACCAAAAATAGGCCGCGGGCCCAGCCGCGCCCAAAATAAACCCCCAAAGGTGCCGTCCCCATGTTCGTCGAACGCAAAAATGCCCAAAAAACGGGTGGGCTATAGCCTTGGGGGAAGGGGCTGGCCAACTTCGTCCGCCGGACTAGGAATGGGGCGAGACTTTGCGAGTGCCCTCCGTGTACCAAAAATAGACCGCGGGCACAGCCGCGCCCAAAAATAAGCCCCCGAAGGTGCCGTCCCCAAGTTCGTCGAACGCAAAAATGTCCAAAAAACGGGTGGGCTATAGCCTTGGGGGGAGGGGCTGGCCAACTTCGTCCGGCGGACTTGGAATAGGCCGAGACTTTGCGAGCACCCTCCGTGTGCCAAAAATAGGCCGCGAGCACAGCCGCACGAAAAAATAAGCCCCCGAAGGTCCCGTCCCCAAGTTCGTCTCAATGCAAAATGCCCAAAAACTGGGCTATAGCCTTGGGGGGAGGGGCTGGCCAACTTCGTCCGCCGGACTCGGAATGGGACAAGACTTTGCGAGCGCCCTCCGTGTACCAAAAATAGGCCGTGGGCCCAGCCGCGCCCAAAATAAACCCCCAAAGGTGCCGTCCCCATGTTCGTCGAACGCAAAAATGCCCAAAAAACGGGTGGGCTATAGCCTTGGGGGAAGGGGCTGGCCAACTTCGTCCGCCGGACTAGGAATGGGGCGAGACTTTGCGAGCGCCCTCCGTGTACCAAAAATAGGCCGCGAGCACAGCCGCGCCCAAAAATTAGCCCCCGAAGGTCCCGTCCCCATGTTCGTCCGCCGCAAAAATGCCCAAAAATCGGGTGGGCTATATCCTTGGGGGGAGGGGCTGGCCCACTTCGTCCGCCGGACTCGGAATGAGCCGAGACTTTGCGAGTGCCCTCCGTGTGCCAAAAATAGGCCGCGGGCACAGCCGCGCCCAAAAATAAGCTCCCGATGGTCCCGTCCCCAAGTTCGTCCGCCGCAAAAATGCCCAAAAAACGGGTGGGCTATAGCCTTGGGGGGAGGAGCTGGCCCACTTCGTCCGCCGGACTCGGAATGGGGCGTGACTTTACGAGCACCCCCCGTGTGCAAAAAATAGGCCACGGGCAAAGCCGTGCCCAAAAATAAGCCCCCGAAGGTGCCGTCCCCAAGTTCGTCGAACGCAAAAATGCCCAAAAAACGGGTGGGCTATAGCCTTGGGGGGTGGGGCTGGCCAACTTCGTCCGCCGGACTCGGAATGGCGCGAGACTTTGCGAACGGCCTCCATGTGCCAAAAATAGGTCGGGGACACAGCGGTACCCAAAAATAACCGTCCGAAGGCCGGGGCGCCAAGTTCGTCCAGCGGAAAAAGGCCACAAAAACGGGTGGGCTATAGCCATGGGGGGTGGGGCTGGCCAACTTCGTACGCCGGACTCAGAATGGCGCGAGACTTTGCGAGTGGCCTCCGTGTTCCAAAAATAGGCCGTGGGCACAGCCGCGCCCAAAAATAACCACCCGAAGGCCGGGGCGCCAAGTTCGCCCAGCGGAAAAAGGCCACAAAAACGGGTGGGCTATAGACTTGGGGGGTGGGGCTGGCCAACTTCGTCCACCGGACTCGGAACTTCGCGAGCGGCCAACGTGTGCCAAAAATAGGCCGTGGGCACAGCCGTGGCCAAAAATAAACGCCCGAAGGCCGGGGCGCCAAGTTCCTCCAGCGGAAAAAGGCCACAAAAACGGGTGGGCTATAGCCTTGGGGGGTGGGGCAGGCCAACTTCGTCCGCCGGACTCGGAAATTTGCGATCGGCTTCCGTGTGCCAAAAAAAGGCCGCGGGCACAGCCGCAGCCAAAAATAACCGCCCGAAGGCCGGGGCGCGAAGTTCGTCCAGCGGAAAAAGGCCACAAAAACGGGTGGGCTATAGCCTCGGGGGATGGGGCTGGCCAACTTCATCCGCCGGACTCTGAATGGCGCGAGACTTTGCGAACGGCCTCCGTGTGCCAAAAATAGGCCGCGGGCACAGCCGCACCCAAAAATAACCCCCCGAAGGCCGGGGCGCGAAGTTCGTCCAGCGGAAAAAGGCCACAAAAACGGGTGGGCTATAGCCTTGGGGGGTGGGGCTGGCCAACTTCGTCCGCCGGACTCGGAATGGCGCGAGACTTTGCGAACGGCCTCCGTGTGCCAAAAATAGGTCGGGGGCACAGCGGTACCCAAAAATAAACGTCCGAAGGCCGGGGCGCCAAGTTCGTCCAGCGGAAAAAGGCCACAAAAACGGGTGGGCTATAGCCATGGGGGGTGGGGCTGGCCAACTTCGTACGCCGGACTCAGAATGGCGCGAGACTTTGCGAGCGGCCTCCGTGTGCCAAAAATAGGCCGCGGGCACAGCCGCACCCAAATATAACCGCCCGAAGGCCAGGGCGCCAAGTTCGTCCAGCAGAAAAAGGCCACAAAAACGGGTGGGCCTTGGGGGGTGGGGCTGGCCAACTTCATCTGCCGGACTCGGAACTTTGCGAGCGGCCTCCGTGTGCCAAAAATAGGCCGCGGGCAAAGCCGCGCCCAAAAATAACCACCCGAAGGGCGGGGCGCCAAGTTCATCCAGCGGAAAAAGGCCAAAAAAACGGGTGGGCTATAGCCTTGGGGGGTGGGGCTGGCCAACTTCATCCGCCGGACTCGGATAGGCGCGAGACGTTGCGAGCGGCCTCCGTGGTGCAAATAGGCTGGCACAGCCGCGCCCAAAAATAACCGCCCGAAGGCCGGGGCGCCAAGTTCATCCAACGGAAAAAGGACACAAAAACGGGTGGGCAATAGCCTTGGGGGGTGGGGCTGGCCCACTTCGTCCGCCGGACTCGGAATGGCGCGAGACATTCCAAATGGCCTCCGTGTGCCAAAAATAGGCCGCGGACACAGCCGTGACCAAAAATAACCCCCCGAAGGCCGGGGCGCCAAGTTCGTCCAGCGGAAAAAGGCCACAAAAACGGGTGGGCTATAGCCTCGGGGGGTGGGGCTGGCCAACTTCGTCCGCCGGACTCAGAATGGTGCAAGACTTTGCGAGTGGCCTCCGTGTCCCAAAAATACACCGCGGGCACAGCCGCGCCCAAATATAACCGCCCGAAGGCCGGGGCGCGAAGTTCGTCCAGCGGAAAAAGGCCACAAAAACGGGTGGGCTATAGCCTTGGGGGGTGGGGCTGGCCAACTTCGTCCGCCGGACTCGGAACTTTGCGAGCGGCCTCCGTGTGCCAAAAATAGGCCGCGGGCACAGCCGCAGCCAAAAATAACCGCCCGAAGGCTGGGGCGCGAAGTTCGTCCAGTGGAAAAAGGCCACAAAAACGGGTGGGCAATAGCCTTGGGGGGTGGGGCTGGCCAACTTCGTCCGCCGGACTCGGAATGGCGCGAGACTTTGCGAGCGGCCTCCGTGTTCCAAAAATAGGCCGTGGACAAAGCCGCGCCAAAAAATAACCACCCGAAGGCCGGGGCGCCAAGTTCGTCCAGCGGAAAAAGGCTAGAAAAACGGGTGGGCTATAGCCTTGGGGGGTGGGGCTGGCCCACTTCGTCCGCCGGACCCGGAATGGCGCGAGACTTTGCGAGCGGCCTCCGTGTGCCGTCGGGCACAGCCGTGTGCCCAAAAACAACCCCCCGACGGCCGGGGCGCCAAGTTCGTCCAGCGGAAAAAGGCCACAAAAACGGGTGGGCTATAGCCTTGGGGGGTGGGGCTGGCCGACTTCGTCCGCCGGACTCGGAATGGCGCGGATCTTTGCGAACGGCCTCCGTGTGAAAAAAATAGGCCACGGGCACAGCCGCGCCCAAAAAAAACCACCCGAAGGCCGGGGCGCCAAGTTCATCCAGCGGAAAAAGGCCACAAAAACGGGCGGGCTATAGCCTTGGGGGGTGGGGCTGGCCAACTTCGTCCGCCGGACTCGGAATGGCGCGAGACTTTGCGAGCGGCCTCCGTGTGCCAAAAATAGGCCGCGGGCACAGCCGCACCCAAAAATAACCACCCGAAGGCTGGGGCGCCAAGTTCGTGCAGCGGAAAAAGTCCACAAAAACGGGTGGGCTATAGCCTTGGGGGGTGGGGCTGGCCCACTTCGTCCGCCGGACTCGGAATGGCGCGAGACTTTGTGAGCGGCCTCCGTGTGCCAAAAATAGGCCGCGGGCACAGCCGCGCCCAACAATAACCGCCCGAAGGCCGGGGCGCCAGGTTCGTCCAGCGGAAAAAGGCCACAAAAACGGGTGGGCTATAGCCTTGGGGGTGGGGCTGGCCAACTTCGTCCGCTGGACTCGTAATGCCGCGGATCTTTGCGAGAGGCCTCCGTGTGCTAAAAATAGGCCGCAGACACAGCCGCGCCCAAAAATAACCGCCCGAATGCCGGGGTGCGAAGTTCGTCCAGCGGAAAAAGGCCACAAAAACAGGTGGGCAATAGCCTTCGGGGGTGGGGCTGGCCAACTTCGTCCGCCGGACCCGGAATGGCGCGAGACTTTGCGAGCGGCCTCCGTGTACCGCACAGCTGCTCAAAATAACCCCCCGATGGCCGGGGCGCGAAGTTCGTCCAGCGGAAAAAGGCCACAACAACGGGTGGGCTATAGCCTTGGGGGGTGGGGCTGGCCGACTTCGTCCGCCGGACTCGGAATGGCGCGGATCTTTGCGAACGGCCTCCGTGTGAGAAAAATAGGCCACGGGCACAGCCGCGCCCAAAAAAAACCACCCGAAGGCCGGGGCGCCAAGTTCGTCCAGCGGAAAAAGGCCACAAAAACGGGTGTGCTATAGCCTTGGGGGGTGGGGCTGGCCCACTTCGTCCGCCGGACTCGGAATGGCGCGAGACTTTGTGAGCGGCCTCCGTGTGCCAAAATAGGTCATGGGCACAGCCGCGCCAAAAATAACCGCCTGAAGGCCGGGGCGCCAGGTTCGTCCAGCGGAAAAAGGCCACAAAAACGGGTGGGCTATAGCCTTGGGGGGTGGGGCTGGCCCACTTCGTCCGCCGGACTCGGAATGGCGCGGATCTTTGCCAGCGGCCTCCGTGTGCCAAAAATATTCCGTAGACACAGCCGTGCCCAAAAATAACCGTCCGAAGGCCGGGCGCAAGTTCGGCCCAGCGGAAAAGGCCACAAAACGGGTGGGAAATAGCCTTGGGGGTTGGGGCTGCCAACTTCGTCCGCCGGACTCGGAATGGTGCGAGACTTTGCGAGCGGCCTCCGTGTGCCGAAAATAGGCCGCGGACACAGCCGCGCCCAAAAATAACCGCCCAAAGGCCGGGGCGCCAGGTTCGTCCAGCGGAAAAAGGCCACAAAAACGGGTGGGCTATAGCCTTGGGGGTAGGGCTGGCCAACTTCGTCCGCCGGACTCGCAATGGCGCGGATCTTTGCGAGAGGCCTCCGTGTGCTAAAAATAGGCCGCCGACACAGCCGCGCCCAAAAATAACCTCCCGAAGGGCGGGGCGCCAAGTTCACCCAGCTGAAAAAGGCCAAAAAACGGGTGGGCTATAGCCTTGGGGGGTGGGGCTGGCCAACTTCGTCCGCCCGACACGGAATGGCGCTAGACTTTGCGAGCGGCCTCCGTGTGCCAAAAATAGGCCGCGGGCACAGCCGCGCCCAAAAATAACCCACCGAAGGCCGGGGCGCCAAGTTCGTCCAGCGGAAAAAGGCCACAAAAACCGGTCGGCTATAGCCTTGGGGGTTGGGGCTGGCCAAGTTCGTCCGCCGGACTCGGAATGGCGCGAGACGTTGCGAGCGGCCCTCCGTGTGCAAAAAATAGGCCGCGGGCACAGCCGCGCCCAAAAATAACCGCCCGAAGGCCGGGGCGCCAGGTTCGTCCAGCGGAAAAAGGCCACAAAAACGGGTGGGCAATAGCCTTGGGGGGTGGGGCTGCCAACTTCGTCCGCCGGACTCTGAATGGCGCGAGACTTTGCGATGGCCTCCGTGTGCCAAAAAAGAGGCCGCGGACATAGCCGCGCCCAAAAATAATCACCCGAAGGGCGGGGCGCCAAGTTCATCCAGCGGAAAAAGGCCAAAAAAACGGGTGGGCTATAGCCTTGGGGGGTGGGGCTGGCCAAATTCGTCCGCCGGACTCCGAATGGCACGAGACTTCGCGAGCGGCCTCCGTGAGCCATAAATAGGCCGCGGGCACAGCCGAGCCCAAAAATAACCGCCCGAAGGCCGGGGCGCCAAGTTCGTCCAGCGGAAAAAGGCCACAAAAACGGGTGGGCTATAGCCTTGGGGGATGAGGCTGGCCAACTTCGTCCGCCGGACTCGGAATGTCGCGAGACTTTGCGAGCGGCCTCCGTGAGCCATAAATAGGCCGCGTGCACAGCCGCGCCCAAAAATAACCCACCGAAGGCCGGGGCGCCAAGTTCGTCCAGCGGAAAAAGGCCACAAAAACCGGTGGGCTATAGCCTTGGGGGGTGGGGCTGGCCAAGTTCGTCCGCCGGACTCGGAATGTGGCGAGACATTGCGAGCGGCCCTCCGTGTGCCAAAAATAGGCCACGGGCACAGCCGCGCCCAAAAATAACCGCCCGAAGGCCGGGCGCTAAGTTCGCCCAGCAGAAAAAGGCCACAAAACGGGTGGGCTATAGCCTTGGGGGTGGGGCTGGCCAACTCGTCCGCTCGGACTCGGAATGGCGCGAGACTTTGCGAGCGGCCTCCGTGTGCCAAAATAGGCCACGGGCACAGCCGCCTAAAAATAACCGCCCGAAGGCCGGGCACCAAGTTCTGGCCCAGCGGAAAAAGGCCACAAAAACGGGTGGGCTATAGCCTTGGGGGGTGGGGCTGGCCAACTTCGTCCGCCGGACTCGGAATGTCGCGAGACTTTGCGAGCGGCCTCCGTGTGCCAAAAATAGGCCGCGGGCACAGCCGCGCCCAAAAATAACCCACCGAAGGCCGGGGCGCCAAGTTCGTCCAGCGGAAAAAGGCCACAAAAACCGGTCGGCTATAGCCTTGGGGGGTGGGGCTGGCCAAGTTCGTCCGCCGGACTCGGAATGGCGCGAGACGTTACGAGTGGCCCTCTGTGTGCAAAAAATAGGCCGCGGGCACAGCCGCGCCCAAAAATAACCGCCCGAAGGCCGGGGCGCTAAGTTCGTCCAGCGGAAAAAGGCCACAAAGACGGGTGGGCTATAGCCTTGGGGGGTGGGGCTGGCCAACTTCGTCCGCCGGACTCGGAATGGCGCGAGACTTTGCGAGCGGCCTCCGTGAGCCAAAAATAGGGCACGGGCACAGCCGCGCCCAAAAATAACCACCCGAAGGCCGGGGCGCCAAGTTCGTCCAGCGGAAAAAGGCCACAAGAACGGGTGGGCTATAGCCTTGGGGGGTGGGGCTGGCCAACTTTTTCCGCCGGACTCGGAATCACGCGAGACTTTGCGAGCGGCCTCCGTGTGCCAAAAAACGGCCGCGGGCTCAGCCGTGCCCAAAAATAACCGCTCGAAGGCCGGGGCGCGAAGTTCGTCCAGCGGAAAAAGGCCACAAAAACGGGTGGGCTATAGCCTTGGGGGGTGGGGCTGGCCAACTTCGTCCGCCGGACTCGGAAAAGCGCGAGACTTTCTGAGTGGCCTCCGTGTGCCAAAAATAGGCCGCAGACACAGCCGCGCCCAAAAATAACCTCCCGAAGGGCGGGGCGCCAAGTTCACCCAGCTGAAAAAGGCCAAAAAACGGGTGGGCTATAGCCTTGGGGGGTGGGGCTGGCCAACTTCGTCCGCCCGACACGGAATGGCGCTAGACTTTGCGAGTGGCCTCCGTGTGCCAAAATAGTCACAGCCGTGTCTAAAAATAACCGCCCAAGGGCGGCGACAAGTCTCCAGCGGAAAAAGGCCACAAACACGGGTGTGCTATAGCCTTGGGGGGTGGGGCTGGCCAACTTCGTCCGCCGGACTCGGAATGTCGCGAGACTTTGCGAACGGCCTCCGTGTGCCAAAAATAGGCCGCGTGCACAGCCGCGCCCAAAAATAACCCACCGAAGGCCGGGGCGCCAAGTTCGTCCAGCGGAAAAAGGCCACAAAAACCGGTGGGCTATAGCCTTGGGGGGTGGGGCTGGCCAAGTTCGTCCGCCGGACTCGGAATGGCGCGAGACATTGCGAGCGGCCCTCTGTGTGCCAAAAAACGGCCGCGGGCTCAGCCGTACCCAAAAATAACCGCTCGAAGGCCGGGGCGCGAAGTTCGTCCTGCGGAAAAAGGCCACAAAAACGGGTGGGCTATAGCCTTGGGGGGTGGGGCTGGCCCACTTCGTCCGCCGGACTCGGAAAAGCGCGAGACTTTGTGAGTGGCCTCCGTGTGCCAAAAATAGGCTGCAGACACAGCCGCGCCCAAAAATAACCTCCCGAAGGGCGGGGCGCCAAGTTCACCCAGCTGAAAAAGGCCAAAAAACGGGTGGGCTATAGCCTTGGGGGGTGGGGCTGGCCAACTTCGTCCGCCCGACACGGAATGGCGCGAGACTTGGCGAGTGGCCGCCGTGGTGTTAAAAATAGGCCGCGGTCACAGCCGTGCCCAAAAATAACCGCCCGAAGGGCGGGGCGACAAGTTCGTCCAGCGGAAAAAGGCCACAAAAACGGGTGTGCTATAGCCTTGGGGGGTGGGGCTGGCCAACTTCGTCCGCCGGACTCGGAATGTCGCGAGACTTTGCGAACGGCCTCCGTGTGCCAAAAATAGGCCGCGTGCACAGCCGCGCCCAAAAATAACCCACCGAAGGCCGGGGCGCCACGTTCGTCCAGCGGAAAAAGGCCACAAAAACCGGTGGGCTATAGCCTTGGGGGGTGGGGCTGGCCAAGTTCGTCCGCCGGACTCGGAATGGCGCGAGACATTGCGAGCGGCCTCCGGGTGCCAAAAATAGGCCGCGTACACAGCCGCGCCCAAAAATAACCCACCGCAGGCCGGGGCGCCCGGGTCGTCCAGCGGTAAAAGGCGACAATGACCGGTGGGCTATAGCCTTGGGCGGTGGGGCTGGCCAAGTTCGTCCGCCGGACTCGGAATGGCGCGAGACATTGCGAGCGGCCCTCCGTGTGCCAAATATAGGCCGCGGGCACAGCCGCGCCCAAAAATAACCGCCCGAAGGCCAGGGCGCTAAGTTCGTCCAGAGGAAAAAGGCCACAAAAACGGGTGGGCTATAGCCTTGGGGGGTGGGGCTGGCCAACTTCGTCCGCCGGACTCGGAATGGCGCGAGAATTTGCGAGCGGTCTCCGTGTGCCAAAAATAGGCCACGGGCACAGCCGCGCCCAAAAATAACTGCCCGAAGGCCGGGGCACCAAGTTCGTCCAGCGGAAAAAGGCCACAAAAATGGGTGGGCTATAGCCTTGGGGGGTGGGGCTGGCCAACTTCGTCCGCCGGACTCGGAATGTCGCGAGACTTTGCGAGCGGCCTCCGTGTGCCAAAAATAGGCCGCGGGCACAGCCGTGCCCAAAAATAACCCACCGAAGGCCGGGGCGCCAAGTTCGTCCAGCGGAAAAAGGCCACAAAAACCGGTGGGCTATAGCCTTGGGGGGTGGGGCTGGCCAAATTCGTCCGCCGGACTCGGAATGGCGCGAGACGCGGCGGCCCTCCGTGTGCAAAACATAGGTCATGGGCACAGCCGCGCCAAAAATAACCGCCCAAGGCCGGGGCGCTAAGTTCGTCCAGCGTAAAAAGGCCACCAATACGGGTGGGCTATAGCCTTGGGGGGTGGGGCTGGCCAACTTCGTCCGCCGGACTCGGAATGGCGCGAGGCTTTGCGAGCGTCCTCCGTGTGCCAAAAATAGGCCTCGGATACAGCCGCGCCCAAAAATAACCACCCGAAGGCCGGGGCGCCAAGTTCGTCCAGCGGAAAAAGGCCACAAGAACGGGTGGGCTATAGCCTTGGGGGTGGGGCTGGCCAACTTTTTCCGCTCGGACTCGGAATCGCGCGAGACTTTGCGAGCGGCCTCCGTGTAAAAACGCCGCTGGCTCAGCCGTAAAAATAACCGCCAAGGCCGGGCGCAAGTTCGCCCAGCGGAAAAAGGCCACAAAACGGGTGGGCTATAGCCTTGGGGGTGGGGCTGGCCAACTCGTCCGCCGGACTCGGAAAAGTGCGAGACTTTGTGAGTGGCCTCCGTGTGCAAAATAGGCCGCGGCATAGCCACGCCCAAAAATAACCACCCAAGGGCGGGCGCCAAGTTCATCCAGCGGAAAGGCCAAAAACGGGTGGGCTATAGCCTTGGGGGTGGGGCTGGCCAACTCATCCGCCGGACTCGGATAGGCGCCAGACTTTGCGAGCGGCCTCCGTGTGCCAAAATAGGTCAAGGGAACAGCCGCGCTAAAAATAACCGCCCAAGGCCGGGCGCCAAGTTCATCCAACGGAAAAAGGCCACAAAAACGGGTGGGCTATAGCCTTGGGGGGTGGGGCTGGCCAACTTCGTCCGCCGGACTCGGAATGGCGCGAGACATTCCGAATGGCCTCCGTGTGCCAAAAATAGGCCGCGGACACAGCCGCGACCAAAAATAACCCCCCGAAGGCCGGGGCGCGAAGTTCGTCCAGTGGAAAAAGGCCACAAAAACCGGTGGGCTATAGCCTCGGGGGGTGGGGCTGGCCAACTTCGTCCGCCGGACTCAGAATGGCGCAAGACTTTGCGAGTGGCCTCCGTGTCCCAAAAATAGACCGCGGGCACAGCCGCGCCCAAATATAACCGCCCGAAGGCCGGGGCGCCAAGTTCGTCCAGCGGAAAAAGGCCACAAAAACGGGTGGGCTATAGCCTTGGGGGGTGGGGCTGGCCTACTTCGTCCGCCAGACTCGGAATGGCGCAACACTTTGTGAGCAGCCTCCTTGTTCCAAAAATAGGCCGCGGGCACAGCCGTGCCCAAAAGTAACCACACGAAGGCCGGGGCGCCAAGTTCGTCCAGCGGAAAAAGGCCACAAGAACGGGTGGGCTATAGCCTTGGGGGGTGGGGCTGGCCAACTTTTTCCGCCGGACTCGGAATCGCGCGAGACTTTGCGAGCGGCCTCCGTGTGCCAAAAAACGGCCGCGGGCTCAGCCGTGCCGAAAAATAACCGCTCGAAGGCCGGGGCGCGAAGTTCGTCCAGCGGAAAAAGGCCACAAAAACGGGTGGGCTATAGCCTTGGGGGGTGGGGCTGGCCAACTTCGTCCGCCGGACTCGGAAAAGTGCGAGACTTTGTGAGTGGCCTCCGTGTGCCAAAAATAGGCCGCGGGCATAGCCACGCCCAAAAATAACCACCCGAAGGGCGGGGCGCCAAGTTCATCCAGCGGAAAAAGGCCAAAAAAACGGGTGGGCTATAGCCTTGGGGGGTGGGGCTGGCCAACTTCATCCGCCGGACTCGGATAGGCGCCAGACTTTGCGAGCGGCCTCCGTGTGCCAAAAATAGGCCGCGGGAACAGCCGCGCCAAAAAATAACCGCCCGAAGGCCGGGGCGCCAAGTTCATCCAACGGAAAAAGGCCACAAAAACGGGTGGGCTATAGCCTTGGGGGGTGGGGCTGGCCAACTTCGTCCGCCGGACTCGGAATGGCGCGAGACATTCCGAATGGCCTCCGTGTGCCAAAAATAGGCCGCGGACACAGCCGCGACCAAAAATAACCCCCCGAAGGCCGGGGCGCGAAGTTCGTCCAGTGGAAAAAGGCCACAAAAACCGGTGGGCTATAGCCTCGGGGGGTGGGGCTGGCCAACTTTGTCCGCCGGACTCAGAATGGCGCAAGACTTTGCGAGTGGCCTCCGTGTTCCAAAAATAGGCCGCGGGCACAGCCGCGCCCAAAAATAACCACCCGAAGGCCGGGGCGACAAGGTCGCCCAGCGGAAAAAGGCCACAAAAACGGGTGGGCTATAGACTTGGGGGGTGGGGCTGGCCAACTTCGTCCACCGGACTCGGACTTTGCGAGCGGCCTACGTGTGCCAAAAATAGGCCGTGGGCACAGCCGCGGCCAAAAATAAACTCCCGAAGGCCGGGGCGCCAAGTTCCTCCAGCGGAAAAAGGCCACAAAAACGGGTGGGCTATAGCCTTGGGGGGTGGGGCTGGCCAACTTCGTCCGCCGGACTCGGAATGGCGCGAGACATTGCGAGCGGCCCTCTGTGTGCCAAAAAACGGCCGCGGGCTCAGCCGTACCCAAAAATAACCGCTCGAAGGCCGGGGCGCGAAGTTTGTCCAGCGGAAAAAGGCCACAAAAACGGGTGGGCTATAGCCTTGGGGGGTGGGGCTGGCCCACTTCGTCCGCCGGACTCGGAAAAGCGCGAGACTTTGTGAGTGGCCTCCGTGTGCCAAAAATAGGCCGCAGACACAGCCGCGCCCAAAAATAACCTCCCGAAGGGCGGGGCGCCAAGTTCACCCAGCTGAAAAAGGCCAAAAAACGGGTGGGCTATAGCCTTGGGGGGTGGGGCTGGCCAACTTCGTCCGCCCGACACGGAATGGCGCTAGACTTTGCGAGTGGCCTCCGTGTGCCAAAAATAGGCCGCGGTCACAGCCGCGCCCAAAAATAACCGCCCGAAGGGCGGGGCGACAAGTTCGTCCAGCGGAAAAAGGCCACAAAAACGGGTGTGCTATAGCCTTGGGGGGTGGGGCTGGCCAACTTCGTCCGCCGGACTCGGAATGTCGCGAGACTTTGCGAACGGCCTCCGTGTGCCAAAAATAGGCCGCGTGCACAGCCGCGCCCAAAAATAACCCACCGAAGGCCGGGGCGCCAAGTTCGTCCAGCGGAAAAAGGCCACAAAAACCGGTGGGCTATAGCCTTGGGGGGTGGGGCTGGCCAAGTTCGTCCGCCGGACTCGGAATGGCGCGAGACATTGCGAGCGGCCTCCGTGTGCCAAAAATAGGCCGCGTACACAGCCGCGCCCAAAAATAACCCACCGAAGGCCGGGGCGCCAAGTTCGTCCAGCGGAAAAAGGCCACAAAAACCGGTGGGCTATAGCCTTGGGCGGTGGGGCTGGCCAAGTTCGTCCGCCGGACTCGGAATGGCGCGAGACATTGCGAGCGGCCCTCCGTGTGCCAAATATAGGCCGCGGGCACAGCCGCGCCCAAAAATAACCGCCCGAAGGCCGGGGCGCTAAGTTCGTCCAGCGGAAAAAGGCCACAAAAACGGGTGGGCTATAGCCTTGGGGGGTGGGGCTGGCCAACTTCGTCCGCCGGACTCGGAATGGCGCGAGAATTTCCGAGCGGTCTCCGTGTGCTAAAAATAGGCCACGGGCACAGCCGCGCCCAAAAATAACTGCCCGAAGGCCGGGGCACCAATTTCGTCCAGCGGAAAAAGGCCACAAAAATGGGTGGGCTATAGCCTTGGGGGGTGGGGCTGGCCAACTTCGTCCGCCGGACTCGGAATGTCGCGAGACTTTGCGAGCGGCCTCCGCGTGCCAAAAATAGGCCGCGGGCACAGCCGTGCCCAAAAATAACCCACCGAAGGCCGGGGCGCCAAGTTCGTCCAGCGGAAAAAGGCCACAAAAACCGGTGGGCTATAGCCTTGGGGGGTGGGGCTGGCCAATTTCGTCCGCCGGACTCGGAATGGCGCGAGACGTTGCGGGCGGCCCTCCGTGTGCAAAACATAGGCCGCGGGCACAGCCGCGCCCAAAAATAACCGCCCGAAGGCCGGGGCGCTAAGTTCGTCCAGCGGAAAAAGGCCACCAAGACGGGTGGGCTATAGCCTTGGGGGGTGGGGCTGGCCAACTTCGTCCGCCGGACTCGGAATGGCGCGAGGCTTTGCGAGCGGCCTCCGTGAGCCAAAAATAGGCCACGGATACAGCCGCGCCCAAAAATAACCACCCGAAGGCCGGGGCGCCAAGTTCGTCCAGCGGAAAAAGGCCACAAGAACGGGTGGGCTATAGCCTTGGGGGGTGGGGCTGGCCAACTTTTTCCGCCGGACTCGGAATCGCGCGAGACTTTGCGAGCGGCCTCCGTGTGCCAAAAAACGGCCGCGGGCTCAGCCGTGCCGAAAAATAACCGCTCGAAGGCCGGGGCGCGAAGTTCGTCCAGCGGAAAAAGGCCACAAAAACGGGTGGGCTATAGCCTTGGGGGGTGGGGCTGGCCAACTTCGTCCGCCGGACTCGGAAAAGTGCGAGACTTTGTGAGTGGCCTCCGTGTGCCAAAAATAGGCCGCGGGCATAGCCACGCCCAAAAATAACCACCCGAAGGGCGGGGCGCCAAGTTCATCCAGCGGAAAAAGGCCAAAAAAACGGGTGGGCTATAGCCTTGGGGGGTGGGGCTGGCCAACTTCATCCGCCGGACTCGGATAGGCGCCAGACTTTGCGAGCGGCCTCCGTGTGCCAAAAATAGGCCGCGGGCACAGCCGCGCCCAAAAATAACCGCCCGAAGGCCGGGGCGCCAAGTTCATCCAACGGAAAAAGGCCACAAAAACGGGTGGGCTATAGCCTTGGGGGGTGGGGCTGGCCAACTTCGTCCGCCGGACTCGGAATGGCGCGAGACATTCCGAATGGCCTCCGTGTGCCAAAAATAGGCCGCGGACACAGCCGCGACAAAAATAACCCCCCGAAGGCCGGGGCGCGAATTTCGTCCAGTGGAAAAAGGCCACAAAAACCGGTGGGCTATAGCCTCGGGGGGTGGGGCTGGCCAACTTCGTCCGCCGGACTCAGAATGGCGCAAGACTTTGCGAGTGGCCTCCGTGTCCCAAAAATAGACCGCGGGCCAAGCCGCGCCCAAATATAACCGCCCGAAGGCCGGGGCGCCAAGTTCGTCCAGCGGAAAAAGGCCACAAAAACGGGTGGGCTATAGCCTTGGGGGGTGGGGCTGGCCTACTTCGTCCGCCAGACTCGGAATGGCGCAACACTTTGCGAGCAGCCTCCTTGTTCCAAAAATAGGCCGCGGGCACAGCCGTGCCCAAAAGTAACCACACGAAGGCCGGGGCGCCAAGTTCGTCCAGCGGAAAAAGGCCACAAAAAAGGGTGGGCTATAGACTTGGGGGGTGGGCCTGGCCAACTTCGTCCACCGGACTCGGCACTTTTTGAGCGGCCTCCGTGTGCCAAAAATAGGCCGCGGGCACAGCCGCAGCCAAAAATAACCGCCCGAAGGCTGGGGCGCGAAGTTCGTCCAGTGGAAAAAGGCCACAAAAACGGGTGGGCTATAGCCTCGGGGGGTGGGGCTGGCCAACTTTGTCCGCCAGACTCAGAATGGCGCAAGACTTTGCGAGTGGCCTCCGTGTTCCAAAAATAGGCCGCGGGCACAGCCGCGCCCAAAAATAACCACCCGAAGGCCGGGGCGACAAGTTCGCCCAGCGGAAAAAGGCCACAAAAACGGGTGGGCTATAGACTTGGGGGGTGGGGCTGGCCAACTTCGTCCACCGGACTCGGACTTTGCGAGCGGCCTACGTGTGCCACAAATAGGCCGTGGGCACAGCCGCGGCCAAAAATAAACTCCCGAAGGCCGGGGCGCCAAGTTCCTCCAGCGGAAAAAGGCCACAAAAACGGGTGGGCTATAGCCTTGGGGGGTGGGGCTGGCCAACTTCGTCCGCCGGACTCGGAACTTTGCGAGCGGCCTCCGTGTGCCAAAAATAGGCCGCGGGCACAGCCGCAGCAAAAAATAACCGCCCGAAGGCTGGGGCGCGAAGTTCGTCCAGTGGAAAAAGGACACAAAAACGGGTGGGCTATAGCCTTGGGGGGTGGGGCTGGCCAACTTCGTCCGCCGGACTCGGAATGGCGCGAGACTTTGCGAGCGGCCTCCGTGTGCCAAAAATAGGCCGTGGGCAAAGCCGCGCCCAAAAATAACCACCCAAAGGCCGGGGCGCCAAGTTCGTCCAGCGGAAAAAGGCTACAAAAACGGGTGGGCTATAGCCTTGGGGGGTGGGGCTGGCCAACTTCGTCCGCCGGACCCGGAATGGCGCGAGACTTTGCGAGCGGCCTCCGTGTGCCAAAAAATCGGCCGCGGGCACAGCCGTGCCCAAAAATAACCGCCCGAAGGCCGGGGCGCCAAGTTCGTCCAGCGGAAAAAGGCCACAAAAACGGGTGGGCTATAGCCTTGGGGGGTGGGGCTGGCCGACTTCGTCCGCCGGACTCGGAATGGCGCGGATCTTTACGAACGGCCTCCGTGTGAAAAAAATAGGCCACGGGCACAGCCGCGCCCAAAAAAAACCACCCGAAGGCCGGGGCGCCAAGTTCGTCCAGCGGAAAAAGGCCACAAAAACGGGTGTGCTATAGCCTTGGGGGGTGGGGCTGGCCCACTTCGTCCGCCGGACTCGGAATGGCGCGAGACTTTGTGAGCGGCCTCCGTGTGCCAAAAATAGGCCGCGGGCACAGCCGCGCCCAAAATAACCGCCTGAAGGCCGGGGCGCCAGGTTCGTCCAGCGGAAAAAGGCCACAAAAACGGGTGGGCTATAGCCTTGGGGGGTGGGGCTGGCCAACTTCGTCCGCCGGACTCGGAATGGCGCGGATCTTTGCGAGCGGCCTCCGTGTGCCAAAAATATTCCGCAGACACAGCCGCGCCCAAAAATAACCGCCCGAAGAACGGGGCGCGAAGTTCGTCCGGCGGAAAAAGGCCACAAAAACGGGTAGGCAATAGCCTTGGGGGTTGGGGCTGCCAACTTCGTCCGCCGGACTCGGAATGGCGCGAGACTTTCCGAGCGGCCTCCGTGTGCCGAAATAGGCCGCGGACACAGCCGCGCCCAAAAATAACCTCCCGAAGGGCGGGGCGCCAAGTTCACCCAGCTGAAAAAGGCCAAAAAACGGGTGGGCTATAGCCTTGGGGGGCGGCGCTGGCCAACTTCGTCCGCCCGACACGGAATGGCGCTAGACTTTGCGAGCGGCCTCCGTGTGCCAAAAATAGGCCGCGGTCACAGCCGCGCCCAAAAATAACCGCCCGAAGTGCGGGGCGACAAGTTCGTCCAGCGGAAAAAGGCCACAAAAACGGGTGTGATGTAGCCTTGGGGGGTGGGGCTGGCCAACTTCGTCCGCCGGACTCGGAATGGCGTGAGACTTTGTGAGCGGCCTCCGTGTGCCAAAAATAGGCCGCGGGCACAGCCGCGCCCAAAAATAACCACCCGAAGGCCGGGGCGCCAGGTTCGTCCAGCGGAAAAAGGCCACAAAAACGGGTGGGCTATAGCCTTGGGGGTGGGGCTGGCCAACTTCGTCCGCCGGACTCGCAATGGCGCGGATCTTTGCGAGAGGCCTCCGTGTGCTAAAAATAGGCCGTAGACACAGCCGCGCCCAAAAATAACCGCCCGACGGCCGGGGTGCGAAGTTCGTCCAGCGGAAAAAGGCCACAAAAACGGGTGGGCAATAGCCTTGGGGGGTGGGGCTGCCAACTTCGTCCGCCGGACTCGGAATGGCGTGAGACTTTGCGATGGCCTCCGTGTGCCAAAAATAGGCCGCGGACACAGCCGCGCCCAAAAATAATCACCCGAAGGGCGGGCGCCAAGTTCATCCAGCGGAAAAAGGCCAAAAAAACGGGTGGGCTATAGCCTTGGGGGGTGGGGCTGGCCAAATTCGTCCGCCGGACTCCGAATGGCACGAGACATCGCGAGCGGCCTCGGTGAGCCAAAAATAGGCCGCAGGCACAGCCGAGCCCAAAAATAACCGCCCGAAGGCCGGGGCGCCAAGTTCGTCCAGCGGAAAAAGGCCGCAAAAACGGGTGGGCAATAGCCTTGGGGGGTGGGGCTGGCAAACTTCGTCCGCCGGACTCGGAATGGCGCAAGACTTTCCGAGCGGCCTCCGTGTGCCAAAAATAGGCCGCGGGCATAGCCGCGCCCAAAAATAACCGCCCGAAGGCCGGGGCGCCAAGTTCGTCCAGCGGAAAAAGGCCACAAGAACGGGTGGGCTATAGCCTTGGGGGTGGGGCTGGCCAACTTTTTCCGCCGGACTCGGAATGGCGCGAGACTTTGCGAGCAGCCTCCGTGTGCCAAAAATCGGCCGCGGGCAAAGCCGCGCCAAAAAATAACAGCCCGAAGGCCGGGGCGCCAAGTTCGTCCAGCGGAAAAAGGCCACAAAAACGGGTGGGCTATAACCTTGGGGGGTGGGGCTGGCAAACTTCGTCCGCCGGACTCGGAATGGCGCGAGACTTTGTGAGCGGCCTCCGTGTGCCAAAAATAGGCAGTGGGCACAGCCGCGCCCAAAAATAACCGCCCGAATGCCAGGGCGCCAAGTTCGTCCAGCGAAAAAAGCCACAAGAACGGGTGGGATATAGACTTGGGGGGTGGGGCTGGCCCACTTCGTCCGCCGGACTCGGAATGGCGCGAGACTTTGCCGGCAGCCTCCGTGTGCCAAAAATAGGCCACGGGTACAGCCATGCCCAAAAATAACGGCACGAAGGCCGGGGCGCCAAGTTCGTCCAGCGGAAAAAGGCCACAAAAACGGGTGGGCTATAGCCTTGGGGGGTGGGGCTGGCCAACTTCGTCCGCCGGACTCGGAATGGCGCGAGACTTTGCCGGCAGCCTCCGTGTGCCAAAAATAGGCCACGGGCACAGCCGCGCCAAAAAATAACAGCCCGAAGTCGGGGCGCCAAGTTCGTCCAGCAGAAAAAGGCCACAAAAACGGGTGGGCTATAACCTTGGGGGGTGGGGCTGGCCCACTTAGTCCGCCGGACTCGGAATGGCGCGAGACTTTGCCGGCGGCCTCCGTGTGCCAAAAATAGGCAGTGGGCACAGCCGCGCCAAAAAATAACCGCCCGAATGCCAGGCCGCAACTTTCGGCCAGCTAAAAAACCCACAAGAAGGGGGGGGATATATACTTGGGGGGTGGGGCTGGCCCACTTCGTCCGCCGGACTCGGAATGGCGCGAGACTTTGCCGGCAGCCTCCGTGTGCCAAAAATAGGCCACGGGTACAGCCGCGCCCAAAAATAACGGCACGAAGGCCGGGGCGCCAAGTTCGTCCAGCGGAAAAAGGCCACAAAAACGGGTGGGCTATAGCCTTGGGGGGTGGGGCTGGCCAACTTCGTCCGCCGGACTCGGAATGGCGCGAGACTTTGCCGGCAGCCTCCGTGAGCCAAAAATAGGCCACGGGCACAGCCGCGCCAAAAAATAACAGCCCGAAGGCCGGGGCGCCAAGTTCGTCCATCAGAAAAAGGCCACAAAAACGGGTGGGCTATAGCCTTGGGGGGTGGGGCTGGCCCGTTTCGTCCGCCGGACTCGGAATGGCGCGAGACTTTGCGGGCGGCCTCCGTGTGCCAAAAATAGGCCGCGGGCACAGCCGCGTCCAAAAATAACCGCCCGAAGGCCGGGGCGCCAAGTTCGTCCAGCGGAAAAAGGCGACAAAAACGGGTGGGCTATGGCCTTGGGGGGTGGGGCTGGCCAGCTTCGTCCGCCGGACTCGGAATGGCGCGAGACTTTGCGAGCGGCCTCCGTGTGCCAAAAATAGGCAGTGGGCACAGCCGCGCCCAAAAATAACCGCCCGAAGGCCGGGGCGCCAAGTTCGTCCAGCGGAAAAAGGCCACAAAAACGGGTGGGCTACAGCCTTGGGGGGTGGGGCTGGCCCACTTCGTCCGCCGGACACGGAATGGCGTGAGACTTTGCGAGCAGCCTCCGTGGTGCCAAAATAGGCCGGGCACAGCCGCGCTAAAAATAACAGCCCGAAGGCCGGGGCGCCAAGTTCGTCCAGCAGAAAAAGGCCACAAAACCGGGTGGGCTATAGCCTGGGGGGGTGGGGCTGGCCCACTTCGTCCGCCGGACTCGGAATGGCGCGAGACTTTGCGAGCCGCCTCCGTGTGCCTAGGGCGGGCAAAGCCGCGTCCAAAAATAACCGCCCGAAGGCCGGGGCGCCAAGTTCGTCCAGCGGAAAAAGGCGACAAAAACGGGTGGGCTATGGCCTTGGGGGGTGGGGCTGGCCAGCTTCGTCCGCCGGACTCGGAATGGCGCGAGACTTTGCGAGCGGCCTCCGTGTGCCAAAAATAGGCAGTGGGCACAGCCGCGCCCAAAAATAACCGCCCGAAGGCCGGGGCGCCAAGTTCGTCCAGCGGAAAAAGGCCACAAAAACGGGTGGGCTACAGCCTTGGGGGGTGGGGCTGGCCCACTTCGTCCGCCGGACACGGAATGGCGTGAGACTTTGCGAGCAGCCTCCGTGTGCCAAAAATAGGCCGCGGGCACAGCCGCGCAAAAAAATAACAGCCCGAAGGCCGGGGCGCCAAGTTCGTCCAGCAGAAAAAGGCCACAAAAACGGGTGGGCTATAGCCTTGGGGGGTGGGGCTGGCCCACTTCGTCCGCCGGACTCGGAATGGCGCGAGACTTTGCGGGCGGCCTCCGTGTGCCAAAAATAGGCCGCGGGCACAGCCGCGCCCAAAAATAACCGCCCGAAGGCCGGGGCGCCAAGTTCGTCCAGCGGAAAAAGGCGACAAAAACGGGTGGGCTATGGCCTTGGGGGGTGGGGCTGGCCAGCTTCGTCCGCCGGACTCGGAATGGCGCGAGACTTTGCGAGCGGCCTCCGTGTGCCAAAAATAGGCCGCGGGCACAGCCGCGCCCAAAAATAACCGCCCGAAGGCCGGGGCGCCAAGTTCGTCCAGCGGAAAAAGGCGACAAAACCGGGTGGGCTATGGCCTTGGGGGGTGGGGCTGGCCAGCTTCGTCCGCCGGACTCGGAATGGCGCGAGACTTTGCGAGCGGCCTCCGTGTGCCAAAAATAGGCCGCGGGCACAGCCGCGTCAAAAAATAGCAACCCAAGGCCGGGGCGCCAAGTTCGTCCAGCGGAAAAAGGCCACAAAAATGGGTGGGCTATAGCCTTGGGGGGTGGGACTGGCCAACTTCGTCCGCCGGACTCGGAATGGCGCGAGACTTTGCCGGCAGCCTACGTGTGCCAAAAATAGGCCACGGGCACAGCCGCGCCAAAAAATAACAGCCCGAAGTCGGGGCGCCAAGTTCGTCCAGCAGAAAAAGGCCACAAAAACGGGTGGGCTATAACCTTGGGGGGTGGGGCTGGCCAACTTTGTCCGCCGGACTCGGAATGGCGCGAGACTTTGCGAGCGGCCTCCGTGTGCCAAAAATAGGCAGTGGGCACAGCCGCGCCCAAAAATAACCGCCCGAATGCCAGGGCGCCAAGTTCGTCCAGCGAAAAAAGCCACAAGAACGGGTGGGATATAGACTTGGGGGGTGGGGCTGGCCCACTTCGTCCGCCGGACTCGGAATGGCGCGAGACTTTGCCGGCAGCCTCCGTGTGCCAAAAATAGGCCACGGGTACAGCCGCGCCCAAAAATAACGGCACGAAGGCCGGGGCGCCAAGTTCGTCCAGCGGAAAAAGGCCACAAAAACGGGTGGGCTATAGCCTTGGGGGGTGGGGCTGGCCAACTTCGTCCGCCGGACTCGGAATGGCGCGAGACTTTGCCGGCAGCCTCCGTGAGCCAAAAATAGGCCACGGGCACAGCCGCGCCAAAAAATAACAGCCCGAAGGCCGGGGCGCCAAGTTCGTCCATCAGAAAAAGGCCACAAAAACGGGTGGGCTATAGCCTTGGGGGGTGGGGCTGGCCAACTTCGTCCGCCGGACTCAGAATGGCGCGAGACTTTGGGAGCGGCCTCCGTGTGCCAAAAATAGGCCGCGGGCACAGCCGCGCCAAAAAATAACAGCCCGAAGGCCGGGGCACCAAGTTCGTCCAGCGGAAAAAGGCCACAAAAATGGGTGGGCTATAGCCTTGGGGGGTGGGACTGGCCAACTTCGTCCGCCGGACTAGGAATGGTGCGAGACTTTGCGAGCGGCCTCCACGTGCCAAAAAGAGGCCGCAGGCACAGCCGCACCCAAAAATAACCACCCGAAGGCCGGGGCGCCAAGTTCGTCCAGCGGAAAAACGCCACAAAAACGGGTGGGCTATACCATTAGGGGGTGGGGCTGGCCAACTTCGTCCCACGGAATCAGAATGGCGCGAGACTTTGCGAGTGGCCTCCGTGTGCCAAAAATAGGCCGCGGGCACAGCCGCGCCCAAAAATAACCGCCCGAAGGCCGGGGCGCCAAGTTTGTCCAGCGGAAAAAGGCCACAAAAACGGGTGGGCTATAGCCTTGGGGGGTGGGGCTGGCCAACTTTGTCCGCCGGACTCGGAATGGCGCGAGACTTTGCGAGCGGCCTCCATGTGCCAAAAATCGGCCGCGGGCACAGCCGTGCCCAAAAATAACCGCCCGAAGGCCGGGGCGCCAAGATCGTCCAGCGAACAAAGGCCACACAAACGGGAGGGCTATGGCCTTGGGGGGTGGGGCTGGCCAGCTTCGTCCGCCGGACTCGGAATGGCGCGTGACTATCCGAGCGGCCTCCCTGTGCCAAAATTAGGCAGGGGGCACAGCCGCGCCCAAAAATAACCGCCCGAAGGCCGGGGCGCCAAGTTCGTCCAGCGGAAAAAGGCGACAAAAACGGGTGGGCTATGGCCTTGGGGGGTGGGGCTGGCCAGCTTCGTCCGCCGGACTCGGAATGGCGCGAGACTTTGCGAGCGGCCTCCGTGTGCCAAAAATAGGCAGTGGGCACAGCCGCGCCCAAAAATAACCGCCCGAAGGCCGGGGCGCCAAGTTCGTCCAGCGGAAAAAGGCCACAAAAACGGGTGGGCTACAGCCTTGGGGGGTGCGGCTGGCCCACTTCGTCCGCCGGACTCGGAATGGCGCGAGACTTTGGGAACGTCCTCCGTGTGCCAAAAATAGGCCGCGGGCACAGCTGCGCCCAAAAATAACCGCCCGAACGCCGGGGCGCCAAGTTCGTCCAGCGGAAAATGGCCACAAAAACGGGTGGGCTATAGCCTTGGGGGGTGGGGCTGGCCAACTTCGTCCGCCGGACTCAGAATGGCGCGAGACTTTGCGAGCGGCCTCCGTGTGCCAAAAATAGGCCGCGGGCACAGCTGCGCCAAAAAATAACAGCCCGAAGGCCGGGGCTCCAAGTTCGTCCAGCGGAAAAAGGCCACAAAAATGGGTGGGCTATAGCCTTGGGGGGTGGGACTGGCCAACTTCGTCCGCCGGACTTGGAATGGCGCGAGACTTTGCGAGCGGCCTCCACGTGCCAAAAAGAGGCCGCAGGCACAGCCGCACCCAAAAATAACCACCCGAAGGCCGGGGCGCCAAGTTCGTCCAGCGGAAAAACGCCACAAAAAAGGGTGGGCTATACCATTAGGGGGTGGGGCTGGCCAACTTCGTCCCACGGAATCAGAATGGCGCGAGACTTTGCGAGCGGCCTCCGTGTGCCAAAAATAGGCCGCGGGCACAGCCGCGCCCAAAAATAACCGCCCGAAGGCCGGGGCGCCAAGTTCGTCCAGCGGAAAATGGCCACAAAAACGGGTGGGCTATAGCCTTGGGGGGTGGGGCTGGCCAACTTCGTCCGCCGGACTCGGAATGGCGCGAGACTTTGCGAGCGGCCTCCGTGTGCCAAAAATCGGCCGCGGGCACAGCCGTGCCCAAAAATAACCGCCCGAAGGCCGGGGCGCCAAGTTCGTCCAGCGGAAAAAGGCCACAAAAACGGGTGGGCTATAGCCTTGGGGGGTGGGGCTGGCCAACTTCGTCCACCGGACTCGGAATGGCGCGAGAATTTGCGAGCGTCCTCCGTGTGCCAAAAATAGGCCGCGGCCACAGCCGCGCCAAAAAATAACAGCCCGAAGGCCGGGGCGCCAAGTTCGTCCAGCAGAAAAAGGCCACAAAAACGGGTAGGCTATAGCCTTGTGGGGTGGGGCTGGCCAACTTCGTCCGCCGGACTCGGAATGGCGCGAGACTTTGCGAGCATCCTCCGTGTGCCAAAAATAGGCCGCAGGCACAGCCCCACCCAAAAATAACCGCCCGAAGGCCGGGGCGCCAAGTTCGTCCAGCGGAAAAAGGCGAAAAAAACGGGTGGGCTACGGCCTTGGGGGGTGGGGCTGGCCAACTTCGTCCGACGGACTCGGAATGGCGCGAGACTTTGCAAGCGGCCTCCACGTGCCAAAAAGAGGCCGCGGGCACAGCCGCACCCAAAAATAACCACCCGAAGGCCGGGGCGCCAAGTTCGTCCAGCGGAAAAACGCCACAAAAACGGGTGGGCTATACCATTTGGGGGTGGGTCTGGCCAACTTCGTCCCCCGGAATCAGAATGGCGCGAGACTTTGCGAGTGGCCTCCGTGTGCCAAAAATAGGCCGCGGGCACAGCCGCGCCCAAAAATAACCGCCCGAAGGCCGGGGCGCCAAGTTTGTCCAGCGGAAAAGGCCACAAAACGGGTGGGCTATAGCCTTGGGGGTGGGGCTGGCCAACTTTGTCCGCCGGACTCGGAATGGCGCGAGACTTTGCGAGCGGCCTCCGTGTGTGGCACAGCCGTGCCAAAAATAACCGCCCGAAGGCCGGGCGCCAAGTTCGTCCAGCGGAAAAAGGCCACAAAACGGGTGGGCTATAGCCTTGGGGTGGGGCTGGCCAACTTCGCCTGCCGGACTCGGAATGGCGCGAGACTGCGAGCGGCCTCTGTGTGCCAAAATAGGCCACGGACACAGTCGCTAAAAATAACCGCCCGAAGGCCGGGGCGCCAAGTTCGTCCAGCGGAAAAAGGCGAAAAAAACGGGTGGGCTACGGCCTTGGGGGGTGGGGCTGGCCAACTTCGTCCGACGGACTCGGAATGGCGCGAGACTTTGCAAGCGGCCTCCACGTGCCAAAAAGAGGCCGCGGGCACAGCCGCACCCAAAAATAACCACCCGAAGGCCGGGGCGCCAAGTTCGTCCAGCGGAAAAACGCCACAAAAACGGGTGGGCTATACCATTAGGGGGTGGGTCTGGCCAACTTCGTCCCCCGGAATCAGAATGGCGCGAGACTT
Source organism: Citrus mangshanensis (assembly GCA_030449895.1). Taxonomy (NCBI): domain Eukaryota; kingdom Viridiplantae; phylum Streptophyta; class Magnoliopsida; order Sapindales; family Rutaceae; genus Citrus; species Citrus mangshanensis. The sequence continues at coordinate 236,285 of JASUUJ010000224.1, read as the reverse complement.
TGCGAGTGGCCTCCGTGTGCCAAAAATAGGCCGCGGGCACAGCCGCGCCCAAAAATAACCGCCCGAAGGCCGGGGCGCCAAGTTTGTCCAGCGGAAAAAGGCCACAAAAACGGGTGGGCTATAGCCTTGGGGGGTGGGGCTGGCCAACTTTGTCCGCCGGACTCGGAATGGCGCGAGACTTTGCGAGCGGCCTCCATGTGCCAAAAATCGGCCGCGGGCACAGCCGTGCCCAAAAATAACCGCCCGAAGGCCGGGGCGCCAAGTTCGTCCAGCGGAAAAAGGCCACAAAAACGGGTGGGCTATAGCCTTGGGGGGTGGGGCTGGCCAACTTCGTCTGCCGGACTCGGAATGGCGCGAGACTTTGCGAGCGGCCTCTGTGTGCCAAAAATAGGCCACGGACACAGTCGCGCCGAAAAATAACAGCCCGAAGGCCGGGGCGCCAAGTTCGTCCAGCGGAAAAAGGCGAAAAAAACGGGTGGGCTACGGCCTTGGGGGGTGGGGCTGGCCAACTTCGTCCGACGGACTCGGAATGGCGCGAGACTTTGCAAGCGGCCTCCACGTGCCAAAAAGAGGCCGCGGGCACAGCCGCACCCAAAAATAAACACCCGAAGGCCGGGGCGCCAAGTTCGTCCAGCGGAAAAACGCCACAAAAACGGGTGGGCTATACCATTTGGGGGTGGGTCTGGCCAACTTCGTCCCCCGGAATCAGAATGGCGCGAGACTTTGCGAGTGGCCTCCGTGTGCCAAAAATAGGTGGGCACAGCCGCGCTAAAAATAACCGAAGGCCGGGGCGCCACGTTTGTCCAGCGTAAAAAGGCCACAAAACCGGGTGGGCTATAGCCTTGGGGGGTGGGGCTGGCCAACTTTGTCCGCCGGACTCGGAATGGCGCGAGACTTTGCGAGCGGCCTCCGTGTGCCAAAATTAGGGAGCGGTCACAGCCGTGCCCAAAAATAACCGCCCGAAGGCCGGGGCGCCAAGTTCGTCCAGCGGAAAAAGGCCACAAAAACGGGTGGGCTATAGCCTTGGGGGGTGGGGCTGGCCAACTTCGTCTGCCGGACTCGGAATGGCGCGAGACTTTGCGATCGGCCTCCGTGTGCCAAAAATAGGCCTCGGGCACAGCCGCACACAAAAATAACCGCCCGAAGGCCGGGGCGCCAAGTTCGTCCAGCGGAAAAAGGCCACAAAAACGGGTGGGCTATAGCCTTGGGAGGTGGGGCTGGCCAACTTCGTCCGCCGGACTCGGAATGGCGTGAGACATTACGAGTGGCCTCCGTGTTCCAAAAATAGGACGCGGGCACAGCCGCGCCCAAAAATAACCGCCCGTAGGTAGGGGCGCCAAGTTCGTCCAGCGGAAAAAGGCCACAAAAACGGGTGGGCTATAGCCTTGGCGGGTGGGGCTGGCCCACTTCGTCCGCCGGACTCGGAATGGCGTGAGACATTGCGAGCGGCCTCCGTGTGCCAAAAATAGGCCGCGGGCACAGCCGCACCCAAAAATAACAGCCCGAAGGCTGGGGCGCCAAGTTCGTGCAGCGGAAAAAGGCCACAAAAACGGGTGGGCTATAGCCTTGGGGGGTGGGGCTGGCCAACTTCGTCCGCCGGACTCGGAATGGCGCGAGACTTTGTGAGCGGCCTCCGTGTTCCAAAAATAGGCCGCGGGCACAGCCACGCCCAAAAATAACCGCCCGAAGGCCGGGGCGCCAAGTTCGTCCAGCGGAAAAAGGCCACAAAAACGGGTGGGCTATAGCCTTGGCGGGTGGGGCTGGCCCACTTCGTCCGCCGGACTCGGAATGGCGTGAGACATTGCGAGCGGCCTCCGTGTGCCAAAAATAGGCCGCGGGCACAGCCGCACCCAAAAATAACCGCCCGAAGGCCGGGGCGCCAAGTTCGTCCAGCGGAAAAAGGCCACAAAAACGGGTGGGCTATAGCCTTGGGGGGTGGGGCTGGCCAACTTCGTCCCCCGGACTCGGAATGGCGCGAGACTTTGTGAGCGGCCTCCGTGTGACAAAAATAGGGCGCGGGCGCGGCCGCGTCCAAGTATAACCGCCCGAAGGCGGGGGCGCCAAGTTCGTCCAGCGGTAATAGGCCACCAAAAGGGGCGGGCTTTATGCTTGGGGGTTGGGGCTGGCCAACTTCGTCCGCCGGACTCGGAACGGTGCGAGACTTTGTGAGCGGCCTCCGTGTGCCAAAAATGAAACCCGGGCATAGCCGCACCCAAAATAACCACCTGAAGGCTGGGGCGCCAAGTTCGTGCAGCGGAAAAAGGCCACAAAACGGGTGGGCTATAGCCTTGGGGGTGGGGCTGGCCAACTCGTCCGGACTCGGAATGGCGCTAGACTTTGCGAGCGGCCTCCGTGTGCTAAAAATAGGCCGCGGGCACAGCCGCGCCCGAAAATAACCGCCCGATGGCCGGGGCGCCAAGTTCGTCCAGCGGAAAAAGGCCACAAAAACAGGTGGGCTATAGCCTCGGGGGGTGGGGCTGGCCAACTTCGTCCGCCGGACTCGGAATGGCGCGAGAATTTACGAGCGGCCTCCGTGTGCCAAAAATAGGCCACGGCACAGCCGCTTAAAAATAACCGCCCAAGGCCGGGCGCCAAGTTCGTCCAGCGGAAAATGGCCACAAAAACGGGTGGGCTATAGCCTTGGGGGGTGGGGCTGGCCAAATTCGTCCGCCGGACTCGGAATGGCGCGAGACTTTGCGAGTGGCCTCCGTGTGCCAAAAATAGGCCGCGGGCACAGCCGCGCCCAAAAATAACCGCCCGAAGGCCGGGGCGCCAAGTTCGTCCAGCGGAAAAAGGCCACAAAAACGGGTGGGCTATAGCCTTGGGGGGTGGGGCTGGCCCACTTCGTCCGCCGGACTCGGAATGGTGTGAGACTTTGCGATCGGCCTCCGTGTGCCAAAAATAGGCCATGGGCACAGCCGTACCAAAAAATAACCGCCCGAAGGCCGGGGAGCCAACTTCGTCCAGCAGAAAAAGGCCACAAAAACGGGTGGGCTATAGCCTTGGGGGGGTGGGGCTAGCCAACTTCGTCCGCCGGACTCGGAATGGCGGGAGACTTTGCGAGCGGAGTCCGTGTGGCAAACATAGGCCGCGAGCACAGCCGTACCCAAAAATAACCGTCCGAAGCCCGGGGCGCCAAGTTCGTCCAGCGGAAAAAGGCCACAAAAACGGGTGGGCTATAGCCTTGGGGGGTGGGGCTGGCCAACTTCGTCCCCCGGACTCAGAATGGCGCGAGACTTTGCGAGCGGCCTCCGTGTGCCAAAAATAGGCCGCGGCCACAGCCGCGCCTAAAAATAACCGCCCGAAGGCCGGGGCGCCAAGTTCGTCCAGCGGAAAAAGGCCACAAAAACGGGTGGGCTATAGCCTTGGGGGGTGGGGCTGACCAACTTCGTCCGCCGGACTCGGAATGGCGCGAGACTTTGCGAGCGGCCTCCGTGTGCCAAAAATAGGCCGCGGATACAGCCGCGCCCAAAAATAACCGCCCGAAGGCCGGGGCGCCAAGTTCGTCCAGCGGAAAATGGCCACAAAAACGGGTGGGCTATAGCCTTGGGGGGTGGGGCTGGCCAACTTCGTCCCCCGGACTCGGAATGGCGCGAGACTTTGCGATCGGCCTCCGTGTGCCAAAAATAGGCCACGGGCACAGCCGCGCTTAAAAATAACCGCCCGAAGGCCGGGGCGCCAAGTTCGTCCAGCGGAAAATGGCCACAAAAACGGGTGGGCTATAGCCTTGGGGGGTGGGGCTGGCCAACTTCGTCCGCCGGACTCGGAATGGCGCGAGACTTTGCGAGCGGCCTCCGTGTGCCAAAAATAGGCCGCGGATACAGCCGCTACCAAAAATAACCACCCGAAGGCCGGGGTGCCAAGTTCGTCCAGCGGAAAATGGCCACAAAAACGGGTGGGCTATAGCCTTGGGGGGTGGGGCTGGCCAACTTCGTCCCCAGGACTCGGAATGGCGCGAGACTTTGCGAGCGGCCTCCGTGTGGTAAAAATAGGCCGCGGGCACAGCCGCGCCAAAAAATAACAGCCCAAAGGCCGGGGCGCCAAGTTCGTCCAGCGGAAAAAGGCCACAAAAACGGGTGGGCTATAGCCTTGGGGGGTGGGGCTGGCCAACTTCGTCCCCCGGACTCGGAATGGCGCGAGACTTTGCGATCGGCCTCCGTGTGCCAAAAATAGGCCTCGGGCACAGCCGTACCCAAAAATAACCGCCCGAAGGCCGGGGCGCCAACTTCGTCCAGCGGAAAAAAGCCACAAAAAAGGGTGGGCTATAGCCTTGGGGGGTGGGGCTGGCCAACTTCGTCCGCCGGACTCGGAATGGCGTGAGACATTACGAGCGGCCTCCGTGTTCCAAAAATAGGATGCGGGCACAGCCGCGCCCAAAAATAACCGCCCGAAGGTAGGGGCGCCAAGTTCGTCCAGCGGAAAAAGGCCACAAAAACGGGTGGGCTATAGCCTTGGGGGGTGGGGCTGGCCCACTTCGTCCGCCGGACTCGGAATGGCGCGAGACTTTGCGAGCGGCCTCCGTGTGCCAAAAATAGGCCGCGGGCACAGCCGCACCCAAAAATAACCGCCCGAAGGCCGGGGCGCCAAGTTCGTCCAGCGGAAAAAGGCCACAAAAACGGGTGGGCTATAGCCTTGGGGGGTGGGGCTGGCCAACTTCGTCCGCCGGACTCGGAATGGCGCGAGACTTTGCGATCGGCCTCCGTGTGCCAAAAATAGGCCACGGGCACAGCCGCGCTTAAAAATAATCGCCCGAAGGCCGGGGCGCCAAGTTCGTCCAGCGGAAAATGGCCACAAAAACGGGTGGGCTATAGCCTTGGGGGGTGGGGCTGGCCAAATTCGTCCGCCGGACTCGGAATGGCGCGAGACTTTGCGGCCAAAAATAGGCCGCGGATACAGCCGCGCCCAAAAATAACCGCCCGAAGGCCGGGGCGCCAAGTTCGTCCAGCGGAAAAAGGCCACAAAAACGGGTGGGCTATAGCCTTGGCGGGTGGGGCTGGCCCACTTCGTCCGCCGGATTCGGAATGGCGCGAGACTTTACGAGCGGCCTCCGTGTGCCAAAAATAGGCCGCGGGCACAGCCGGGCCCAAAAATAACCGCCCGAAGGCCGGGTCGCCAAGTTCGTCCAGCGGAAAATGGCCACAAAAACGGGTGGGCTATAGCCTTGGGGGGTGGGGCTGGCCAACTTCGTCCCCAGGACTCGGAATGGCGCGAGACTTTGCGAGCGGCCTCCGTGTGGCAAAAATAGGCCGCGGGCACAGCCGCGCCAAAAAATAACAGCCCGAAGGCCGGGGCGCCAAGTTCGTCCAGCGGAAAAAGGCTACAAAAACGGGTGGGCTATAGCCTTGGGGTGTGGGGCTGGCCAACTTCGTCCCCCGGACTCGGAATGGCGCGAGACTTTGCGATCGGCCTCCGTGTGCCAAAAATAGGCCATGGGCACAGCCGCACCCAAAAATAACCGCCCGAAGGCCGGGGAGCCAACTTCGTCCAGCAGAAAAAGGCCACAAAAACGGGTGGGCTATAGCCTTGGGGGGGTGGGGCTAGCCAACTTCGTCCGCCGGACTCGGAATGGCGGGAGACTTTGCGAGCGGAGTCCGTGTGGCAAACATAGGCCGCGAGCACAGCCCTACCCAAAAATAACCGTCCGAAGCCCGGGGCGCCAAGTTCGTCCAGCGGAAAAAGGCCACAAAAACGGGTGGGCTATAGCCTTGGGGGGTGGGGCTGGCCAACTTCGTCCCCCGGACTCAGAATGGCGCGAGACTTTGCGAGCGGCCTCCGTGTGAGAAAAATAGGCCGCGGCCACAGCCGCGCCTAAAAATAACAGCCCGAAGGCTGGGGCGCCAAGTTCGTCCAGCGGAAAAAGGCCACAAAAACGGGTGGGCTATAGCCTTGGGGGGTGGGGCTGGCCAACTTCGTCCCCCGGACTCGGAATGGCGCGAGACTTTGCGAGCGGCCTCCGTGTAGTAAAAATAGGCCGCGGGCACTGCCGCGCCAAAAAATAACAGCCCGAAGGCCGGGGCGCCAAGTTCGTCCAGCAGAAAAAGGCCACAAAAACGGGTGGGCTATAGCCTTGGGGGGTGGGGCTGGCCAACTTCGTCCGCCGGACTAGGAATCACGCGAGACTTTGCGAGTGGCCTCCGTGTACCAAAAATAGGCCGCGGGCACAGCCGTGCCCAAAAATAACCGCCCGAAGGCCGGGGCGCCAAGTTCGTCCAGCGGAAAATGGCCACAAAAACGGGTGGGCTATAGCCTTGGGGGGTGGGGCTGGCCAACTTCGTCCGCCGGACTCGGAATGGCGCGAGACTTTGCGAGCGGAGTCCGTGTGGCAAACATAGGCCGCGAGCACAGCCGTACCCAAAAATAACCGTCCGAAGCCCGGGGCGCCAAGTTCGTCCAGCTGAAGAAGGCCACAAAAACGGGTGGGCTATAGCCTTGGGGGGTGGGGCTGGCCAACTTCGTCCCCCGGACTCAGAATGGCGCGAGACTTTGCGAGCGGCCTCCGTGTGCCAAAAATAGGCCGCGGCCACAGCCGCGCCTAAAACTAACCGCCCGAAGGCCGGGGCGCCAAGTTCGTCCAGCGGAAAAAGGCCACAAAAACGGGTGGGCTATAGCCTTGGGGGGTGGGGCTGGCCAACTACGTCCGCCGGACTCGGAATGGCGTGAGACATTACGAACGGCCTCCGTGTTCCAAAAATAGGCCGCGGGCACAACCGCACCCAAAAATAACCGCCCGAAGGCCGGGGCGCCAAGTTCGTCAAGCGGAAAAAGGCCACAAAAACGGGTGGGCTATAGCCTTGGGGGGTGGGGCTGGCCAACTTCGTCCGCCGGACTCGGAATGGCGCGAGACATTACGAGCGGCCTCCGTGTTCCAAAAATAGGCCGCGGGCACAGCCGCGCACAAAAATAACCGCCCGAAGGCCGGGGCGCCAAGTTCGTCCAGCAGAAAAAGGCCACAAAAACGGGTGGGCTATAGCCTTGGGGGGGTGGGGCTAGCCAACTTCGTCCGCCGGACTCGGAATGGCGGGAGACTTTGCGAGCGGAGTCCGTGTGGCAAACATAGGCCGCGAGCACAGCCGTACCCAAAAATAACCGTCCGAAGCCCGGTGCGCCAAGTTCGTCCAGCGGAAAAAGGCCACAAAAACGGGTGGGCTATAGCCTTGTGGGGTGGGGCTGGCCAACTTCGTCCCCCGGACTCAGAATGGCGCGAGACTTTGCGAGCGGCCTCCGTGTGCCAAAAATAGGCCGCGGCCACAGCCGCGCCTAAAAATAACCGCCCGAAGGCCGGGGCGCCAAGTTCGTCCAGCGGAAAATGGCCACAAAAACGGGTGGGCTATAGCTTTGGGGGGTGGGGCTGGCCAACATCGTCCCCAGGACTCGGAATGGCGCGAGACTTTGCGAGCGGCCTCCGTGTGGCAAAAATAGGCCGCGGGCACAGCCGCGCCAAAAAATAACAGCCCGAAGGCCGGGGCGCCAAGTTCGTCCAGCGGAAAAAGGCCACAAAAACGGGTGGGCTATAGCCTTGGGGGGTGGGGCTGACCAACTTCGTCCCCCGGACTCGGAATGGCGCGAGACTTTGCGATCGGACTCCGTGTGCCAAAAATAGGCCATGGGCACAGCCGCACCCAAAAATAACCGCCCGAAGGCCGGGGAGCCAACTTCGTCCAGCGGAAAAAGGCGACAAAAACGGGTGGGCTATAGCCTTGGGGGGTGGGGCTGGCCAACTTCGTCCGCCGGACTCGGAATGGCGTGAGACATTACGAACGGCCTCCGTGTTCCAAAAATAGGCCGCGGGCACAGCCGCGCCCAAAAATAACCGCCCGAAGGCCGGGGCGCCAAGTTCGTCCAGCAGAAAAAGGCCACAAAAACGGGTGGGCTATAGCCTTGGGGGGGTGGGGCTAGCCAACTTCGTCCGCCGGACTCGGAATGGCGGGAGACTTTGCGAGCGGAGTCCGTGTGGCAAACATAGGCCGCGAGCAAAGCCGTACCCAAAAATAACCGTCCGAAGCCCGGGGCGCCAAGTTCGTCCAGCGGAAAAAGGCCACAAAAACTGGTGGGCTATAGCCTTGGGGGGTGGGGCTGGCCAACTTCGTCCCCCGGACTCAGAATGGCGGGAGACTTTGCGATCGGCCTCCGTGTGGCAAAAATAGGCCGCGGCCACAGCCACACCAAAAAATAACAGCCCGAAGGCCGGGGCGCCAAGTTCGTCCAGCAGAAAAAGGCCACAAAAACGGGTGGGCTATAGCCTTGGGGGGTGGGGCTGGCCAACTTCGTCCGCCGGACTCGGAATGGCGCGAGACTTTGCGAGTGGCCTCCGTGTACCAAAAGTAGGCCGCGGACACAGCCGCGCCCAAAAATAACCGCCCGAAGGCCGGGGCGCCAAGTTCGTCCAGCGGAAAATGGCCACAAAAACGGGTGGGCTATAGCCTTGGGGGGTGGGGCTGGCCAACTTCGTCCGCCGGACTCGGAATGGCGCGAGACTTTGCGAGCGGAGTCCGTGTGGCAAACATAGGCCGCGAGCACAGCCATACCCAAAAATAACCGTCCGAAGCCCGGGGCGCCAAGTTCGTCCAGCTGAAAAAGGCCACAAAAACGGGTGGGCTATAGCCTTGGGGGGTGGGGCTGGCCAACTTCGTCCCCCGGACTCAGAATGGCGCGAGACTTTGCGAGCGGCCTCCGTGTGCCAAGAATAGGCCGCGACCACAGCCGCGCCTAAAAATAACCGCCCGAAGGCCGGGGCGCCAAGTTCGTCCAGCGGAAAAAGGCCACAAAAACGGGTGGGCTATAGCCTTGGGGGTGGGGCTGGCCAACTCGTCCCGGACTCGGAATGGCGCGAGACTTTGCGATCGGCCTCCGTGTGCCAAAATAGGCCACGGGCACAACCGCAAAAATAACCGCCCGAAGGCCGGGGCGCCAAGTTCGTCCAGCGGAAAAAGGCCACAAAAACGGGTGGGCTATAGCCTTGGGGGTGGGGCTGGCCAACCGTCCGCGGACTCGGAATGGCGCGAGACATTACGAGCGGCCTCCGTGTTCCAAAAATAGGCCGCGGGCACAGCCGCGCACAAAAATAACCGCCCGAAGGCCGGGGCGCCAAGTTCGTCCAGCAGAAAAAGGCCACAAAAACGGGTGGGCTATAGCCTTGGGGGGGTGGGGCTAGCCAACTTCGTCCGCCGGACTCGGAATGGCGGGAGACTTTGCGAGTGGAGTCCGTGTGGCAAACTTAGGCCGCGAGCACAGCCGTACCCAAAAATAACCGTCCGAAGCCCGGGGCGCCAAGTTCGTCCAGCGGAAAAAGGCCACAAAAACGGGTGGGCTATAGCCTTGGGGGGTGGGGCTGGCCAACTTCGTCCCCCGGACTCAGAATGGCGCGAGACTTTGCGAGCAGCCTCCGTGTGCCAAAAATAGGCCGCGGCCACAGCCGCGCCTAAAAATAACCGCCCGAAGGCCGGGGCGCCAAGTTCGTCCAGCGGAAATAGGCCACAAGAACGGGTGGGCTATAACCTTGGGGGGTGGGGCTGGCCAACTTCGTCCCCCGGACTCGGAATGGCGCGAGACTTTGCGATCGGCCTCCGTGTGCCAAAAATAGGCCACGGGCACAGCCGCACCCAAAAATAACCACCCGAAGGCCGGGGCGCCAAGTTCGTCCAGCGGAAAAAGGCTACAAAAACGGGTGGGCTATAGCCTTGGGGGGTGGGGCTGGCCAACTTCGTCCCCCGGACTCGGAATGGCGCGAGACTTTGCGATCGGCCTCCGTGTGCCAAAAATAGGCCACGGGCACAGCCGCGCCCAAAAATAACCACCCGAAGGCCGGGGCGCCAAGTTCGTCCAGCGGAAAATGGCCACAAAAACGGGTGGGCTATAGCCTTCGGGGGTGGGGCTGGCCAACTTCGTCCGCCGGACTCGGAATGGCGCGAGACTTTAAGTGCGGAGTCCGTGTGGCAAACATAGGCCGCGAGCACAGCCGTACCCAAAAATAACCGTCCGAAGCCCGGGGCGCCAAGTTCGTCCAGCGGAAAATGGCCACAAAAACGGGTGGGCTATAGCCTTCGGGGGTGGGGCTGGCCAACTTCGTCCGCCGGACTCGGAATGGCGCGAGACTTTGCGAGCGGAGTCCGTGTGGCAAACATAGGCCGCGAGCACAGCCGTACCCAAAAATAACCGTCCGAAGCCCGGGGCGCCAAGTTCGTCCAGCGGAAAAAGGCCACAAAAACAGGTGGGCTATAGCCTTGGGGGGTGGGGCTGGCCAACTTCGTCCCCCGGACTCAGAATGGCGCGAGACTTTGCGAGCGGCCTCCGTGTGCTAAAAATAGGCCGCGGCCACAGCCGCGCCTAAAAATAACCGCCCGAAGGCCGGGGCGCCAAGTTCGTCCAGCGGAAAAAGGCCACAAAAACGGGTGGGCTATAGCCTTGGGGGTTGGGGCTGGCCAACTTCGTCCCCCGGACTCGGAATGGCGCGAGACTTTGCGATCGGCCTCCGTGTGCCAAAAATAGGCCACGGGCACAGCCGCACCCTGTGAACAGAGGAGAAGAATAAAATCTTTTCTTATTTTTTAAGTACCTCTAACAACCAGTACAATAGGGTTAATTTATAGATCTACACATTCCTAATTTAACTTCCTAATTTTTGGAAATATGCAAATTAGTAACAAATCAGACAAATTAGACAATTAATCCTAGAAATCAGAATATCAACTAATGCAATCTTTCCATATTTTCTACACCCCCTCAAGTTGGTGCATAGATATTAATCATGCCCAACTTGTCAATGAAAGATTCAAACTTTTGAAGTGTCCCTTGGTAAGAACATCTGCTTTGTTGCTCGAAGGATGAAATACAAATTACTCCATTCTCCTTTTCTTTTATAAAATGTCTATCAATCTCAATATGCTTCACGATCATTGAACCGGATTATTTGCAATGCTTATTGCTGATTTATTATCACGTAACAGTGCTTCAATATCTAGTTTCCAAGGACTCTTTTAATCCATAACACCTCGCAAACTCCATTTGCCATGGCCCTAAACTCAGCTTCAGTACTGCTCCTGGCAACCACGTTTTGTTTTTTTGCTTCTCCAAGTAATTAAATTTCCCCATAAGAACGTACAGTAACCAGATGTAGATCTTCTATCTGAAACTGAGCCTGCATCTGTGAAGACTTCTACACTCCTTTGATCACCCTTCTTAAATAATAATCCTTTTCCAGGTGTACTCTTTAAATACCTGAGAATCTTGTGAACTGCCTCCAAATGTTCCACATAAGGTGAGTGCATATATTGACTTACAGCACTAACGGCAAAGGCAATATCAGGTCTTGTGTGAGATAAATAAATGAGTTTCCCTACAAGACGTTGATATCTACCTTTATCAACTGGAACTCCATTGGAAACCTCTCCTAACTTCTGATTAGGATCCACGGGTGTATCACTTGGTCTGCAACCACTCATTCCTGTCTCTTCTAGCAAGTCCAGAACATACTTTCTTTGTGACACAGAAATTCCCATTCTAGATCTTGCAACTTCCATACCTAGGAAATAACGTAAGGGACCCAAATCCTTAATTTCAAATTCTGATGCCAGGTGCTTCTTCAGCCTACTCATCTCATCACCATCGCTCCCAGTAAGTATTATGTCATCTACGTATACAATTAGGACAGCCATCTTTCCACCATCTGTGTGTTTCACGAACATTGTATGATCAGATTGTCCTTGACTATATCCTTCTTTTATAACAAACCTAGTAAATCTCTCGAACCAAGCACGAGGAGACTGCTTCAGTCCATAAAGGGATTTCTTCAATTTACACACCTTTCCTCCAAACTTGTCTTCAAAACCAGGGGGTGCATTCATATATACTTCCTCTTCCAATTCTCCATTGAGAAACGCATTTTTAACATCCAATTGAAACAATGGCCAGTCCAAATTAACAGCTACAGAGAGTAGTATTCGAATGGTATTTAGTTTGGCTACGGGAGCAAATGTCTCTTGATAATCAACTCCATAGGTCTGTGTGAATCCTTTTGCTACTAACCTTGCTTTATAACGTTCCAAGGATCCATCTGAGTTGTATTTTACAGTGAAAATCCACTTGCAACCAACAATCAATCTTCCTTCAGGCAAATAAACCATCTCCCACGTTCCATTTTTTTCTAGAGCCTCCATTTCTTCACAAACAGCCTTCTTCCATTCAGGAACCTTTAGTGCTTCCTGTATAGACTTAGGTATATCCACACTTGACAATTGAGAGACAAAAGTATGATAAGATGATGACAGATTCTTATAAGACACAAAATTGGAAATGGGATGTTGAGTACATGATCTAATTCCTTTCCTAAGAGCAATGGGAAGATCTAGAGGGTCAGAATGTATTTGTGGGATAGATAAAGACTCAGACTCTATAAATTTAGAGATCGCACTGGATTTTCGAATCGTGTTTTTCGAATCGAATTTGATCGTGTTTTTATCGGATCGATTCATGGCATTGAGGAAGTATCACTGCATCTTTCTTACTTTGAATCCGTTTCTCCCTAGTGTAAGTTTTCCCAAACAATCTCTCATCATTGAAGCGTGTCTCGTCTATTATCCTAGAGTCAATTTTATGTTCAGGCACTAAGGTAGTCCTCCTATCCTCCATATTCAAGGTATTAGGATTAAAAATTTCAGTTTCAATATTTTCCTTACCATTAGTACTCATGTCAAGCTCAAACACCGAGTTTTCATTTTCTTTCCCCCCCTGAAGAGGAGGATTAAAAAAGCTTTGAGACTCAAAGAATGTAACATCCATTGTGACAAAAAATTTTTGTTTGTTAGGATCAAAACATTTATACCCTTTTTGAGTAGGAGAATAGCCCAGAAAAACACATTTTACAGCCCGTGGATCTAGCTTATCCCTATTATGATTGTGTATGTGTACAAAGGCAACACATCCAAAGACCTTTAAAGGTAAATCTGAAGTCAAACGTGTCATTGGAAAGAATTTTTTTAAAACTGTCAATGGTGTCTGAAAGTTCAAAACTCTTGATGGCATCCTATTAATAAGATATGTAGCAGTAAGAATTGCTTCCCCCCATAAGTATTTAGGAACTTTAGTGGTGAACATTAAAGACCTAGCTACTTCTAGGAGGTGCTTATTTTTTCGTTCTGCTATCCCGTTTTGTTGAGGAGTGTCATTACAAGAGCTGTGATGAACAATTCCTTTTTGTAAGAAAAATGACCCCAATATTTGATTGAAGTATTCCGTCCCATTGTCACTTCGAAACACTTGAATTTTTGTTTGAAATTGTGTTTCAACCATATTATAAAAGTTTTTAAAAACATGTTCTGCTTCAGATTTTTCTTTGAGTAGATAGACCCAACTTAGGCGTGTATGATCATCAATAAATGTTATAAACCATCTTTTTCCAGAATTGGTTAATGTCCTAGAGGGACCCCACACATCACTATGAATAAGGGTAAAAGGCTTGGATGCTTTATATGGTTGACGAGGAAAAGATGCACGATGGTGTTTAGCTAACTGACAAATATCGCATTGAAAAGACGACAGAAGTTTATTACGAAATAAGTTTGGAAACAAATGTTTTAAATATAAAAAGCTAGGATGGCCTAACCTACGGTGCCATAACATTATTGTATCATCAGTAGAACTGAAACATACTTTGAGATTTGAAATTTTCTGTTGCTGAAACATAGAGTTCCCATCATCAAAGTAATAAAGACCGCCATACTCTCTAGCATTGCCAATCATCCTCCCCGTATCCAGCTCCTGAAATTCACAACAATTTGGAAGAAATTTAGCACAACACTTTAAATCACGAGTTATTTTACTTACAGACAAAAGATTACAAGAGAGATTTGGAACATGAAGGACATCGTGAAGAACGAGTGTATTAGAGATAACAATTGACCCTTTCCCAGCAATTGCCGAGAGGGAGCCATCAGCAATCTTAATTTTTTGATTGCCTGCACAAGGACTATAGAAAGAAAATAATTTAGAGCATCCAGTCATATGATCGGTGGCACCTGAATCTATTATCCATGGACAAAGAGGAATAGTGGACACATTAAAGACAACAGCAGATTGAATATAATTACCTTTCTGTGCTAAGGAACAAGAAGAAGATACTGGATTAGTCACTTGTGTGGACTGAAAAAGTTTATACAGTTGTTCTAACCGTTCCTTACTGAATGAAGGTGTTGTAGCTGTAGTTGTAGTGTATCCCGACAGTAGAAACTCCCCTGCGCCAATTCCAGTAGATGTAGCAGTGGAATTGGTATCACCAGTTACTGTAAACCCAGGCATGGTGTTTTGCACCATTACAACAAGACAATGAACAGATCCGTATGGGAGTCAAGCCAGGCTTAATTCTGCCATAGCTCTGATACCATGTGAACAGAGGAGAAGAATAAAATCTTTTCTTATTTTTTAAGTACCTCTAACAACCAGTACAATAGGGTTAATTTATAGATCTACACATTCCTAATTTAACTTCCTAATTTTTGGAAATATGCAAATTAGTAACAGCTGTACAAATCAGACAAATTAGACAATTAATCCTAGAAATCAGGAATATCAACTAATGCAATCTTTCCATATTTTCTACACACCCAAAAATAACCGCCCGAAGGCCGGGGCGCCAAGTTCGTCCAGCGGAAAAAGGCCACAAAAACGGGTGGGCTATAGCCTTGGGGGGTGGGGCTGGCAAACTTCGTCCGCCGGACTCGGAATGGCGCGAGACATTACGAGCGGCCTCCGTGTTCCAAAAATAGGCCGCGGGCACAGCCGCACACAAAAATAACCGCCCGAAGGCCGGGGCGCCAAGTTCGTCCAGCAGAAAAAGGCAACAAAAACGGGTGGGCAATAGCCTTGGGGGGGTGGGGCTAGCCAACTTCGTCCGCCGGACTCGGAATGGCGGGAGACTTTGCGAGCGGAGTCCGTGTGGCAAACATAGGCCACGAGCACAGTCGTACCCAAAAATAACCGTCCGAAGCCCGGGGCGCCAAGTTCGTCCAGCGGAAAAAGGCCACAAAAACGGGTGGGCTATAGCCTTGGGGGGTGGGGCTGGCCAACTTCGTCCCCCGGACTCAGAATGGCGCGAGACTTTGCGAGCGGCCTCCGTGTGCCAAAAATAGGCCGCGGCCACAGCCGTACCTAAAAATAACCGCCCGAAGGCCGGGGCGCCAAGTTCGTCCAGCGGAAAAAGGCCACAAAAACGGGTGGGCTATAGCCTTGGGGGGTGGGGCTGGCCAACTTCGTCCCCCGGACTCGGAATGGCGCGAGACTTTGCGAGCGGCCTCCGTGTGGCAAAAATAGGCCGCGGGCACAGCTGCGCCAAAAAATAACAGCCCGAAGGCCGGGGCGCCAAGTTCGTCCAGCAGAAAAAGGCCACAAAAACGGGTGGGCTATAGCCTGGGGGGGTGGGGCTGGCCAACTTCGTCCCCCGGACTCAGAATGGCGCGAGACTTTGCGAGCGGCCTCCGTGTGCGGCCACAGCCGCACCTAAAAATAACCGCCCGAAGGCCGGGCGCCAAGTTCGTCCAGCGGAAAAAGGCCACAAAAACGGGTGGGCTATAGCCTTGGGGTGGGGCTGGCCAACTTCGTCCCCGGACTCGGAATGGCGCGAGACTTTGCGGCGGCCTCCGTGTGAAAAAATAGGCGGCCACAGCCGCGCCCAAAAATAACCGCCCGAAGGCCGGGGCGCCAAGTTCGTCCAGCGGAAAAAGGCCACAAAAACGGGTGGGCTATAGCCTTGGGGGGTGGGGATGCCCAACTACGACCGCCGGACACGGAATGGCGCGAGACTTTGCGAGCGGCCTCCGTGTGCCAAAAATAGGCCACGGGCACAGCCGAGCTTAAAAATAACCGCACGAAGGCCGGGGCGCCAAGTTCGTCCAGCGGAAAATGGACACAAAAACGGGTGGGCTATAGCGTTGGGGGGGGGGGCTGGCCAACTTCGTTCGACGGATTCGGAATGCCGCGAGACTTTGCGAGCGGAGTCCGTGTGGCAAACATAGGCCGCGAGCACAGCCGCCCAAAAATCCGAAGCCCGGGCGCCAAGTTCGTCCAGCGGAAAAAGGCCACAAAAACGGGTGGGCTATAGCCTTGGGGGGTGGGGCTGGCCAACTTCGTCACCCGGACTCGGAATGGCGCGAGACTTTGCGAGCGGCCTCCGTGTGACAAAAATAGGCCGCGGGCACAGCCGCGCCAAAAAATAACAGCCCGAAGGCCGGGGCGCCAAGTTCGTCCAGCGGAAAAAGGCCAAAAAAACGGGTGGGCTATAGCCTTGGGGGGTGGGGCTGGCCAACTTCGTCCCCCGGACTCGGAATGACGCGAGACTTTGCGATCGGCCTCCGTGTGCCAAAATTAGGCCACGGGCACAGCCGCGCCCAAAAATAACCGCCCGAAGGCCGAGGCGCCTAGTTCGTCCAGCGGAAAATGGCCACAAAAACGGGTGGGCTATAGCCTTGGGGGGTGGGGCTGGCCAACATCGTCCCCCGGACTCAGAATGGCGCGAGACTTTGCGAGCGGCCTCCGTGTGCCAAAAATAGGCCGCGGCCACAGCCGCGCCTAAAAATAACCGCCCGAAGGCCGGGGCGCCAAGTTCGTCCAGCGGAAAAAGGCCAAAAAACGGGTGGGCTATAGCCTTGGGGGGTGGGGCTGGCCAACTTCGTCCCCCGGACTCGGAATGGCGCGAGACTTTGCGATCGGCCTCCGTGTGCCAAAAATAGGCCACGGGCACAGCCGCACCCAAAAATAACCGCCCGAAGGCCGGGGCGCCAAGTTCGTCCAGCGGAAAAAGGCCACAAAAACGGGTGGGCTATAGCCTTGGGGGGTGGGGCTGGCCAACTTCGTTCGCCGGACTCGGAATGGCGCGAGACTTTGCGAGCGGCCTCCGTGTGCCAAAAATAGGCCGCGGCCACAGCCGCGCCCAAAAATAACCGCCCGAAGGCCGGGGCGCCAAGTTCGTCCAGCGGAAAAAGGCCACAAAAACGGGTGGGCTATAGCCTTGGGGGGTGGGGCTGGCCAACTTCGTCCCCCGGACTCAGAATGGCGCGAGACTTTGCGAGCGGCCTCCGTGTGCCAAAAATAGGCCGCGGCCACAGCCGCCCCTAAAAATAACCGCCCGTAGGGCGGGGCGCCAAGTTCGTCCAGCGGAAAAAGGCCACAAAAACGGGTGGGCTATAGCCTTGGGGGGTGGGGCTGGCCAACTTCGTCCCCCGGACTCGGAATGGCGCGAGACATTACGAGCGGCCTCCGTGTTCCAAAAATAGGCCGCGGGCACAGCCGCGCACAAAAATAACCGCCCGAAGGCCGGGGCGCCAAGTTCGTCCAGCAGAAAAAGGCCACAAAAACGGGTGGGCTATAGCCTAGGGGGGTGGGGCTGGCCAACTTCGTCCCCCGGACTCAGAATGGCGCGAGACTTTCCGAGCGGCCTTTGTGTGCCAAAAATAGGCCGCGGCCACAGCCGCGCCTAAAAATAACAGCCCGAAGGCCTGGCCGCCAAGTTCGTCCAGCGGAAAAAGGCCACAAAAACGGGTGGGCTATAGCCTTGGGGGGTGGGGCTGGCCAACTTCGTCCCCCGGACTCGGAATGGCGCGAGACTTTGCGATCGGCCTCCGTGTGCCAAAAATAGGCCACGGGCACAGCCGCACCCAAAAATAACCGCCCGAAGGCCGGGGCGCAAAGTTCGTCAGCGGAAAAAGGCCACAAAAACGGGTGGGCTATAGCCTTGGTGGGTGGGGCTGGCCCACTTTGTCCGCCGTACTCGGAATGGCGCGAGACATTACGAGCGGCCTCCGTTTTCCAAAAATAGGCCGCGGGCACAGCCGCGCCCAAAAATAACCGCCAGAAGGCCGGGGCGCCAAGTTCGTCCAGCGGAAAAAGGCCACAAAAACGGGTGGGCTATAGCCTTGGGGGGTGGGGCTGACCAACTTCGTCCGCCGGACTCGGAATTGCGCGAGACTTTGCGAGCGGCCTACGTGTGCCAAAAAAAGGCTGCGGATACAGTCGCGCCCAAAAATAACCGCCCGAAGGCCGGGGCGCCAAGTTCGTCCAACGGAAAAAGGCCACAAAAACGGGTGGGCTATAGCCTTGGGGGGTGGGGCTGGCCAACTTCGTCCGCCGGACTCGGAATGGCGCGAGACTTTGCGAGCGGCCTCCACGTGCCAAAAAGAGGCCGCGGGCACAGCCGCACCCAAAAATAACCACCCGAAAACCGGGGCGCCAAGTTCGTCCAGCGGAAAAAGGCCACAAAAACGGGTGGGCTATAGCCTTGGGGGGTGGGGCTGCCAACTTCGTCCCCCGGACTCAGAATGTTGCGAGACTTTGCGAGCGGCCTTCATGTGCCAAAAATAGGCCGCGGCCACAGCCGCACCTAAAAATAACCGTCCGAAGGCCGGGGCGCCAAGTTCGTCCAGCGGAAAAAGGGCACAAAAACGGGTGGGCTATAGCCTTGGGGGTTGGGGCTTGCCAACTTCGTCCCCCGGACTCGGAATGGCGCGAGACTTTGCGATCGGCCTCCGTGTGCCAAAAATAGGCCACGGGCACAGCCGCACCCAAAAATAACCGCCCGAAGGCCGGGGCGCCAAGTTCGTCCGGCGGAAAAAGGCCACAAAAACGGGTGGGCTATAGCCTTGGTGGGTGGGGCTGGCCAACTTCGTCCGCCGTACTCGGAATGGCGCGAGACATTACGAGCGGTCTCCGTGTTCCAAAAATAGCCCGCGGGCACAGCCACGCCCAAAAATAACCGCCCGAAGGCCGGGGCGCCAAGTTCGTCCAACGGAAAAAGGCCACAAAAACGGGTGGGCTATACCATTAGGGGGTGGGGCTGGCCAACTTCGTCCCCCGGACTCAGAATAGCGCGAGACTTTGCTAGCGGCCTCCGTGTGCCAAAAATAGGCTGCGGGCGCAGCCGCGCCCAAAAACAACCTCCCGAAGGCCGGGGCGCCAAGTTCGTCCAGCGGAAAAAGGCCACAAAAACGGGTGGGAGACTTTGCGAGCGGCCTCCATGTGCCAAAACTAACCGCGGGCACAGCCTGGCCCAAAAACAACCACCCGAAGGCCGGGGAGCCAAGTTCGTCCAGCGGAAAAACGCCACAAAAACGGGTGGGCTATACCATTAGGGGGTGGGGCTGGCCAACTTCGTCCCCCGGACTCAGAATAGCGCGAGACTTTGCGAGCGGCCTCCGTGTGCCAAAAATAGGCTGCGGGCGCATCCGCGCCCAAAAACAACCTCCCGAAGGCCGGGGCGCCAAGTTCGTCCAGCGGAAAAAGGCCACAAAAACGGGTGGGCTATACCATTAGGGGGTGGGGCAGGCCAACTTCGTCCCCCGGACTCAGAATAGCGCGAGACTTTGCGAGCGGCCTCCGTGTGCCAAAAATAGGCTGCGGGCGCAGCCGCGCCCAAAAACAACCTCCCGAAGGCCGGGGCGCCAAGTTCGTCCAGCGGAAAAAGGCCACAAAAACGGGTGGGCTATAGCCTTGGGCGGTGGGGCTGGGCAACTTCGTCTGCCGGACTCGGAATGACGCGAGTCTTTGCGAGCGGCCTCCGTGTACCAAAAATAGACCGCGGGTACAGCCGCGCCCAAAAATAACAGCCCGAAGGCCGGGGCACCAAGTTCGTCCAGCGGAAAAAGGCCACAAAAACGGTTGGGCTATAGCCTTGGGGGGTGGGGCTGGCCAACTTCGTCCGCCGGACTCGGAATGGCGCGAGACTTTGCGAGCGGCCTCCGTGTTCCAAAAATAGGCCGTGGGCACAGCCGCGCCCAAAAATAACCGCCCGAAGGCCGGGGCGCCAAGTTCGTCCAGCGGAAAAAGGCCACAAAAACGGGTGGGCTATAGCCTTGGGGGGTGGGGCTGGCCAACTTCGTCCGCCGGACTCGGAATGGCGCGAGACTTTGCGAGCGGCCTCCGTGAACCAAAAATGGGCCGCGGGCTTAGCCGCGCCCAAAAATAACAGCCCGAAGGCCGGGGCGCCAAGTTCGTCCAGCGGAAAAAGGCCACAAAAACGGGTGGGCTATAGCCTTGGGGGGTGGGGCTGGCCAACTTCGTCCGCCGGACTCGGAATGGCGCGAGACTTTGCGAGCAGCCTCCACGTGCCAAAAAGAGGCTGCGGGCACAGCTGCACCCAAAAATAACCGCCCGAAGGCCGGGGCGCCAAGTTCGTGCAGCGGAAAAAGGCCACAAAAACGGGTGGGCTATAGCCTTGGGGGGTGGGGCTGGCCAACTTCGTCCGCCGGACTCGGAATGGCGCGAGACTTTTCGAGCGGCCTCCACGTGCCAAAAAGAGGCCGTAGGCATAGCCGCACCCAAAAATAACCACCCGAAGGCCGGGGCGCCAAGTTCGTGCAGCGGAAAAAGGCCACAAAAACGGGTGGGCTAAAACCTTGGGGGGTGGGGCTGGCCAACTTCGTCCCCCGGACTCAGAATGGCGAGAGTCTTTGCGAGCGTCCTCCGTGTACCAAAAATAGGCCGTGGGCACAGCCGCACCCAAAAATAACCGCCCGAAGGCCGGGGCGCCAAGTTCGTCCAGCGGAAAAACGCCACAAAAACGGGTGGGCTATACCATTAGGGGGTGGGGCTGGCCAACTTCGTCCGCCGGACTCGGAATGGCGCGAGACTTTGCGAACGGCCTCCGTGAACCAAAAATGGGCCGCGGGCTTAGCCGCGCCCAAAAATAACAGCCCGAAGGCCGGGGCGCCAAGTTCGTCCAGCGGAGAAAGGCCACAAAAACGGGTGGGCTATAGCCTTGGGGGGTGGGGCTGGCCAACTTCGTCCGCCGGACACGGAATGGCACGAGACTTTGCGAGCAGCCTCCACGTGCCAAAATTAGGCCGCGGGCACAGCCGCGCCAAAAAATAACAGCCCGAAGGCCGGGGCGCCAAGTTCGTCCAGCGGAAAAAGGCCACAAAAACGGGTGGGCTATAGCCTTGGGGGGTGGGGCTGGCCAACATCGTCCCCCGGACTCGGATTGGCGCGAGACTTTGCGAGTGGCCTCCGTGTACCAAAAATAGGCCGCAGGCACAGCCGCGCCCAAAAATAACCGCCCGAAGGCCGGGGCGCAAGGTTCGTCCAGCGGAAAATGGCCACAAAAACGGGTGGCTATAGCCTTGGGGGGTGGGGCTGGCCCACTTCGTCCGCCGGATTCGGAATGGCGCGAGAATTTGCGAGCGGCCTCCGTATGCCAAAAAGAGGCCGCGGACACAGCCGCGCCGAAAAATAACCGCCCGAAGGCCGGGGCGCCAAGTTCGTCCAGCGGAATAAGGCCACAAAAACGGGTGGGCTATAGCCTTGGGAGGTGGGGCTGGCCAACTTCGTCCGCCGGACTCGGAATGGTGCGAGACTTTGCGAGCGGCCTTCGTGTGCCAAAAATAGGCCGCGGGCACAGCCGCACCCAAAAATAACCGCCCGAAGGCCGGGGCGCCAAGTTCGTCCAGCGGAAAAACGCCACAAAAACGGGTGGGCTATACCATTAGGGGGTGGGGCTGGCCAACTTCGTCCGCCGGACTCGGAATGGCGCGAGACTTTGCGAGCGGCCTCCGTGAACCAAAAATGGGCCGCGGGCTTAGCCGCGCCCAAAAATAACAGCCCGAAGGCCGGGGCGCCAAGTTCGTCCAGCGGAAAAAGGCCACAAAAACGGGTGGGCTATAGCCTTGGGGGGTGGGGCTGGCCAACTTCGTCCGCCGGACTCGGAATGGCGCGAGACTTTGCGAGCAGCCTCCACGTGCCAAAAAGAGGCTGCGGGCACAGCTGCGCCCAAAAATAACCGCCCGAAGGCCGGGGCGCCAAGTTCGTGCAGCGGAAAAAGGCCACAAAAACGGGTGGGCTAAAACCTTGGGGGGTGGGGCTGGCCAACTTCGTCCCCCGGACTCAGAATGGCGAGAGTCTTTGCGAGCGTCCTCCGTGTGCCAAAAATAGGCCGCGGGCACAGCCGCACCCAAAAATAACTGCCCGAAGGCCGGGGCGCCAAGTTCGTCCAGCGGAAAAAGGCCACAAAAACGGGTGGGCTATAGCCTTGGGGGGTGGGGCTGGCCATCTTCGTCCGCTGGACTCGGAATGGCGCGAGACTTGGTGAGCGGCCTCCATGTGCCAAAAAGAGGCCGCGGGCACTGCCGTACCCAAAAATAACCACCCGAAGGCCGGGGCGCCAAGTTCGTCCAGCGGAAAAAGGCCACAAAAACGGGTGGGCTATAGCCTTGGGGGGTGGGGCTGGCCAACTTCGTCCGCCGGACTCGGAATGACGCGAGTCTTTGCGAGCGGCCTCCGTGTGAAAAAAATAGGCCGCGGGCACAGCCACGCCCAAAAATAACCGCCCGAAGGCCGGGCCGCCATGTTCGTCCAGCGGAAAAAGGCCACAAAAACGGGTGGGCTATAGCCTTGGGGGGTGGGGCTGGCCCACTTCGTCCGCCGGACTCGGAATGGCCCGATACTTTGCGAGTGGCCTCCGTGTGCCAAAAATAGGCCGCGGGCACAGCCGCGGACAAAAATAACCGCCCGAGGGCCGGGGCGCCAAGTTCGCCCAGCGGAAAAAGGCCACAAAAACGGGTGGGCTATAGCCTTGGGGGGTGGGGCTGGCCAACTTCATCCGCCGGACTCGGAATGGCGCGAGACTTTGCGAGCGCCCTCCGTGTGCCAAAAATAGGCCGCGGGCACAGCCGCGCCCAAAAATAACCGCCCGAAGGCCGGGGCGCCATGTTCGTCCAGCGGAAAAAGGCCACAAAAACGGGTGGGCTATAGCCTTGGGGGGTGGGGCTGGCCCACTTCGTCCGCCGGACTCGGAGTGGCGCGAGACTTTACGAGCGGCCTACGTGTGCCAAAAATAGGCCACGGGCACAGCCACGCCCAAAAATAACCGCCCGAAGGCCGGGGCGCCAAGTTCGTCCAGCGGAAAAACGCCACAAAAACGGGTGGGCTATACCATTAGGGGGTGGGGCTGGCCAACTTCGTCCGCCAGACTCGGAATGGCGCGAGACTTTGCGAGCGGCCTCCGTGTACCAAAAATAGGCCGCGGGCACAGGCACGCCCAAAAATAACAGCCCGAAGGCCGGGGCGCCAAGTTCGTCCAGCGGAAAAAGGCCACAAAAACGGGTGGGCTATAGCCTTGGGGGGTGGGGCTGGCCAACTTCGTCCGCCGGACTCGGAATGGCGCGAGACTTTGCGAGCAGCCTCCACGTGCAAAAAAGAGGCCGCGGGCACAGCTGCGCCCAAAAATAACCGCCCGAAGGCCGGGGCGCCAAGTTCGTGCAGCGGAAAAAGGCCACAAAAACGGGTGGGCTATAACCTTGGGGGGTGGGGCTGGCCAACTTCGTCCCCCGGACTCAGAATGGCGCGAGACTTTGCGAGCGTCCTCCGTGTGCCAAAAATAGGCCGCGGGCACAGCCGCACCCAAAAATAACCGCCCGAAGGCCGGGGCGCCAAGTTCATCCAGCGGAAAAAGGCCACAAAAACGGGTGGGCTATTGCCTTGGGGGGTGGGGCTGGCCATCTTCGTCCGCTGGATTCGGAATGGCGCGAGACTTGGTGAGCGGCATCCATGTGCCAAAAAGAGGCCGCGGGCACAGCCGCACCCAAAAATAACCACCCGAAGGCCGGGGCGCCAAGTTCGTCCAGCGGAAAAAGGCCACAAAAACGGGTGGGCTATAGCCTTGGGGGGTGGGGCTGGCCAACTTCGTCCGCCGGACTCGGAATGGCGCGAGACTTTGCGAGCGGCCTCCGTGTGCCAAAAATAGGCCGCGGGCACAGCCGCGCACAAAAAAAACCGCCTGAAGGCAGGGCCGCCAAGTTCGTCCAGCGGAAAAAGGCCACAAAAACGGGTGGGCTATAGCCTTGGGGGGTGGGGCTGGCCCACTTCGTCCGCTGACTCGGAATGGCCCGATACTTTACGAGTGGCCTCCGTGTGCCAAAAATAGCCGCGGCACAGCCGCGGATAAAAATAACCGAAGGCCGGGCGGCAAGTTCGTCCAGCAGAAAAAGGCCACAAAAACGGATGGGCTATAGCCTTGGGGGTGGGGCTGGCCCCCGTCCGCCCGGACTCGGAATGGCGCGAGACTTTGCGAGCGGCCTCACGCCTGCCAAAAATAGGCCGCTTGGCACAGCCGCGCCAAAAATAACCGCCCGAAGGCTGGGGTGCCAAGTTCATGCAGCGGAAAAAGGCCACAAAAACGGGTGGGCTATAGCCTGGGGGGGTGGGGCTGGCCCACATCGTCCGCTGGACTCGGAATGGCGCGAGACTTTGCGAGCGGCCTCCGTGTGCCAAAAATAGGCCGCGGGCATAGCCGCGCCCAAAAATAACCGCCCGAAGGCCGGGGCGCCAAGTTCGTCCAGCGGAAAAAGGCCACAAAAACGGGTGGGCTATAGCCTTGGGGGGTGGGGCTGGCCAACTTCGTCCGCCGGACTCGAAATGGCGCGAGAATTTCCGAGATGCCTCAGTATGCCAAAAAGAGGACGCGGGCACAGCCGCGCCCAAAAATAACCGCCCGAAGGCCGGGCCGCCCAGTTCGTCCTGTGGAAAAAGGCCACAAAAACGGGTGGGCTATAGCCTTGGGAGGTGGGGCTGGCCAACTTCGTCCGCCGGACTCGGAATGGCGCGAGACTTTGCGAGCGGCCTCCGTGTGACAAAAATAGGCCGCGGGCACAGCTGCGCCCAAAAATAACAGCCCGAAGGCCGGGGTACCAAGTTCGTCCAGCGGAAAAAGGCCAGAAAAACGGGTGGGCTATAGCCTTGGGGGGTGGGGCTGGCCAACTTCGTCCGCCGGACTCGGAATGGCGCGAGACTTTGCGAGCGGCCTCCGTGTGCCAAAAATAGGCCGCGGGCACAGCCGCGCACAAAAATAACAGCCTGAAGGCAGGGCCGCCAAGTTCGTCCAGCGGAAAAAGGCCACAAAAACGGGTGGGCTATAGCCTTGGGGGGTGGGGCTGGCCCACTTCGTCCGCTGACTCGGAATGGCCCGATACTTTACGAGTGGCCTCCGTGTGCCAAAAATAGGCCGCGGGCACAGCCGCGGACAAAAATAACCGCCCGAAGGCCGGGGCGGCAAGTTCGTCCAGCAGAAAAAGGCCACAAAAACGGATGGGCTATAGCCTTGGGGGGTGGGGCTGGCCCACTTCGTCCGCCGGACTCGGAATGGCGCGAGACTTTGCGAGCGGCCTACGTCTGCCAAAAATAGGCCGCGGGCACAGCCGCGCCCAAAAATAACCGCCCGAAGGCTGGGGTGCCAAGTTCATGCAGCGGAAAAAGGCCACAAAAACGGGTGGGCTATAGCCTTGGGGGGTGGGGCTGGCCCACTTCGTCCGCCGGACTCGGAATGGCGCGAGACTTTGCGAGCGGCCTCCGTGTGCCAAAAATAGGCCGCGGGCATAGCGCGCCCATAAATAACCGCCCGAAGGCCGGGGCGCCAAGTTCGTCCAGCGGAAAAAGGCCACAAAAACGGGTGGGCTATAGCCTTGGGGGGTGGGGCTGGCCAACTTCGTCCGCCGGACTCGAAATGGCGCGAGAATTTCCGAGTTGCCTCTGTATGCCAAAAAGAGGGCGCGGGCACAGCCGCGCCCAAAAATAACCGCCCGAAGGCCGGGCCGCCCAGTTCGTCCTGTGGAAAAAGGCCACAAAAACGGGTGGGCTATAGCCTTGGGAGGTGGGGCTGGCCAACTTCGTCCGCCGGACTCGGAATGGCGCGAGACTTTGCGAGCGGCCTCCGTGTGACAAAAATAGGCCGCGGGCACAGCCGCGCCCAAAAATAACAGCCCGAAGGCCGGGGTACCAAGTTCGTCCAGCGGAAAAAGGCCAGAAAAACGGGTGGGCTATAGCCTTGGGGGGTGGAGCTGGCCAACTTCGTCCGCCGGACTCGGAATGGCGCGAGACTTTTCGAGCGGCCTCCACGTGCCAAAAAGAGGCCGTAGGCATAGCCGCACCCAAAAATAACCACCCGAAGGCCGGGGCGCCAAGTTCGTCCAGCGGAAAAAGGCCACAAAAACGGGTGGGCTATAGCCTTGGGGGGTGGGGCTTGCCAACTTCGTCCCCCGGACTCGGAATGGCGCGAGTCTTTGCGAATGGCCCCCCTGTGCCAAAAATATGCCGCGGGCACAGCCGCGTCCAAAAATAACCACCCGAAGGCCGGGGCGCCAAGTTCGTCCAGCGGAAAAAGGCACTAAAACGGGTGGGCTATAGCCTTGGGGGGTGGGGCTGGCCCACTTCGTCCGCCGGACTCAGAATGGCGCGAGACGTTGCGAGCGGCCTCCGTGTGCCAAAAATAGGCCGCGGGCACAGCCGAGCCCAAAAATAACTGCCCGAAGGCCGGGCCGCCAAGTTCGTCCAGCGGAAAAAGGCCACAAAAACGGGTGGGCTATAGCCTTGGGGGGTGGGGCTGGCCAACTTCGTCCGCCGGACTCGGAATGGCGCGAGATTTTGCGAGCGACCTCCACGTGCCAAAAAGAGGCCGCGGGCACAGCCGCACCCTAAAATAACCACTCGAAGGCCGGGGCGCCAAGTTCGTCCAGCGGAAAAAGGCCACAAAAACGGGTGGGCTATAGCATTGGGGGGTGGGGCTGGCCAACTTCGTCCGCCGGACTCGGAATGGCGCGTGACTTTGCGAGCGGCCTCCGTGTGCCAAAAATAGGCCGCGGGGACAGCCGCACCCAAAAATAACCACCCGACGGCCGGGGCGCCAAGTTCGTCCAGCGGAAAAAGGCCACAAAAACGGGTGGGCTATAAACTTGGGGGGTGGGGCTGGCCAACTTCGTCCGCCGGACTCGGAATGGGGCGAGACTTTTCGAGCGGACTCCGTGTGCCAAAAATAGGCCGCGGGCACAGCCGCGCTCAAAAATAACCGCCCGAAGGCCGGGGCGCTAAGTTCGTCCAGCGGAAAAAGGCCACAAAAACGGGTGGGCTATAGCCTTGGGGGGTGGGGCTGGCCAACTTCATCCGCCGGACTCGGAATGGCGTGAGACTTTGCCAGCGGCCTCCGTGTGCCAAAAATAGGCCGCGGGCACAGCCGCGTCCAAAAAAAACCACCCGAAGGCCGGCGCGCCAAGTTCGTCCAGCGGAAAAAGGCCACAAAAACAGGTGGGCTATAGCCTTGGGGGGTGGGGCTGGCCAACTTCGTCCGCCGGACTCGGAATGGAGCGAGACTTTTCGAGCGGCATCCGTGTGCCAAAAATAGGCCGCGGGCACAGCCGCGCTAAAAAATAACCGCCCGAAGGCCGGGGCGCTAAGTTCGTCCAGCGGAAAAAGGCCACAAAAACGGGTGGGCTATAGCCTTGGGTGGTGGGGCTGGCCAACTTCATCCGCCGGACTCGGAATGGCGTGAGACTTTGCCAGCGGCCTCCGTGTGCCAAAAATAGGCCGTGGGCACAGCTGCGTCCAAAAAAAACCACCCGAAGGCCGGCGCGCCAAGTTCGTCCAGCGGAAAAAGGCCACAAAAACAGGTGGGCTATACCATTGGGGGGTGGGGCTGGCCAACTTCGTCCGGCGGACTCGGAATGGCGCGTGACTTTGCGAGCGGCCTCCGTGTGCCAAAAATAGGCCGCGGGCACAGCCGCAACGAAAAATAACCGCCCGAAGGCCGGGGCACCATGTTCGTCCAGCGGAAAAAGACCAGAAAAACGGGTGGGCTATAGCCTTGGGGGGTGGGGCTGGCCAACTTCGTCAGCCGGACTCGGAATGGCGCGAGACTTTGCGAGCGGCCTCCACGTGCCAGAAAGAGGCTGCGGGCACAGCCGCACCCTAAAATAACCACCCGAAGGCCGGGGCGCCAAGTTCGTCCAGCGGAAAAGGGCCACAAAAACGGGTGGGCTATAGCATTGGGGGGTGGGGCTGGCCAACTTCGTCCGCCGGACTCGGAATGGCGCGAGACTTTGCGAGCGGCCTCCACGTGCCAAAAATAGGTCGCGGGCACAGCCGCGCACTAAAATAACCGCCCGAAGGCCGGGGCGCCAAGTTCGTCCAGCGGAAAAGGGCCACAAAAACGGGTGGGCTATAGCCTTGGGGGGTGGGGCTGGCCAACATCGTCCGCCGGACTCGGAATGGCCCGAGACTTTGCGAGTGGCCTCCGTGTGCCAAAAATAGGCCGTGGGTACAGCTGCGGCCAAAAATAACCAACCGAAGGCCGGGGCGCCAAGTTCGTCCAGCGGAAAAAGGCCACAAAAACGGGTGGGCTATAGCCTTGGGGGGTGGGGCTGGCCAACTTCGTCCGCCGGACTCGGAATTGCGCGAGACGTTGCGAGCAGCCTCCGTGTTTCAAAAATAGGCCGCGGGCGGAGCCGCATCCAAAAAAAACCACCCGAAGGCCGGCGAGCCAAGTTCGTCCAGCGGAAAAAGGCCACAAAAACGGGTGGGCTATAGCCTTGGGGGGTGGGGCTGGCCAACATCGTCCGCCGGACTCGGAATGGCGACAGACTTTGCGAGCGGCCTCCACGTGCAAAAAAGAGGCCGTGGGCGAAGCCGCACCCAAAAATAACCACCCGAAGGCCGGGGCGCCAAGTTCGTCCAGCGGAAAAAGGCTACCAAAACGGGTGGGCTATAGCATTGGGGGGTGGGGCTGGCCAACTTCGTCCGCCGGACTCGGACTGGAACGAGACTTTGCGAGCAGCCTCCGTGTGCCAAAAATAGGCCGCGGGCACAGCCGCGCCAAAAAATAACCGCCCGAAGGCCGGGGAGCCAAGTTCGTCCAGCGGAAAAAGGCCACAAAAACGGGTGGGCTATAGCCTTGGGGGGTGGGGCTGGCCAACTTCGTCTGCCAGACTCGGAATGGCGCGACACTTGGTGAGCGGCCTCCGTGTGACAAAAATAGGCCGCGGGCACAGCCGCGCCCAAAAATAACCGCCCGAAGGTCGGGGCGCCAAGTTCGTGCAGCGGAAAAAGGCCACAAAAACGGGTGGGCTATAGCCTTGGGGGGTGGGGCTGGCCAACATCGTCCGCCGGACTCGGAATGGCGCGAGACTTTGCGAACAGCCTCCGTGTGCCAACAATAGGCCGCGGGCACAGCCGCGCCCAAAAATAACCGCCCGAAGGCTGGGGCGCCAAGTTCGTCCAGCGGAAAAAGGCCACAAAAACGGGTGGGCTATAGCATTGGTGTGAGGGGCAGTGCAACTTCGTCCGGCGGACTCGGAATGGCGCGAGACTGTGCGAGCAGTCTCCGTGTTCCAAAATAGGCTGGCACAGCCGCGCCCAAAAATAACCGCCCGAAGGCAGGGGCGTCAAGTTCGTGCAGCGGAAAAAGGCCACAAAAACGGGTGGGCTATAGCCTTGGGGGGTGGGGCTGGCCAACTTCGTCCGCCGGACTCGAAATGGCGCGAGACTGTGCGAGCAGCCTCCGTGTTCCAAAAATAGGACGCGGGCACAGCCGCGCCCAAAAATAACCGCCCGAAGGCTGGGGCGTCAAGTTCGTGCAGCGGAAAAAGGCCACAAAAACGGGTGGGCTATAGCCTTGGGGGGTGGGGCTGGCCAACTTCGTCCGCCGGACTCGGAATGGCGCGAGACTTTGCGAGCGGCATCCGTGTGCCAAAAATAGGCCGCGGGCACAGTCGTACCCAAAAATCACCGCCCGAAGGCCGGGGCGCCAAGTTCTTCCAGCGGAAAAAGGCCTCAAAAACGGGTGGGCTATAGCCTTGGGGGGTGGGGCTGGCCAACTTCGTCCTCCAGACACGGAATGGCGCGAGACATTTCGAGCGGCCTCCGTGTGCGAAAAATTGGCCGCAGTTACTGCGCGCCCAAAAATAACCGCCCGAAGGCCGGGGCGCCAAGATCGTCCAGCGGAAAAAGGCATCAAAAACGGGTGCGCTATAGCCTTGGGGGGTGGGGCTGGCCAACTTCGTCCGCCGGACTCGGACTGGAACGAGACTTTGCGAGCAGCCTCCGTGTACCAAAAATAGGCCGCGGGCACAGCCGCGCCCAAAAATAACCGCCCGAAGGCCGGGGCGCCAAGTTCGTCCAGCGGAAAAAGGCCACAAAAACGGGTGGGCTATAGCCTTGGGGGGTTGGGCTGGCCAACTTCGTCCGCCAGACTCGGAATGGCGCGACACTTGGTTAGCGGGCTCCGTGTGACAAAAATAGGCCGCGGGCACAGCCGCGCCCAAAAATAACCGCCCGAAGGTCGGGGCGCCAAGTTCGTGTAGCGGAAAAAGGCCACAAAAACGGGTGGGCTATAGCCTTGGGGGGTGGGGCTGGCCAACATCGTCCTCCGGACTCGGAATGGCGCGAGACTTTGCGAACAGCCTCCGTGTGCCAACAATAGGCCGCGGGCACAGCCGCGCCCAAAAATAACCGCCCGAAGGCTGGGGCGTCAAGTTCGTGCAGCGGAAAAAGGCCACAAAAACGGGTGGGCTATAGCATTGGGGGGTGGGGCTGGCCAACTTCGTCCGCCGGACTCGGAATGGCGCGAGACTTTGCGAGCGGCATCCGTGTGCCAAAAATAGGCCGCGGGCACAGTCGCACCCAAAAATAACCGCCCGAAGGCCGGGGCGCCAAGATCGTCCAGCGGAAAAAGGCATCAAAAACGGGTGCGCTATAGCCTTGGGGGGTGGGGCTGGCCAACTTCGTCCGCCGGACTCGGACTGGAACGAGACTTTGCGAGCAGCCTCCGTGTGCCAAAAATAGGCCGCGGGCACAGCCGCGCCCAAAAATAACAGCCCGAAGGCCGGGGCGCCAAGTTCGTCCAGCGGAAAAAGGCCACAAAAACGGGTGGGCTATAGCCTTGGGGGGTGGGGCTGGCCCACTTCGTCCGCCAGACTCGGAATGGCGCGAGACTGTGCGAGCAGTCTCCGTGTTCCAAAAATAGGCCGCGGGCACAGCCGCGCCCAAAAATAACCGCCCGAAGGCTGGGGCGTCAAGTTCGTGCAGCGGAAAAAGGCCACAAAAACGGGTGGGCTATAGCCTTGGGGGGTGGGGCTGGCCAACTTCGTCCGCCGGACTCGGAATGGCGCGAGACTGTGCGAGCAGCCTCCGTGTTCCAAAAATAGGACGCGGGCACAGCCGCGCCCAAAAATAACCGCCCGAAGGCTGGGGCGTCAAGTTCGTGCAGCGGAAAAAGGCCACAAAAACGGGTGGGCTATAGCCTTGGGGGGTGGGGCTGGCCAACTTCGTCCGCCGGACTCGGAATGGCGCGAGACTTTGCGAGCGGCATCCGTGTGCCAAAAATAGGCCGCGGGCACAGACGCTCCCAAAAATCACCGCCCGAAGGCCGGGCGCCAAGTTCTTCCAGGGAAAAAGGCCTCAAAACGGGTGGGCTATACCCTTGGGGTGTGGTGCTGGCCAACTTCGACCTCCAGACACGGAATGGCGCGAGACATTTCGAGCGGCCTCCGTGTGCGAAAAATTGGCCGCAGTTACTAAAAATAACCGCCCGAAGGCCGGGGCGCCAAGATCGTCCAGCGGAAAAAGGCATCAAAAACGGGTGCGCTATAGCCTTGGGGGGTGGGGCTGGCCAACTTCGTCCGCCGGACTCGGACTGGAACGAGACTTTGCGAGCAGCCTCCGTGTACCAAAAATAGGCCGCGGGCACAGCCGCGCCCAAAAATAACCGCCCGAAGGCCGGGGCGCCAAGTTCGTCCAGCGGAAAAAGGCCACAAAAACGGGTGGGCTATAGCCTTGGGGGGTGGGGCTGGCCAACTTCGTCCGCCAGACTCGGAATGGCGCGACACTTGGTGAGCGGCCTCCGTGTGACAAAAATAGGCCGCGGGCACAGCCGCGCCCAAAAATAACCGCCCGAAGGTCGGGGCGCCAAGTTCGTGCAGCGGAAAAAGGCCACAAAAACGGGTGGGCTATAGCCTTGGGGGGTGGGGCTGGCCAACATCGTCCTCCGGACTCGGAATGGCGCGAGACTTTGCGAACAGCCTCCGTGTGCCAACAATAGGCCGCGGGCACAGCCGCGCCCAAAAATAACCGCCCGAAGGCTGGGGCGTCAAGTTCGTGCAGCGGAAAAAGGCCACAAAAACGGGTGGGCTATAGCCTTGGGGGGTGGGGCTGGCCAACTTCGTCCGCCGGACTCGGAATGGCGCGAGACTTTGCGAGCGGCATCCGTGTGCCAAAAATAGGCCGCGGGCACAGTCGCACCCAAAAATCACCGCCCGAAGGCCGGGGCGCCAAGTTCTTCCAGCGGAAAAAGGCCTCAAAAACGGGTGGGCTATAGCCTTGGGGGGTGGGGCTGGCCAACTTCGTCCTCCAGACACGGAATGGCGCGAGACATTTCGAGCGGCCTCCGTGTGCGAAAAATTGGCCGCAGTTACTGCGCGCCCAAAAATAACCGCCCGAAGGCCGGGGCGCCAAGATCGTCCAGCGGAAAAAGGCATCAAAAACGGGTGCGCTATAGCCTTGGGGGGTGGGGCTGGCCAACTTCGTCCGCCGGACCCGGAATCGCGCGAGACTTTGCGAGTGGCCTCCGCGTGCCAAAAAGAGGCCTCGGGCACAGCCGCGCCAAAAAATAACCGCCCGAAGGCCGGGGCGCCAAGTTCGTCCTGCGGAAAAAGGCCACAAAAACGGGTGGGCAATAGCCTTGGTGGGTGGGGCTGGCCAACTTCGTCCGCCGGACTCGGAATGGCGCGAGACTTTGCGAGCGGCGTCCGTGTGCCAAAAATAGGGCGCGGTCACAGCCGCGCCCAAAAATAACCGCCCGAAGGCAGGGGCGCCAAGTTCGTCCAGCGGAAAAAGGCCACAAAAACGGGTGGGCTATAGCCTTGGGGGGTGGGGCTGGCCAACTTCGTCCGCCAGACTCGGAATGGCGCGAGAATTTGCGAGCGGCCTCCATGTGCCAAAAATAGGACGTGGGCACAGCCTCGCCCAAAAATAACCGCCCGCAGACCGGGGCGCCAAGTTCGTCCAGCGGAAAAAGGCCACAAAAACGAGTGGGCTATAGCGTTGGGGGGTGGGGCTGGCCAATTTCGTCCGCCGGACTCGGAATGGCGCGATACTTTCTGAGCGGCCTCCGTGTGCCAAAAATAGGCCGGCACAGCGCGCCAAAAATAACCACCCGAAGGCCGGGTACCATGTTCGTCCCGCGGAACAAGGCCACAAAAACGGGTGGGCCATAGCCTTGGGGGGTGGGGCGGGCCAACTTCGTCCGCCGGACTCGGAATGGCGCGAGACTGTGCGAGCGGCGTCCGTGTGCCAAAAATAGGCCGCGGTCACAGCCGCACCCAAAAATAACCGCCCGAAGGCCGGGGCGCCAAGTTCGTCCAGCGAAAAAAGGCCACAAAACGGGTGGGCTATAGCATTGGGGGGTGGGGCTGGCCAACTTCGTCCGCGGACTCGGAATGGCGCGAGACTGTGTGAGCAGCCTCCGTGTTCCAAAAATAGGCCGCGGGGACAGCTGCGCCCAAAAATAACCGCCCGAAGGCCGGGGCGCCAAGTTCGTCCAGCGCAAAAAGGCCAGAAAAACGGGTGGGCTATAGCCTTGGGGGGTGGGGCTGGCCAACTTCGTCCGCCAGACTCGGAATGGCGCGAGAATTTGCGAGCGGCCTCCATGTGCCAAAAATAGGACGTGGGCACAGCCTCGCCCAAAAATAACCGCCCGCAGACCGGGGCGCCAAGTTCGTCCAGCGGAAAAAGGCCACAAAAACGAGTGGGCTATAGCGTTGGGGGGTGGGGCTGGCCAATTTCGTCCGCCGGACTCGGAATGGCGCGATACTTTCTGAGCGGCCTCCGTGTGCCAAAAATAGGCCGCGGGCACAGCCGCGCCAAAAAATAACCACCCGAAGGCCGGGTACCATGTTCGTCCAGCGGAAAAAGGCCACAAAAACGGGTGGGCAATAGCCTTGGGGGGTGGGGCTGGCCAACTTCGTCCGCCGGACTCGGAATGGCGCGAGACTTTGCGAGCGGCGTCCGTGTGCCAAAAATAGGCCGCGGTCACAGCCGCACCCAAAAATAACCGCCCGAAGGCCGGGGCGCCAAGTTCGTCCAGCGGAAAAAGGCCACAAAAACGGGTGGGCTATAGCATTGGGGGGTGGGGCTGGCCAACTTCGTCCGCCGGACTCGGAATGGCGCGAGACTGTGTGAGCAGCCTCCGTGTTCCAAAAATAGGCCGCGGGGACAGCTGCGCCCAAAAATAACCGCCCGAAGGCCGGGGCGCCAAGTTCGTCCAGCGCAAAAAGGCCAGAAAAACGGGTGGGCTATAGCCTTGGGGGGTGGGGCTGGCCAACTTCGTCCGCCGGACTCGGAATGGCGCGAGACTTTGCGTGCGGCCTCCGTGTGCCAAAAATAGGCCGCGGGCAAAGCCGCGCCCAAAAATAACCGCCCGAAGGCTGGGGCGTCAAGTTCGTGCAACGGAAAAAGGCCACAAAAACGGGTGGGCTATAGCCTTGGGGGGTGGGGCTGGCCAACTTCGTCCGCCGGACTCGGAATGGCGCGAGACTTTGCGAGCGGCATCCGTGTGCCAAAAATAGGCCGCGGGCATAGTCGCACCCAAAAATCACCGCCCGAAGGCCGGGGCGCCAAGTTCTTCCAGCGGAAAAAGGCCTCAAAAACGGGTGGGCTATAGCCTTGGGGGGTGGGGCTGGCCCACTTTGTCCTCCAGACACGGAATGGCGCGAGACGTTGCGAGCGGCCTCCGTGTGCGAAAAATTGGCCGCAGTTACTGCACGCCCAAAAATAACCGCCCGAAGGCCGGGGCGCCAAGATCGTCCAGCGGAAAAAGGCGTCAAAAACGGGTGCGCTATAGCCTTGGGGGGTGGGGCTGGCCAACTTCGTCCGCCGGACCCGGAATGGCGCTAGACTTTACGAGCGGCCTCCGCGTGCCAAAAAGAGGCC
Organism: Citrus mangshanensis; assembly: GCA_030449895.1. NCBI lineage: Eukaryota > Viridiplantae > Streptophyta > Magnoliopsida > Sapindales > Rutaceae > Citrus > Citrus mangshanensis. The sequence continues at coordinate 201,569 of JASUUJ010000224.1, read as the reverse complement.
GTGCCCAAAAATAACCACCCGAAGGCCGGGGCGCCAAGTTCGTCCTGCGGAAAAAGGCCACAAAAACGGGTGGGCAATAGCCTTGGGGGGTGGGGCTGGGCAACTTTATCCGCCGGACTCGGAATGGGGCGACACGTTGCAAGCGGCCTCCGTGTGTGAAAAATTGGCCGCGGGCACAGTCGCATCCAAAAATCACCGCCCGAAGGCCGGGGCGCCAAGATCGTCCAGCGGAAAAAGGCCTCAAAAACGGGTGCGCTATAGCCTTGATGGGTGGGGCTGGCCAACTTCGTCCGCCGGACCCGGAATGGCGCGAGACTTTGCGAGCGGCCTCCGCGTGCCAAAAAGAGGCCTTAGGCACAGCCGCGCCAAAAAATAACCGCCCGAAGGCCGGGGCGCCAAGTTCGTCCTGCGGAAAAAAGCCACAAAAACGGGTGGGCAATAGCCTTGGGGGGTGGGGCTGGCCGACTTCGTCCGCCGGACTCGGAATGGCGCGAGACATTGCGAGCGGTGTCCGTGTGCCAAAAATAGGCCGCGGTCACAGCCGCACCCAAAAATAACCGCCCGAAGGCAGGGGCGCCAAGTTCGTCCAGCGGAAAAAGGCCTCAAAAACGGGTGGGCTATAGCCTTGGGGGGTGGGGCTGGCCAACTTCGTCCGCCGGACTCGGAATGGCGCGAGAATTTGCGAGCGGCCTCCGTGTGCAAAAAAGAGGCCGCGGGCACTGCCGCGCCCAAAAATAACTGCCCGAAGGCCGGGGCGCCAAGTTCGTGCTGCGGAAAAAGGCCACAAAAACAGGTGGGCTATAGCCTTGGGGGGTGGGGCTGGCCAACTTCGTCCGCCGGACTCGGAATGGCGCGAGACTTTGCGAGCGGCCTCCGTGTGCCAAAAATAGGACGCGGGCACAGCCGCGCCCAAAAATAACCGCCCGAAGGCCGGGGCGCCAAGTTCGTCCAGCGGAAAAAGGCCACAAAAACGAGTGGGCTATAGCGATGGGGGGTGGGGCTGGCCAATTTCGTCCGCCGGACTCGGAATGGCGCGATACTTTCTGAGTGGCCTCCGTGTGCCAAAAATAGGCCGCGGGCACAGCCGCGCCAAAAAATAACCACCCGAAGGCCGGGGCGCCAAGTTCGTCCAGCGGAAAAAGGCCACAAAAACGGGTGGGCTATAGCCTTGGGGGGTGGGGCTGGCCAACTTCGTCCGCCGGACTCGGAATGGCGTGACAGATTGCGAGCGGCCTCCGTGTGCCAAAAATAGGCCGCGGGCACAGCCGCGCCCAAAAATAACTGCCCGAAGGCCGGGGCGCCAAGTTCGTCCAGCGGAAAAAGGCCACAAAAACGGGTGGGCTATAGCCTTGGGGGGTGGGGCTGGCCAACTTCGTCCGCCGGACTCGGAATGGCGCGAGAGATTGCGAGCGGCCTCCGTGTGCCAAAAAGAGGCCGCGCCCAAAAATAACCACCCGAAGGCCGGGGCGCCAAATTCGTCCTGCGGAAAAAGGCCACAAAAACGGGTGGGCAATAGCCTTGGGGGGTGGGGCTGGGCAACTTTATCCGCCGGACTCGGAATGGGGCGACACATTGCAAGCGGCCTTCGTGTGTGAAAAATTGGCCGCGGGCACAGTCGCATCCAAAAATCACCGCCCGAAGGCCGGGGCGCCAAGATCGTCCAGCGGAAAAAGGCCTCAAAAACGGGTGCGCTATAGCCTTGGGGGGTGGGGCTGGCCAACTTCGTCCGCCGGACCCAGAATGGCGCGAGACTTTGCGAGCGGCCTCCGCGTTCCAAAAAGAGGCCTCAGGCACAGCCGCGCCAAAAAATAACCGCCCGAAGGCCGGGGCGCCATGTTCGTCCTGCGGAAAAAAGCCACAAAAACGGGTGGGCAATAGCCTTGGGGGGTGGGGCTGGCCCACTTCGTCCGCCGGACTCGGAATGGCGCGAGACTTTGCGAGCGGCGTCCGTGTGCCAAAAATAGGCCGCGGTCACAGCCGCACCCAAAAATAACCGCCCGAAGGCAGGGGCGCCAAGTTCGTCCAGCGGAAAAAGGCCACAAAAACGGGTGGGCTATAGCCTTGGGGGGTGGGGCTGGCCAACTTCGTCCGCCGGACTCGGAATGGCGCGAGAATTTGCGAGCGGCCTCCGTGTGCAAAAAAGAGGCCGCGGGCACTGCCGCGCCCAAAAATAACTGCCCGAAGGCCGGGGCGCCAAGTTCGTGCTGCGGAAAAAGGCCACAAAAACAGGTGGGCTATAGCCTTGGGGGGTGGGGCTGGCCAACTTCGTCCGCCGGACTCGGAATGGCGCGATACTCTGCGAGCGGCCTCCGTGTGCCAAAAATAGGACGCGGTCACACACGCGACCTAATATTTCCGCCCGAAGGACGTGGCGCCAAGTTCGTCCAGCGGAAAAAGGCCACAAAAACGCGTGGGCTATAGCCTTGGTGGGGGGCGTTGGCGAAGTTCGTCCGCCGGACTCGGAATGGCGCGATACTTTCTGAGCGGCCTCCGTGTGCCAAAAATAGGGGCACAACCGCGCCAAAAATAACCGCCCGAAGGCCGGGCGCCAGGTTCGTCCAGCGGAAAAAGGCCACAAAACGGGTGGGCTATAGCCTTGGGGTGGGGCTGGCCAACTAAATCCGCCGGACTCGGAATGGCGCGAGAGATTGCGAGCGGCCTCCGTGTGCCAAAAATAGGCCGCGGGCACAGCCGCACCCAAAAATAACTGCCCGAAGGCCGGGGCGCCAAGTTCGTCCAGCGGAAAAAGGCCACAAAAACAGGTGGGCTATAGCCTTGGGGGGTGGGGCTGGCCAACTTCGTCCGCCGGACTCGGAATTGCGCGAGACTTTGCGAGCGGCCTCCGTGTGCCAAAAATAGGACGTGGGCACAGCCGCGCCCAAAAATAACCGCCCGAAGGCCGGGCCGCCAAGTTCGTCCAGCGGAAAAAGGCCAAAAAAACGAGTGGGCTATAGCGTTGGGGGGTGGGGCTGGCCAATTTCGTCCGCCGGACTCGGAATGGCGCGATACTTTCTGAGCGGCCTCCGTGTGCCAAAAATAGGCCGCGGGCACAGCCGCGCCAAAAAATAACCGCCCGAAGGCCGGGTTGCCAAGTTCGTCCAGCGGAAAAAGGCCACAAAAACGGGTGGGCTATAGCCTTGGGGGGTGGAGCTGGCCGACTTCGTCCGCCGGACTCGGAATGGCGCGAGACTTTGCGAGCGGCCTCCGTGTGCCAAAAATAGGCCGCGGGCACAGCCGCGCCCAAAAATAACCACCCGAAGGCCGGGGCGCCAAGTTCGTCCTGCGGAAAAAGGCCACAAAAACGGGTGGGCAATAGCCTTGGGGGGTGGGGCTGGGCAACTTTTATCCGCCGGACTCGGAATGGCGCGAGACGTTGCAAGCGGCCTCCGTGTGCGAAAAATTGGCCACGGGCACAGTCGCATCCAAAAATCACCGCCCGAAGGCCGGGGCGCCAAGATCGTCCAGCGGAAAATGGCCTCAAAAACGGGTTCGCTATAGCCTTGGGGGGTGGGGCTGCCCAACTTCGTCAGCCGGACCCGGAATGGCACGAGACTTTGCGAGCGGCCTCCGCGTGCCAAAAAGAGGCCTCGGGCACAGCCGCGCCAAAAAATAACAGCCCGAAGGCCGGGGCGCCAAATTCGTCCTGCGGAAAAAGGCCACAAAAACGGGTGGGCAATAGCCTTGGGGGGTGGGGCTGGCCAACTTCGTCAGCCGGACTCGGAATGGCGCGAGACTTTGCAAGCGGCGTCCGTGTGCCAAAAATAGGCCGCGGTCACAGACGCACCCAAAAATAACCGCCCGAAGGCAGGGGCGCCAAGTTCGTCAAGCGGAAAAAGCCCTCAAAAACGGGTGGGCTATAGCCTTGGGGGGTGGGGCTGGCCGACTTCGTCCGCCGGACTCGGAATGGCGCGAGAATTTGCGAGCGGCCTCCGTGTACCAAAAAGAGGCCGTGCGCACAGCCGCGTCCAAAAATAACTTCCCGAAGGCCGGGGCGCCAAGTTCGTGCAGCGGAAAAAGGCCACAAAAACGGGTGGGCTATAGCCTTGGGGGGTGGGGCTGGCCAACTTCGTCCGCCGGACTCGGAATGGCGCGAGACTTTGCGAGCGGCCTCTGTGTGCCAAAAATAGGACGCGGGCACAGCCGCGCCCAAAAATAACCGCCCGAAGGCCGGGGCGCCAAGTTCGTCCAGCGGAAAAAGGCCACAAAAACGACTGGGCTATAGCGTTGGGGGGTGGGGCTGGCCAATTTCGTCCGCCGGACTCGGAATGGTGCGATACTTTCTGAGTGGCCTCCGTGTGCCAAAAATAGGCCGCGGGCACAGCCGCGCCAAAAAATAACCGCCCGAAGGCCGGGGCGCCAAGTTCGTCCAGCGGAAAAAGTCCACAAAAACGGGTGGGCTATAGCCTTGGGGGGTGGGATTGGCCAACTTCGTCCGCCGGACTCGGAATGGCGCGAGACTTTGCGAACGGCCTCCGCGTGCCAAAAAGAGGCCTCGGGCACAGCCGCGCCAAAAAATAACAGCCCGAAGGCCGGGGCGCCAAATTCGTCCTGCGGAAAAAGGCCACAAAAACGGGTGGGCAATAGCCTTGGGGGGTGGGGCTGGCCAACTTCGTCAGCCGGACTCGGAATGGCGCGAGACTTTGCAAGCGGCGTCCGTGTGCCAAAAATAGGCTGCGGTCACAGCCGCACCCAAAAATAACCGCCCGAAGGCAGGGGCGCCAAGTTCGTCCAGCGGAAAAAGCCCTCAAAAACGGGTGGGCTATAGCCTTGGGGGGTGGGGCTGGCCGACTTCGTCCGCCGGACTCGGAATGGCGCGAGAATTTGCGAGCGGCCTCCGTGTACCAAAAAGAGGCCGCGGGCATAGCCGCGTCCAAAAATAACTTCCCGAAGGCCGGGGCGCCAAGTTCGTGCAGCGGAAAAAGGCCACAAAAACGGGTGGGCTATAGCCTTGGGGGGTGGGGCTGGCCAACTTCGTCCGCCGGACTCGGAATGGCGCGAGACTTTGCGAGCGGCCTCTGTGTGCCAAAAATAGGACGCGGGCACAGCCGCGCCCAAAAATAACCGCCCGAAGGCCGGGGCGCCAAGTTCGTCCAGCGGAAAAAGGCCACAAAAACGAGTGGGCTATAGCGTTGGGGGGTGGGGCTGGCCAATTTCGTCCGCCGGACTCGGAATGGTGCGATACTTTCTGAGCGGCCTCCGTGTGCCAAAAATAGGCCGCGGGCACAGCCGCGCCAAAAAATAACCGCCCGAAGGCCGGGGCGCCAAGTTCGTCCAGCGGAAAAAGTCCACAAAAACGGGTGGGCTATAGCCTTGGGGGGTGGGATTGGCCAACTTCGTCCGCCGGACTCGGAATGGCGCGAGACTTTGCGAGCGGCCTCCGTGTACCAAAAATAGGCCGCGGGCACAGCCGCGGCCAAAAATAACTGCCCGAAGGCCGGGGCGCCAAGTTCGTCCAGCGGAAAAAGGCCACAAAAACGGGTGGGCTATAGCCTTGGGTGGTGGGGCTGGCCAACTTCGTCCGCCGGACTCGGAATTGTGCGAGACTTTGCGAGCGGTGTCTGTGCGCCAAAAATAGGCCTCGGGCACAGCCGCGCCCAAAAATAACCGCCCGAAGGCCGGGGCGCCAAGTTCGTCCAGCGGAAAAAGGCCACAAAAACGGGTGGGCTATAGCCTTGGGGGGTGGGGCAGGCCAACTTCTTCCGCCGGACTCGGAATGGCCTGAGACTTTGCGAGCGGCCTCCGCGTGAAAAAAATAGGCCGCGGGCACAGCCGCGCCCAAAAATAACCGCCCGAAGGCCGGGGCGCCAAGTTCGTCCAGCGGAAAAAGGACACAAAAACGGGTGGGCTATAGCCTTGGGGGGTGGGGCTGGCCAACTTCGTCCGCCGGACTCGGAATGGCGTGAGAATTTGCGAGCGGCCTCCGTGTGCCAAAAAGATGCCACGGGCACAGCCGCGCCCAAAAATAACCGCCCGAAGGCCGGGGCGCCAAGTTCGTCCAGCGGAAAAAGGCCACAAAAACGAGTGGGCTATAGCGTTGGGGGGTGGGGCTGGCCAATTTCGTCCGCCGGACTCGGAATGGCGCGATACTTTCTGAGCGGCCTCCGTGTGCCAAAAATAGGCCGCGGGCACAGCCGCGCCCAAAAATAACTGCCCGAAGGCCGGGGCGCCAACTTCGTGCAGCGGAAAAAGGCCACAAAAACGGGTGGGCTATAGCCTTGGGGGGTGGGGCTGGCCAACTTCGTCCGCCGGACTCGGAATGGCGCGAGACTTTGCGAGCGGCCTCCGTGTACCAAAAATAGGCCGCGGGCACAGCCGCGCCCAAAAATAACCGCCCGAAGGCCGGGGCGCCAAGTTCGTCCAGCGGAAAAAGGCCACAAAAACGAGTGGGCTATAGCGTTGGGGGGTGGGGCTGGCCAATTTTGTCCGCCGGACTCGGAATGGCGCGATACTTTCTGAGCGGCCTCCGTGTGCCAAAAATAGGCCGCGGGCACAGCCGCGCAAAAAAATAACCGCCCGAAGGCCGGGGTGCCAAGTTCGTCCAGCGGAAAAAGGCCACAAAAACGGGTGGGCTATAGCCTTGAGGGGTGGGGCTGGGCAACTTCGTCCGCCGGACTTGGAATGGCCCGAGACTTTGCGAGCGGCCTCTGTGTGCCAAAAAGAGGCCACGGGAACAGCCGCACCCAAAAATAACGCCCGAAGGCCGGGGCGCCAAGTTCGTGAAACGGAAAAAGGCCACAAAAACGGGTGGGCTATAGCCTTGGGGGGTGGGGCTGGCCCACTTCGTCCGCCAGACTCGGAATGGCGCGAGACTTTGCGTGCGGCCTCCGTGTGTCAAAAATAGGACGCGGGCACAGCCGCGCCCAAAAATAACCACCCGAGGGCCGGGGCGCCAAGTTCGTCCAGCGGAAAAAGGCCACAAAAACGGGTGGGCTATAGCGTTGGGGGGTGGGGCTGGCCAATTTCGTCCGCCGGACTCGGAATGGCGCGATACTTTCTGAGCGGCCTCCGTGTGCCAAAACTAGACCGCGGGCACAGCCGCGCCAAAAAATAACCGCCCGAAGGCCGGGGCGCCAAGTTCGTCCAGCGGAAAAAGTCCACAAAAACGGGTGGGCTATAGCCTTGGGGGGTGGGATTGGCCAACTTCGTCCGCCGGACTTGGAATGGCGCGAGACTTTTCGAACAGCCTCCGTGTGCCAACAATAGGCCGCGGGCACAGCCGCACCAAAAAATAACCGCCCGAAGGCCGGGGCGCCAAGTTCGTCCAGCGGAAAAAGGCCACAAACACGGGTGGGCTATAGCCTTGGGGGGGGGGGCTGGCCAACTTCGTCCGCCGGACTCGGAATGGCGCGAGAATTTGCGAGCAGCCTCCGTGTGCCAAAAAGAGGCCACGGGCACAGCCGCGTCCAAAAATAACTGCCCGAAGGCCGGGGCGCCAAGTTCGTGCAACGGAAAAAGGCCACAAAAACGGGTGGGCTATAGCCTTGGGGGGTGGGGCTGGCCCACTTCGTCAGCCGGACTCGGAATGGCGCGAGACTTTGCGTGCGGCCTCCATGTGTCAAAAATAGGACGCGGGCACAGCTACGCCAAAAAATAACCGCCCGAAGGCCGGGGCGCCAAGTTCGTCCAGCGGAAAAAGGCCACAAAAACGGGTGGGCTATAGCGTTGGGGGGTGGGGCTGGCCAATTTCGTCCGCCGGACTCGGAATGGCGCGATACTTTCTGAGCGGCCTCCGTGTGCCAAAATTGGCGGCCACAGCCGCGCTAAAAATAACCGCCCAAGGCCGGGCGCCAAGTTCGTCCAGCGGAAAAAGGCCACAAAAACGGGTGGGCTATAGCCTTGGGGGGTGGGGCTGGCCAACTTCGTCCGCCGGACTCGGAATGGCGCGAGACTTTGCGAGCGGCCTCCGTGTGCCAAAAATAGGACGCGGGCACAGTCGCGCCCAAAAATAACCGCCCGAAGGCCGGGGCACCAAGTTCGTCCAGCGGAAAAAGGCCACAAAAACGGGTGGGCTATAGCCTTGGGGGGTGGGGCTGGCCAACTTCGTCCGCCGGACTCGGAATGGCGCGAGACTTTGCGAGTGGCCTCCGTGTGCCAAAAATAGGCCGCTGGCACAGCCGCGCCCAAAATAACCGACCGAAGGCCGGGGCGCCAAGTTCGTCCAGCGGAAAAAGGCCACAAAAACGGATGGGCTATAGCCTTGGGGGGTGGGGCTGGCCAACTTCGTCAGCCGGACTCGGAATGGCTCGAGAATTTGCGAGCGGCCTCCGTGTGCCAAAAAGAGGCCACGGGCACAGCCGCGCCCAAAAATAACCGACCGAAGGCCGGGGCGCCAAGTTCGTCCAGCGGAAAAAGGCCACAAAAACGGATGGGCTATAGCCTTGGGGGGTGGGGCTGGCCAACTTCGTCCGCCGTACTCGGAATGGCGCGAGACTTTACGAGCGGCCTCCGTGTGCCAAAAATAGACCGCGGGGACAGCCGCATCCAAAAATAACCGCCCGAAGCCCGGGGCGCCATGTTCGTCCCGCGGAAAAAGGCCACAAAAACGGGTTGGCTATAGCCTTGGGGGTGGGGCTGGCCAACTTTGTCCGCCGGACTTCGAATGGCGCGAGACTTTGCGAACAGCCTCCGTGTGCCAACAATAGGCCGCGGGCACAGCCGCACCAAAAAATAACCGCCCGAAGGCCGGGGCGCCAAGTTCGTCCAGCGGAAAAAGGCCACAAAAACGGGTGGGCTATAGCCTTGGGGGGTGGGGCTGGCCAACTTCGTCCTCCGAAATCGGAATGGCTCGAGAATTTGCGAGCGGCCTCCGTGTGCCAAAAAGAGGCCACGGGCACAGCCGCGCCCAAAATAACCGACCGAAGGCCGGGGCGCCAAGTTCGTCCAGCGGAAAAAGGCCACAAAAACGGATGGGCTATAGCCTTGGGGGGTGGGGCTGGCCAACTTCGTCCGCCGGACTCGGAATGGCGCGAGACTTTGCGAGCGGCCTCCGTGTGTGAAAAATAGGACACGGGCACAGCCGCGCCAAAAAATAACCGCCCGAAGGCCGGGGCGCCAAGTTCGTCCAGCGGAAAAAGGCCACAAAAACGGGCGGGCTATAGCCTTGGTGGGTGGGATTGGCCAACTTCGTCCGCCGGACTCGGAATGGCGCGAGACTTTGCGAGCGGCCTCCGTGTGCCAAAAATAGGCCGCGGGCACAGCCGCGCCCAAAAATAACTGCCCGAAGGCCGGGGCGCCAAGTTCGTCCAGCGGAAAAAGGCCACAAAAACGGGTGGGCTATAGCCTTGGGGGGTGGGGCTGGCCAACTTCGTCCGCCGGACTCGGAATTGTGCGAGACTTTGCGAGCGGCGTCCGTGCACCAAAAATAGGCCTCGGGCACAGCCGCGCCCAAAAATAACTGCCCGAAGGCCGGGGCGCCAAGTTCGTGCAACGGAAAAAGGCCACAAAAATGGGTGGGCTATAGCCTTGGGGGGAGGGGCTGGCCAACTTCGTCCGCCGGACTCGGAATGGGGCGAGACTTTACGAGTGCCCTCCAAGTACCAAAAATAGGCCGCGGGCACAGCCGCACCTAAAAATAAGCCCCCGAAGGTCCCGTCCCCAAGTTCGTCCGCCGCAAAAATGCGCAAAAAACGGGTGGGCTATAGCCTTGGGGGGAGGGGCTGGCGAACTTCGTCCGCCGGACTCGGAATGGGGCGAGACTTTACGAGTGCCCTCCAAGTACCAAAAATAGGCCGCGGGCACAGCCGTACCTAAAAATAAGCCCCCGAAGGTCCCGTCCCCAAGTTCGTCCGCCGCAAAAATGCGCAAAAAACGGGTGGGCTATAGCCTTGGGGGGAGGGGCTGGCCAACTTTGTCCGCCGGACTCGGAATGGGGCAAGACTTTGCGAGCGCCCTCCGTGTGCCAAAAATAGGCCGCAAGCACTGCCGCTTACAAAAATAAGCCCCTGAAGGTCCCGTCCCCAAGTTCGTCCGCCGCAAAATGCCCAAAAAACGGGTGGGCAACCTTGGGGGGAGGGGCTGGCCAACTTCGTCTGCCGGACTCGGAATGGGGCGAGACTTTGCGAGCACCCTCCGTGTGCCAAAAATAGGCCGCGGGCACAGCCGCGCATAAAAATAAGCCCCCGAAGGTCCCGTCCCCAAGTTCGTCTGCCGCAAAAATGCCCAAAAAACGGGTAGGCTATAGCCTTGGGGGGAGGGGCTGGCCCACTTCGTCCGCCGGACTCGGAATCGGGCGAGACTTTGCGAGTGCCCTCTGTGTGCCAAAAATAGGCAGCGGGCACAGCCACGCCTAAAAATAAGCCCACGAAAGTCCCGTCCCCATGTTCGTCCGCCGCAAAAATGCCCAAAAAACGGGTGGGCTATAGCCTTGGGGGGAGGGGCTGCCCCAATTCGTCCGCCGGACTCGGAATGGGGCGATACTTTGCGAGCGCCCTCCGTGTGCCAAAAATAGGCCGCAAGCACTGCCGCTTACAAAAATAAGCCCCCGAAGGTCCCGTCCCCAAGTTCGTCCGCCGCAAATTGCCCAAAAAACGGGTGGGCAGCCTTGGGGGGAGGGGCTGGCCAACTTCGTCTGCCGGACTCGGAATGGGGCGAGACTTTGCGAGCACCCTCTGTGTGCAAAAACTAGGCCGCGGGCACAGCTGCGCCCAAAAATAAGCCCCCGAAGGTCCCGTCCCCAAGTTCGTCCGCCGCAAAAATGCCCAAAAAACGGGTGGGCTATAGCCTTGGGGGGAGGGGCTGGCCAACTTCGTCCGCCGGACTCGGAATCGGGCGAGACTTTGCGAGTACCCTCTGTGTGCAAAAAATAGGCCGCGGGCACAGCCGCGCCTAAAAATAAGCCTACGAAAGTCCCGTCCCCATGTTCATCCGCCGCAAAAATGCCCAAAAAACGGGTGGGCTATAGCCTTGGGGGGAGGGGCTGGCCCACTTCGTCCGCCGGACTCGGAATGGGGCAAGGCTTTGCGAGCGCCCTCTGTGTGCCAAAAATAGGCCGCAAGCACAGCCGCGCCCAAAAATAAGCCCCCGAAGGTCCCGTCCCCAAGTTCTTCTGCCGCAAAAATGCCCAAAAAACGGGTGGGCTATAGCCTTGGTGGGAGGGGCTGGCCAATTTCGTCCGCCGGACTCGGAATGGGGCGAGACTTTGCGAGCGCCCTCCGTGTGCCAAAAATAGGCCGCGGGCACAGCCGCGCCCAAAAATAATCCCCAGAAGGTCCTGTCCCCCAGTTCGTCTGCCGCAAAAATGCTCAAAAAACGGGTGGGCTATAGCCTTGGGGGGTGGGGCTGGCCCACTTCGTCAGCCGGACTCGGAATGGCGTGAGACTTTGCGTGCGGCCTCCATGTGTCAAAAATAGACCGCGGGCACAGCCGCGCCAAAAAATAACCGCCCGAAGGCCGGGGCGCCAAGTTCGTCCAGCGGAAAAAGTCCACAAAAACGGGTGGGCTATAGCCTTGGGGGGTGGGATTGGCCAACTTCGTCCGCCGGACTTGGAATGGCGCGAGACTTTGCGAACAGCCTCCGTGTGCCAACAATAGGCCGCGGGCACAGCCGCACCAAAAAATAACCGCCCGAAGGCCGGGCGCCAAGTTCGCCCAGCGGAAAAAGGCCACAAACACGGGTGGGCTATAGCCTTGGGGGGTGGGGCTGGCCAACTTCGTCCGCCGGACTCGGAATGGCGCGAGAATTTGCGAGCGGCCTCCGTGTGCCAAAAAGAGGCCACGGGCACAGCCGCGTCCAAAAATAACTGCCCGAAGGCCGGGGCGCCAAGTTCGTGCAACGGAAAAAGGCCACAAAAACGGGTGGGCTATAGCCTTGGGGGGTGGGGCTGGCCCACTTCGTCAGCCGGACTCGGAATGGCGCGAGACTTTGCGAGCGGCCTCCATGTGTCAAAAATAGGACGCGGGCACAGCTACGCCAAAAAATAACCGCCCGAAGGCCGGGGCGCCAAGTTCGTCCAGCGGAAAAAGGCCACAAAAACGGGTGGGCTATAGCGTTGGGGGGTGGGGCTGGCCAATTTCGTCCGCCGGACTCGGAATGGCGCGATACTTTCTGAGCGGCCTCCGTGTGCCAAAAATTGGCCGCGGCACAGCCGCTTAAAAATAACCGCCCAAGGCCGGGCGCCAAGTTCACCAAGCGGAAAAACGCCACAAAAACGGGTGGGCTATAGACTTGGGGGGTGGGGCTGGCCAACAACAACAGACTAAAACGGAATCGCGCGAGACTATGCGAGCGGCCACCGTGTGCCAAAAATAGGACGCGGGCACAGCCGCGCCAAAAAATAACCGCCCGAAGGCCGGGGCGCCGAGTACGTCCAGCGGAACAAGGCGCCAAAAACGGGTGGGCTATAGCCTTGGGGGGTGGGGCTGGCCAACTTCGTCCGCCGGACTCGGAATGGCGCGAGACTTTGCGAGCGGCCTATGTGTGACTTTAATAGGCCGCCGGCACAGCCGCGCCCAAAATAACCTACCGAAGGCCGGGCGCCAAGTTCGTCCAGCGGAAAAGGCCACAAAACGGATGGGCTATAGCCTTGGGGGTGGGGCTGGCCAACTCGTCCGCCGTACTCGGAATGGCGCGAGACTTTACGAACGGCCTCCGTGTGCCAAAAATAGACCGCGGGGACAGCCGCATCCAAAAATAACCGCCCGAAGCCCGGGGCGCCATGTTCGTCCCGCGGAAAAAGGCCACAAAAACGGGTTGGCTATAGCCTTGGGGGTGGGGCTGGCCAACTTTGTCCGCCGGACTTCGAATGGCGCGAGACTTTGCGAACAGCCTCCGTGTGCCAACAATAGGCCGCGGGCACAGCCGCACCAAAAAATAACCGCCCGAAGGCCGGGGCGCCAAGTTCGTCCAGCGGAAAAAGGCCACAAAAACGGGTGGGCTATAGCCTTGGGGGGTGGGGCTGGCCAACTTCGTCCTCCGAAATCGGAATGGCTCGAGAATTTGCGAGCGGCCTCCGTGTGCCAAAAAGAGGCCACGGGCACAGCCGCGCCCAAAATAACCGACCGAAGGCCGGGGCGCCAAGTTCGTCCAGCGGAAAAAGGCCACAAAAACGGTTGGGCTATAGCCTTGGGGGGTGGGGCTGGCCAACTTCGTCAGCCGGACTCGGAATGGCTCGAGAATTTGCGAGCGGCCTCCGTGTGCCAAAAAGAGGCCACGGGCACAGCCGCGCCCAAAAATAACCGACCAAGGCCGGGCGCCAAGTTCGTCCAGCGGAAAAAGGCCACAAAAACGGATGGGCTATAGCCATGGGGGTGGGGCTGGCCAACTTCGTCCGCCGTACTCGGAATGGCGCGAGACTTTACGAGCGGCCTCCGTGTGCCAAAAATAGACCATGGGACAGCCGCATCCAAAAATAACCGCCCAAGCCCGGGCGCCATGTTCGTCCCGCGGAAAAAGGCCACAAAAACGGGTTGGCTATAGCCTTGGGGGTGGGGCTGGCCAACTTTGTCCGCCGGACTTCGAATGGCGCGAGACTTTGCGAACAGCCTCCGTGTGCCAACAATAGGCCGCGGGCACAGCTGCACATAAAATTAACCGCCCGACGGCCGGGGCGCCAAGTTCGTCCAGCGGAAAAAGGCCACAAAAACGGGTGGGCTATAGCCTTGGGGGGTGGGGCTGGCCAACTTCGTCCTCCGAAATCGGAATGGCTCGAGAATTTGCGAGCGGCCTCCGTGTGCCAAAAAGAGGCCACGGGCACAGCCGCGCCCAAAAATAACTGCCCGAAGGCCGGGGCGCCAAGTTCGTGCAACGGAAAAAGGCCACAAAAACGGGTGGGCTATAGCCTTGGGGGGTGGGGCTGGCCCACTTCGTCAGCCGGACTAGGAAAGGCGCGAGACTTTGCGTGCGGCCTCCGTGTGTGAAAAATAGGACACGGGCACAGCCGCGCCAAAAAATAACCGCCCGAAGGCCGGGGCGCCAAGTTCGTCCAGCGGAAAAAGGCCACAAAAACGGGCGGGCTATAGCCTTGGTGGGTGGGATTGGCCAACTTCGTCCGCCGGACTCGGAATGGCGCGAGACTTTGCGAGCGGCCTCCGTGTGCCAAAAATAGGCCGCGGGCACAGCCGCGCCCAAAAATAACTGCCCGAAGGCCGGGGCGCCAAGTTTGTCCAGCGAAAAAAGGCCACAAAAACGGGTGGGCTATAGCCTTGGGGGGTGGGGCTGGCCAACTTCGTCCGCCGGACTCGGAATTGTGCGAGACTTTGCGAGCGGCGTCCGTGCGCCAAAAGTAGGCCACGGGCACAGCCGCGCCCAAAAATAACTGCCCGAAGGCCGGGGCGCCAAGTTCGTGCAACGGAAAAAGGCCACAAAAACGGGTGGGCTGTAGCCTTGGGGGGTGGGGCTGGCCCACTTCGTCAGCCGGACTCGGAATGGCGCGAGACTTTGCGTGCGGCCTCCGTGTGTCAAAAATAGGACGCGGGCACAGCCGCGCCAAAAAATAACCGCCCGAAGGCCGGGGCGCCAAGTTCGTCCAGCGGAAAAAGGCCACAAAAAAGGGTGGGCTATAGCCTTGGGGGGTGGGATTGGCCAACTTCTTCCGCCGGACTCGGAATGGCGTGAGACTTTGCGAGCGGTCTCCGCGTGAAAAAAATAGGCCGCGGGCACAGCCGCGCCCAAAAATAACCGCCCGAAGGCCGGGCCGGCAAGTTCGTCCAGCGGAAAAAGGCCACAAAAATGGATGGGCTATAGCCCTGGGGGGTGGGGCTGGCCAACGTCGTCCGCCGTACTCGGAATTGCGCGAGACTTTGCGAGCGGCCTCTGTGTGCCAAAAATAGAATGCGGGGACAGCCGCATCCAAAAATAACCGCCCGAATCCCGGGGCGCCACGTTCGTCCCGCGGAAAAAGGCCACAAAAACGGGTGGGCTATAGCCTTGGGAGGTGGGGGTGGCCAACTTTGTCCGCCGGACTCGGAATGGCGCGAGACTTTGCGAACAGCCTCTGTGTGCCAACAATAGGCCGCGGGCACAGCCGCGCCCAAAAATAAGCCCCCGAAGGTCCCATCCCCAAGTTCATTCGCCGGAAAAATGCCCAAAAAACGGGTGGGCTATAGCCTTGGGGGGAGGGGCTGGCCAACTTCGTCCGCTGGACTCGGAATGGGACGAGACTTTGCGAGCGCAATCCGTGTGCCAAAAATAGGCCGTGGTCACAGCCGCGCCCAAAAATAAGCCCCCGAAGGTCCCGTCCCCAAGTTCGTCCGCCGCAAAAATGCCCAAGAAACGGGTGGGCTATAGCCTTGGGGGGAGGGGCTGGCAAACTTCGTCCGCCGGACTCGGAATGGGGCGAGACTTTGCGAGCGCCCTCCGTGTGCCAAAAATAAGCCACGGACACAGCCGCGCCCAAAAATAAGCCCCCGAAGTTGCCGTCCCCAAGTTCGTCCGCCGCTAAAATACCCAAAAAATGGGTGGGCTATAGCCTTGGGGGGAGGGGCTGGCCAACTTCGTCCGCCGGACTCGGAATGGAGCGAGACTTTGCGAGCGCCCTCCGTGTGCCAAAAATAGGCCGCAGGCACAGCCGCGCCCAAAAATAAGTCCCCGAAGGTCCCGTCCCCAAGTTCGACCGCCGCAAAAAATGCCCAAAAAACGGGTGGGCTATAGCCTTGGGGGGAGGGGCTGGCAAACTTCGTCCGCCGGACTCGGAATGGGGCGAGACATTGCGAGCGCCCTCCGTGTGCCAAAAATAGGCCACGGTCACAGCCGCGCCCAAAAATAAGCCCCCGAAGGTCCCGTCCCCAAGTTCGTTCGCCGCAAAAATGCCCAAAAAACGGGTGGGCTATAGCCTTGGGGGGAGGGGCTGCCGAACTTCGTCCGCCGGACTCGGAATGGGGCGAGACTTTACGAGTGCCCTCCAAGTACCAAAAATAGGCCGCGGGCACAGCCGCACCTAAAAATAAGCCCCCGAAGGTCCCGTCCCCAAGTTCGTCCGCCGTAAAAATGCGCAAAAAACGGGTGGGCTATAGCCTTGGGGGGAGGGGCTGGCCAACTTTGTCCGCCGGACTCGGAATGGGGCAAGACTTTGCGAGCGCCCTCCGTGTGCCAAAAATAGGCCGCAAGCACTGCCGCTTACAAAAATAAGCCCCCGAAGGTCCCGTCCCCAAGTTCGTCCGCCGCAAAATGCCCAAAAAACGGGTGGGCAACCTTGGGGGGAGGGGCTGGCCAACTTCGTCTGCCGGACTCGGAATGGGGCGAGACTTTGCGAGCACCCTCCGTGTGCCAAAAATAGGCCGCGGTCACAGCCGCGCATAAAAATAAGCCCCCGAAGGTCCCGTCCCCAAGTTCGTCCGCCGCAAAAATGCCCAAAAAACGGGTAGGCTATAGCCTTGGGGGGAGGGGCTGGCCCACTTCGTCCGCCGGACTCGGAATCGGGCGAGACTTTGCGAGTGCCCTCTGTGTGCCAAAAATAGGTAGCGGGCACAGCCACGCCTAAAAATAAGCCCACGAAAGTCCCGTCCCCATGTTCGTCCGCCGCAAAAATGCCCAAAAAACGGGTGGGCTATAGCCTTGGGGGGAGGGGCTGCCCCAATTCGTCCGCCGGACTCGGAATGGGGCGACACTTTGCGAGCGCCCTCCGTGTGCCAAAAATAGGCCGCAAGCACTGCCGCTTACAAAAATAAGCCCCCGAAGGTCCCGTCCCCAAGTTCGTCCGCCGCAAAATGCCCAAAAAACGGGTGGGCAGCCTTGGGGGGAGGGGCTGGCCAACTTCGTCTGCCGGACTCGGAATGGGGCGAGACTTTGCGAGCACCCTCTGTGTGCCAAAAATAGGCCGCGGGCACAGCTACACCCAAAAATAAGCCCCCGAAGGTCCCGTCCCCAAGTTCGTCCGCCGCAAAAATGCCCAAAAAACGGGTGGGCTATAGCCTTGGGGGGAGGGGCTGGCCAACTTCGTCCGCCGGACTCGGAATCGGGCGAGACTTTGCGAGTACCCTCTGTGTGCAAAAACTAGGCCGCGGGCACAGCCGCGCCTAAAAATAAGCCTACGAAAGTCCCGTCCCCATGTTCATCCGCCGCAAAAATGCCCAAAAAACGGGTGGGCTATAGCCTTGGGGGGAGGGGCTGGCCCACTTCGTCCGCCGGACACGGAATGGGGCGAGGCTTTGCGAGCGCCCTCTGTGTGCCAAAAATAGGCCGCAAGCACAGCCGCGCCCAAAAATAAGCCCCCGAAGGTCCCGTCCCCAAGTTCTTCCGCCGCAAAAATGCCCAAAAAACGGGTGGGCTATAGCCTTGGGGGGAGGGGCTGGCCAACTTCGTCCGCCGGACTCGGAATGGGGCGAGACTTTGCGAGCGCCCTCCGTGTGCCAAAAATAGGCCGCGGGCACAGCCGCGCCCAAAAATAACCCCCCGAAGGTCCTGTCCCCCAGTTCGTCTGCCGCAAAAATGCTCAAAAAACGGGTGGGCTATAGCCTTGGGGGGAGGGGCTGGCCAACTTCGTCCGCCGGACTCGGAATGGGGCGAAACTTTGCAAGCGCCCTCCATGTGCCAAAAATAGGCAACGGGAAAAGCTGTGCCCAAAAATAAGCCCCCGAAGGTCCCGTCCTCAAGTTCGTCCGCCGCAAAAATGCCCAACAAACGGGTGGGCTATAGCCTTGGGGGGAGGGGCTGGCCAACTTCGTCCGCCGGACTCGGAATGGGGCGAGACTTTGCTAGCGCCCTCCATGTGCCAAAAATATGCCGCATACACAGCCACGCACAAAAATAAGCCCCCGAAGGTCCCGTCCCCAAGTTCGTCCGACGCAAAAATGCCCAAAAAATGGGTGGGCTATAGCCTTGGGGGGAGGGGCCGGCCAACTTCGTCCGCCGGACTCGGAATGGGGCGAGACTTTGTGAGCACCCTCCGTGTGCCAAAAATAGGCCGCGGCCACAGCCGTGCCCAAAAATAAGCGCCCGACGGTCCCGTTCCCAAGTTCGTCCGCCGCAAAAATGCCCAAAAAACGGGTGGCCTATAGCCTTGGGGGGAGGGGACGGCCAACTTCGTCCGCCAGACTCGGAATGGGGCGAGACTTTGCGAGCGCCCTCCGAGTGCCAAAAATAGGCCGCGGGCACAGCCGCACCCGAAGGTCCCGTTCCCAAGTTCGTCCGCCGCAAAAATGCCCAAAAAACGGGTGGACTATAGCCTTGGGGGGAGGGGCTGGCCAACTTCGTCCGCCGGACTCGGAATGGGGCGAGACTTTGCGAGCACCCTCCGTGTGCCAAAAATAGGCCGTGGGCACAGCCGTGCCCAAAAAAAAGTGCCCAAAGGTCCCGTCCCCAAGTTCGTCCGCCGAAAAAATTCCCAAAAAACGGGTGGGCTATAGCCTTGGGGGGAGGGGCTGGCCAACATCGTCCGCCAGACTCGGAATGGGGCGAGACTTTGCGAGCGCCCTCCGTGTGCCAAAAATAGGCCGCAGTCACAGCCGCGCCCAAAAATAAGCCCCCGAAGGTCCCGTCCCCAAGTTCGTCCGCCGCAAAAATGCCCAAGAAACGGGTGGGCTATAGCCTTGGGGGGAGGGGCTGGCAAACTTCGTCCGCCGGACTCGGAATGGGGCGAGACTTTGCGAGCGCCCTCCGTGTGCCAAAAATAAGCCACGGACACAGCCGCACCCAAAAATAAGCCCCCGAAGTTGCCGTCCCCAAGTTCGTCCGCCGCTAAAATACCCAAAAAATGGGTGGGCTATAGCCTTGGGGGGAGGGGCTGGCCAACTTCGTCCGCCGGACTCGGAATGGGGCGAGACTTTGCGAGCACCCTCCGTGTGCCAAAAACAGGCCGTGGGCACAGCCGCGTCCAAAAAAAAGTGCCCAAAGGTCCCGTCCCCAAGTTCGTCCGCCGAAAAAATTCCCAAAAAACGGGTGGGCTATAGCCTTGGGGGGAGGGGCTGGCCAACATCGTCCGCCAGACTCGGAATGGGGCGAGACTTTGCGAGCGCCCTCTGTGTGCGGAAAATAGGCCGCGGTCACAGCCGCGCCTAAAAACAAGCCCCCGAAGGTCCCGTCCCCAAGTTCGTCCGCCGCAAAAATGCCCAAAAAACGGGTTGGCTATAGCCTTGGGGGGAGGGGCTGGCCAACTTCGTCCGCCGGATTCGGAATGGGGCGAGACTTTGCGAGCGCCCTCCGTGTGCCAAAAATAGGCCGCGGCCACAGCCGCGCCCAAAAATAAGTGCCCGAAGGTCCCGTTCCCAAGTTTATCCGCCGCAAAAATGCCCAAAAAAAGGGTGGGCTATAGCCTTGGGGGGAGGGGCTGGCCAACTTCGTCCGCCGGACTCGGAATGGGGTGAGACTTTGCGAGCGCCCTCCGTGTGCCAAAAGTAGGCCGCGGGCGCAGCCGCGCCCAAAAACAAGCACCCGAAGGTCCCGTCCCCATGTTTGTCCGCCGCAAAAATGCCCAAAAAATGGGTGGGCTATAGCCTTGGGTGGAGGGGCTGGCGAACTTCGTCCGCCGGACTCCGAATGGGGCGAGACTTTGCGAGCGCCCTCCGAGTGATAAAAATTGCCGCGGGCACAGCCGCACCAAAAAATAAGCTCCCGAAGGTCCGTCCCCAAGTTCGTCCGCCGCAAAAATGCCCAAAAACAAGTGGGCTATAGCCTTGAGGGGAGGGGCTGGCCAACTTCGTCCGCTGGAGTCGGAATGGGGCGAGACTTTGTGAGCGCCCTCCGTGTGCCAAAAATAGGCCGCGGGCACAGCCGCGCCAAAAAAAAAGCGCCCGAAGGTCCCGTCCCCAATTTCGTCCGCCGCAAAAATGCCCAAAAAACGGGTGGGCTATAGCCTTGGGGGGAGGGGCTGGCCAACATCGTCCGCCGGACTCGGACTGGGGCGAGACTTTGCGAGCGCCCTCCGAGTGATAAAATAGGCCGCGGGCACAGCCGCACCAAAAAATAAGCTCCCGAAGGTCCGTCCCCAAGTTCGTCCGCCGCAAAAATGCCCAAAAACAAGTGGGCTATAGCCTTGAGGGGAGGGGCTGGCCAACATCGTCCGCACGAGACGGACAGGGGCGAGACGTTGCGAGGGCCCTCCGTGTGCCAAAAATAGGCCGCGGGCCCAGCCGCCCCCAAAAAAAAGCGCCCCAACGTCCCGTCCCCAATTTCGTCCGCCGCAAAAATGCCCAAAAAACGGGTGGGCTATAGCCTTGGGGGGAGGGGCTGGCCAACATCGTCCGCCGGACTCGGACTGGGGCGAGACTTTGCGAGTGCTCTCCGTGGGCCAAAAATAGGCTGCGGGCACAGCCGCACCCAAAAAAAAGCTCCCGAAGGTCCCGTCCCCAATTTCGTCCGCCGCAAAAATGCCCAAATAACGGGTGGGCTATAGCCTTGGGGGGAGGGGCTGGGCAACATCGTCCGCCGGACTCGGAATGGGGCGAGACTTTGCGAGCGCCCTCCGTGTGCCAAAAATAGGCCGCGGGCACAGTCGCATCAAAAAATAAGCGCCCGATGGTCCCGTCCCCAAGTTCGTCCGCCGCAAATATGCCCAAAAAACGGGTGGGCTATTGCCATGGGGGGAGTGGCTGGCCAACTTCGTCCGCCGGATTTGGAATGGGGCGAGACTTTGCGAGCGCCCTCCGTGTGCCAAAAATAGGCCGCAAGCACAGCCGCGCCCAAAAATAAGCCCCCGAAGGTCCCGTCCCCAAGTTCTTCTGCCGCAAAAATGCCCAAAAAACGGGTGGGCTATAGCCTTGGTGGGAGGGGCTGGCCAATTTCGTCCGCCGGACTCGGAATGGGGCGAGACTTTGCGAGCGCCCTCCGTGTGCCAAAAATAGGCCGCGGGCACAGCCGCGCCCAAAAATAATCCCCAGAAGGTCCTGTCCCCCAGTTCGTCCGCCGCAAAAATGCTCAAAAAACGGGTGGGCTATAGCCTTGGGGGGAGGGGCTGGCCAACTTCGTCCGCCGGACTCGGAATGGGGCGAAACTTTGCAAGCGCCCTCCATGTGCCAAAAATAGGCCGCGGGAAAAGCCGTGCCCAAAAATAAGCCCCCGAAGGTCCCGTCCTCAAGTTCGTCCGCCGCAAAAATGCCCAACAAACGGGTGGGCTATAGCCTTGGGGGGAGGGGCTGGCCAACTTCGTCCGCCGGACTCGGAATGGGGCGAGACTTTGCTAGCGCCCTCCATGTGCCAAAAATATGCCGCATACACAGCCACGCACAAAAATAAGCCCCCGAAGGTCCCGTCCCCAAGTTCGTCCGACGCAAAAATGCCCAAAAAATGGGTGGGCTATAGCCTTGGGGGGAGGGGCCGGCCAACTTCGTCCGCCGGACTCGGAATGGGGCGAGACTTTGCGAGCGCCCTCCGTGTGCCAAAAATAGGCCGCAGTCACAGCCGCGCCCAAAAATAAGCCCCCGAAGGTCCCGTCCCCAAGTTCGTCCGCCGCAAAAATGCCCAAGAAACGGGTGGGCTATAGCCTTGGTGGGAGGGGCTGGCCAATTTCGTCCGCCGGACTCGGAATGGGGCGAGACTTTGCGAGCGCCCTCCATGTGCCAAAAATATGCCGCATACACAGCCGCGCACAAAAATAAGCCCCCGAAGGTCCCGTCCCCAAGTTCGTCCGCCGCAAAAATGCCCAAAAAATGGGTGGGCTATAGCCTTGGGGAGGGGCGGCCGATCCGCCCGGACTCGGAATGGGGCGAGACTTTGTGAGCACCCTCCGTGTGCCAAAAATAGGCCGCGGCCGCAGCCGTGCCCAAAAATAAGCGCCCGAAGGTCCCGTTCCCAAGTTCGTCCGCCGCAAAAATGCCCAAAAAACGGGTGGCCTATAGCCTTGGGGGGAGGGGACGGCCAACTTCGTCCGCCAGACTCGGAATGGGGCGAGACTTTGCGAGCGCCCTCCGAGTGCCAAAAATAGGCCGCGGGCGCAGCCGCACCCGAAGGTCCCGTTCCCAAGTTCGTCCGCCGCAAAAATTCCCAAAAAACGGGTGGGCTATAGCCTTGGGGGGAGGGGCTGGCCAACATCGTCCGCCAGACTCGGAATGGGGCGAGACTTTGCGAGCGCCCTCCGTGTGCCAAAAATAGGCCGCGGTCACAGCCGCGCCCAAAAATAAGGCCCCGAAGGTCCCGTCCCCAAGTTCGTCCGCCGCAAAAATGCCCAAAAAACGGGTGGGCTATAGCCTTGGGGGGAGGGGCTGGCCAACTTCGTCCGCCCGGATTCGAATGGGGCGAGACTTTGCGAGCGCCTCCGTGTGCCAAAATAGGCGGCCACAGCGGCACCCAAAAATAAGTGCCCGAAGGTCCCGTCCCCAAGTTCGTCCGCCGCAAAAATGCCCAAAAATCGGTGGGCTATAACCTTGGGGGGAGGGGCTGGCCAACTTCGTCCGCCGGACTCGGAATAGGGCGAGACTTTTTGAGCAACCTCCGTGTGCCGAAAATAAGCCGCGGCCACAGCCACATGCAAAAATAAGCCCCCGAAGGTCCCGTCCCCAAGTTCGTCCGCCGCAAAAATGCCCAAAAAACGGGTGGGCTATAGCCTTTGGGGGGGGGGGCGGGCCAACTTCGTCCGCCGGACTCGGAATGGGGCGAGACTTTGCGAGCGCCCTCCATGTGATAAAATAGGCCGCGGGCACAGCCGCGCCCAATAATAAGCTGCCGAAGGTCCGTCCCCAAGTTCGTCCGCCGCAAAAATGCCCAAAAAACGGGTGGGCTATAGCCTTGGGGGGAGGGGCTGGCCAACTTCGTCCGCCGGAGTCGGAATGGGGGGAGACTTTGCGAGCGCCCTCCGTGTGCCAAAAATAGGCCGCGAACAGAGCCGCGTCCAAAAAAAAGTGCCCGAAGGTCCCGTCCCCAATTTTGTCCGCCGCAAAAATGCCCAAAAAACGGGTGGGCTATAGCCTTGGGGGGAGGGGCAGGCCAACATCGTCCGCCGGACTCGGAATGGGGCGAGACTTTGCGAGTGCCCTCCGTGTGCCAAAAATAGGCCGTGGGCACAGCCGCATCCAAAAATAAGCGCCCGATGGTCCGGTCCACAAGTTTTTCCGCCGCAAAAATGCCCAAAAAACGGGTGGGCTATAACCTTGGGGGGAGTGGTTGGCCAACTTCGTCCGCCGGATTTGGAATGGGGCGAGACTTTGCGAGCGCCCTCCGTGTGCCAAAAATAGGCCGCAGCCACAGCCGTGCCCAAAAAATAAGCGCCCGAAGGTCCCGTCCCCAAGTTCGTCCGCCGCAAAAAGGCCCAAAAAACGGGTGGGCTATAGCCTTGGGGGGGGGCGGGCCCACTTCATCCGCCGGACTCGGAATGGGGCGAGACTTTGCGATCGCCCACCGTGTGCTAAAAATAGGCCGCGGGCACAGCCGTATCCAAAAATAAGCGCCCAATGGTCGCATCCCCAAGTTCGTCCGCCGCAAAAATGCCCAAAAAACGGGTGGGCTATAGCCTTGGGGGGAGGGGCAGGCCAACTTCTTCCGCCAGACTCGGAATGGGGCGAGACATTGCGAACGCCGTCTGAGTGCCAAAAATAGGCCGCGGGCACAGCCGCGCCCAAAAATAAGCGCCCGAAGGTCCCGTTCCCAAGTTCGTCCGCCGCCAAAATGCCAAAAAAACGGGTGGGCTATAGCCTTGGGGGGAGGGGCTGGCCAACTTCGTCCGCCGGACTCGGAATGGGGCAAGACTTTGCGAGCGCCCTCCATGTGCCAAAAATAGGCCACGGGCACAGCCGCGCCCAAAAAAAAGTGCCCGAAGGTCCCGTCCCCACGTTTGTCCGCCGCAAAAATGCCCAAAAAATGGGTGGGCTATAGCCTTGGGTGGAGGGGCTGGCCAACTTCGTCCGCCGGACTCGGAATGGGGCGAGACTTTTCGAGCGCCCTCCGTGTGATAAAATAGGCCGCGGGCACAGCCGCGCCCAAAAATAAGCTCCCGAAGGTCCGTCCCCAAGTTCGTCCGCCGCATAAATGCCCAAAAAACGGGTGGGCTATAGCCTTGGGGGGAGGGGCTGCCCAACTTTGTCCGCCGGATTTGGAATGGGGCGAGACTTTGCGAGCGCCCTCCGTGTGCCAAAAATAGGCCGCGGCCACAGCCGCGCCAAAAAATAAGCGCCCGAAGGTCCCGTCCCCAAGTTCGTCCGCCGCAAAAATGCCCAAAAAACGGGTGGGCTATAGCCTTGGGTGGAGGGGCTGGCGAACTTCGTCCGCCGGACTCCGAATGGGGCGAGACTTTGCGAGCGCCTCCGTGTGACAAAATAGGCCGCGGGCACAGCCGCGCCCAAAAATAAGCTCCCGAAGGTCCGTCCCCAAGTTCGTCCGCCGCAAAAATGCCCAAAAACGGGTGGGCTATAGCCTTGAGGGGCGGGGCTGGCCAACTTCGTCCGCTGGAGTCGGAATGGGGCGAGACTTTGCGAGCGCCCTCCGTGTGCCAAAAATAGGACGTGGGCACAGCCGCGCCAAAAAAAAAGCGCCCGAAGGTCCCGTCCCCAATTTCATCCGCCGCAAAAATGCCCAAAAAACGGGTGGGCTATAGCCTTGGGGGGAGGGGACGGCCAACTTCGTCCGCCAGACCTGGAATGGGACGGGACTTTGTGAGCGCCCTCCGTGTGCCAAAAATATGCCGCGGGTACAGGCACGCCCAAAAATAAGAGCCCGAAGGTCCCGTACCCAAGTTCGTCCGCCGCAAAAATGCCCAAAAAACGGGTGGGCTATAGCCTTGGGGGGAGGGGCTGGCCAACTTCGTCCGCCGGATTCGGAATGGGGCGAGACTTTGCGAG
The DNA here is from genome assembly GCA_030449895.1 of Citrus mangshanensis. Taxonomy (NCBI): domain Eukaryota; kingdom Viridiplantae; phylum Streptophyta; class Magnoliopsida; order Sapindales; family Rutaceae; genus Citrus; species Citrus mangshanensis. The sequence goes on along the minus strand of JASUUJ010000224.1, from coordinate 176,933 downwards.
CGCCCTCCGTGTGCCAAAAATAGGCCGCGGCCACAGCCCCGCCTAAAAATAAGAGCCCGAAGGTCCCGTTCCCAAGTTCGTCCGCCGCAAAAATGCCCAAAAAATGGGTGGGCTATAGCCTTGGGCGGAGGGGCTGGCCAACTTCGTCCGCCGGACTCGGAATGGGGCGAGAATTTATGACCACCCTCCGTGTGATAAAATAGGCCGCGGGCACAGCCGCGCCCAAAAATAATTGCTCGAAGGTCCCGTCCCCAAGTTCGTCCGCCGCAAAAATGCCCAAAAAATGGGTGGGCTATAGCCTTGGGGGGAGGGGCCGGCCTACTTCGTCCGCCGGACTCGGAATGGGGCGAGACTTTGTGAGCACCCTCCGTGTGCCAAAAATAGGCCGCGGCCACAGCCGTGCCCAAAAATAAGCGCCCGAAGGTCCCGTTCCCAAGTTCGTCCGCCGCAAAAATGCCCAAAAAACGGGTGGCCTATAGCCTTGGGGGGAGGGGACGGCCAACTTCGTCCGCCAGACTCGGAATGGGGCGAGACTTTGCGAGCGCCCTCCGTGTGCCAAAAGTAGGCCGCGGGCACAGCCGCGCCCAAAAACAAGCACCCGAAGGTCCCGTCCCCATGTTTGTCCGCCGCAAAAATGCCCAAAAAATGGGTGGGCTATAGCCTTGGGTGGAGGGGCTGGCGAAGTTCGTCCGCCGGACTCCGAATGGGGCGAGACTTTACGAGCGCCCTCCGTGTGATAAAATAGGCCGCGGGCACAGCCGCGCCCAAAAATAAGCTCCCGAAGGTCCGTCCCCAAGTTCGTCCGCCGCAAAAATGCCCAAAAAACGGGTGGGCTATAGCCTTGGGGGGAGGGGCTGGCCAACTTCGTCCGCCGGACTCGGAATGGGGCGAGACTTTGTGAGCGCCCTCCGTGTGCCAAAAATAGGCCGTGACCAAAGCCGCGCACAAAAAAAAATGCCCAAAGGTCCCGTCCCCAAGTTCGTCCGCCGCAAAAATTCCCAAAAAACGGGTGGGCTATAGCCTTGGGGGGAGGGGCTGGCCAACATCGTCCGCCAAACTCGGAATGGGGCGAGACTTTACGAGCGCCCTCCGTGTGCCAAAAATAGGCTGTGGGCACAGCTGCATCCAAAAATAAGTGCCCGATGGTCCCGTCCCCAAGTTCGTCCGCCGCAAAAATGCCCAAAAAACGGGTGGGCTATAGCCTTGGGGGGAGGGGCTGGCCAACTTCGTCCGCCGGACTCGGAATGGGGCGAGACTTTGCGAGCGCCCTCCGTGTGCCAAAAGTAGGCCACGGGCACAGCCGCGCCCAAAAACAAGCACCCGAAGGTCCCGTCCCCATGTTTGTCCGCCGCAAAAATGCCCAAAAAATGGGTGGGCTATAGCCTTGGGTGGAGGGGCTGGCGAAGTTCGTCCGCCGGACTCCGAATGGGGCGAGACTTTACGAGCGCCCTCCGTGTGATAAAATAGGCCGCGGGCACAGCCGCGCCCAAAAATAAGCTCCCGAAGGTCCGTCCCCAAGTTCGTCCGCCGCAAAAATGCCCAAAAAACGGGTGGGCTATAGCCTTGGGGGGAGGGGCTGGCCAACATCGTCCGCCGGACTCGGACTGGGGCGAGACATTGCGAGCGCCCTCCGTGGGCCAAAAATAGGCTGCGGGCACAGCCGCGCCCAAAAAAAAGTGCCCGAAGGTCCCGTCCCCAATTTCGTCCGCCGCAAAAATGCCCAAAAAACGGGTGGGCTATAGCCTTGGGGGGAGGGGCTGGCCAACATCGTCCGCCGGACTCGGACTGGGGCTAGACTTTGCGAGCGCCCTCCGTGGGCAAAATAGGCTGCGGGCACAGCCGCACCCAAAAAAAGTGCCCAAGGTCCCCAATTTCGTCCGCCGCAAAAATGCCCAAATAACGGGTGGGCTATAGCCTTGGGGGGAGGGGCTGGGCAACATCGTCCGCCGGACTCGGAATGGGGCTAGACTTTGCGAGCGCCCTCCGTGTGATAAAATAGGCCACGGGCACAGTCGCATCCAAAAATAAGCACCCGATGGTCCCGTCCCCAAGTTCGTCCGCCGCAAAAATGCCCAAAAAACGGGTGGGCTAAGCCTTGGGGGCTGGCCAACTTCATCCGCCGGACTCGGAATGGGGCGAGACTTTGCGAGCGGCCTCCGTGTGCCAAAAATATGCCGTGGCCACAGCCGCGCCCAAAAAATAAGTGCCCGAAGGTCCCGTCCCCAAGTTCGTCCACCGCAAAAATGCCCAAAAAACGGGTGGGCTATAGCCTTGGGGGGGGGGGCGGGCCAACTTCGTCCGCCGGACTCGGAATGGGGCGAGACTTTGCGAGCGCCTCCGTGTGATAAAATAGGCCGCGGGCACAGCCACGCCCAATAATAAGCTCCCGAAGGTCCGTCCCCAAGTTCTCCCGCCGCAAAAATGCCCAAAAAACGGGTGCGCTATAGCCTTGGGGGGAGGGGCTGGCCAACATCGTCCGCCGGACTCGGAATGGGGCGAGACTTTGCGAGCGCCCTCCGTGTGCCAAGGGTGGGCTATAGCCTTGGGGGCGGGCCAAAATCGTCCGCCGGACTCGGAATGGGGCGAGACTTTGCGAGCTCCCTCCGTGTGCCAAAAATAAGCCGCGGCCATAGCCGTACCCAAAAAATAAGCTCCCGAAGGTCCCGTCCCCAAGTTCGTCCGCCGCAAAAATGCCCAAAAAACGGGTGGGCTATAGCCTTGGGGGGGGGCCGGGCCAACTTCGTCCGCCGGACTCAGAATGGGGCGAGACTTTGCGAGCGCCCTCCGTATGATAAAATAGCCCGCGGGCACAGCCGCACCCAATAATAAGCTCCCGAAGGTCCGTCCCCAAGTTCGTCCGCCGCAAAAATGCCCAAAAAACGGGTGGGCTATAGCCTTGGGGGGGGGGGGGCGGGCCAACATAGTCCGCCGGACTCGGAATGGGGCGAGAATTTGCGAGCGCCTCCGTGTGATAAAATAGGCCGCGGGCACAGCCATGCCCAATAATAAGCTCCCGAAGGTCCGTCCCCAAGTTCGTCCGCCGCAAAAATGCCCAAAAAACGGGTGGGCTATAGCCTTGGGGGGAGGGGCTGGCCAACATCGTCTGCCGGACTCGGAATGGGGCAAGACTTTGCGAGCGCCCTCCATGTGCCAAAAATAGGCCGCGGGCACAGCCGCGCCCAAAAAAAAGCGCCCGAAGGTCCCGTCCCCACGTTTGTCCGCCGCAAAAATGCCTAAAAAATGGGTGGGCTATAGCCTTGGGTGGAGGGGCTGGCGAAGTTCGTCCGCCGGACTCCGAATGGGGCGAGACTTTGCGAGCGCCCTCCGTGTGATAAAATAGGCCGCGGGCACAGCCGCGCCCAAAAATAAGCTCCCGAAGGTCCGTCCCCAAGTTCGTCCGCCGCAAAAATGCCCAAAAACGGGTGGGCTATAGCCTTGAGGGGAGGGGCTGGCCAACTTCGTCCGCTGGAGTCGGAATGGGGCGAGACTTTGCGAGCGCCCTCCGTGTGCCAAAAATAGGCCGCGGGCACAGCCGCGCCAAAAAAAAAGCGCCCGAAGGTCCCGTCCCCAATTTCGTCCGCCGCAAAAATGCCCAAAAAACGGGTGGGCTATAGCCTTGGGGGGAGGGGCTGGCCAACATCGTCCGCCGGACTCGGACTGGGGCGAGACATTGCGAGCGCCCTCCGTGGGCCAAAAATAGGCTGCGGGCACAGCCGCGCCCAAAAAAAAGCACCCGAAGGTGCCGTCCCCAATTTCGTCCGCCGCAAAAATGCCCAAATAACGGGTGGGCTATAGCCTTGGGGGGAGGGTCTGGGCACCATCGTCCGCCGGACTCGGAATGGGGCTAGACTTTGCGAGTGCCCTCCGTGTGCCAAAAATAGGCCGCGGGCACAGTCGCATCCAAAAATAAGCACCCGATGGTCCCGTCCCCAAGTTCGTCCGCCGCAAAAATGCCCAAAAAACGGGTGGGCTTTTGCCTTGGGGGGAGTGGCTGGCCAACTTCGTCCGCCGGATTTGGAATGGGGCGAGACTTTGCGAGCGCCCTCCGTGTGCCAAAAATATACCGCGGCCACAGCCGCGCCCAAAAAATAAGCGCCCGAAGGTCCCGTCCCCAAGTTCGTCCGCCGCAAAAATGCCCAAAAAACGGGTGGGCTATAGCCTTGGGGGGGGGGCGGGCCAACTTCGTCCGCCGGACTCGGAATGGGGCAAGACTTTGCGAGCGCCCTCCATGTGCCAAAAATAGGCCGCGGGCACAGCCGCGCCCAAAAAAAAGCGCCCGAAGGTCCCGTCCCCACATTTGTCCGCCGCAAAAATGCCCAAAAAATGGGTGGGCTATAGCCTTGGGGGGAGGGGCTGGCCAACTTCGTCCGCCGGACTCGGAATGGGGCGAGACTTTGCGAGCGGCCTCCGTGTGCCAAAAATAAGCCGTGGCCACAGCCGCGCCCAAAAAATAAGCGCCCGAAGGTCCCGTCCCCAAGTTCGTCCGCCGCAAAAATGCCCAAAAAACGGGTGGGCTATAGCCTTGGGGGGGGGGCGGGCCAACTTCGTCCGCCGGACTCGGAATGGGGCGAGACTTTGCGAGCGCCTCCGTGTGATAAAATAGGCCGCGGGCACAGCCATGCCCAATAATAAGCTCCCGAAGGTCCGTCCCCAAGTTCGTCCGCCGCAAAAATGCCCAAAAAACGGGTGGGCTATAGCCTTGGGGGGAGGGGCTGGCCAACATCGTCCGCCGGACTGGGAATGGGGCGAGACTTTGCGAGCGCCCTCCGTGTGCCAAAAATAGGCTGCGGGCACAGCCGCGCCCAAAAAAAAGCTCCCGAAGGTCCGTCCCCAAGTTCGTCCGCCGCAAAAATGCCCAAAAACGGGTGGGCTATAGCCTTGAGGGTAGGGGCTGGCCAACTTCGTCCGCTGGAGTCGGAATGGGGCGAGACTTTGCGAGCGCCCTCCGTGTGCCAAAAATAGGCCGCGGGCACAGCCGCGCCCAAAAAAAAGCACCCGAAGGTCCCGTCCCCAATTTCGTCCGCCGCAAAAATGCCCAAAAACGGGTGGGCTATAGCCTTGAGGGGAGGGGCTGGCCAACTTCGTCCGCCGGACTCGGAATGGGGCGAGACTTTGCGATCGCCCACCGTGTGCTAAAAATAGGCCACGGCCACAGCCGTATCCAAAAATAAGCACCCAATGGTCCCATTCCCAAGTTCGTCCGCCGCAAAAATGCCCAAAAAACGGGTGGGCTATAGCCTTGGGGGGAGGGGCTGGCCCAATTCTTCCGCCAGACTCGGAATGGGGCAAGACATTGCGAGCGCCGTCTGAGTGCCAAAAATAGGCCGCGGGCACAGCCGCGCCCAAAAATAAGCGCCCGAAAGTCCCGTTCCCAAGTTCGTCCGCCGCCAAAATGCCAAAAAAACGGGAGGGCTATAGCCTTGGGGGGAGGGGCTGGCCAACTTCGTCTGCCGGACTCGGAATGGGGCAAGACTTTACGAGTGCCCTCCGTGTGCCAAAAGTAGGCCACGGGCACAGCCGCGCCCAAAAACAAGCACCCGAAGGTCCCGTCCCCATGTTTGTCCGCCGCAAAAATGCCCAAAAAATGGGTGGGCTATAGCCTTGGGTGGAGGGGCTGGCGAAGTTCGTCCGCCGGACTCCGAATGGGGCGAGACTTTACGAGCGCCCTCCGTGTGATAAAATAGGCCGCGGGCACAGCCGCGCCCAAAAATAAGCTCCCGAAGGTCCGTCCCCAAGTTCGTCCGCCGCAAAAATGCCCAAAAAACGGGTGGGCTATAGCCTTGGGGGGAGGGGCTGGCCAACATCGTCCGCCGGACTCGGACTGGGGCGAGACATTGCGAGCGCCCTCCGTGGGCCAAAAATAGGCTGCGGGCACAGCCGCGCCCAAAAAAAAGTGCCCGAAGGTCCCGTCCCCAATTTCGTCCGCCGCAAAAATGCCCAAAAAACGGGTGGGCTATAGCCTTGGGGGGAGGGGCTGGCCAACATCGTCCGCCGGACTCGGACTGGGGCGAGACATTGCGAGCGCCCTCCGTGGGCCAAAAATAGGCTGCGGGCACAGCCGCACCCAAAAAAAAGTGCCCGAAGGTCCCGTCCCCAAGTTCGTCCGAAGGTCCCGTCCCCAAGTTCGTCCGCCGCAAAAATGCCCAAAAAACGGGTGGCCTATAGCCTTGGGGGGAGGGGACGGCCAACTTCGTCTGCCGGACTCGGAATGGGGCAAGACTTTACGAGTGCCCTCCGTGTGCCAAAAGTAGGCCACGGGCACAGCCGCGCCCAAAAACAAGCACCCGAAGGTCCCGTCCCCATGTTTGTCCGCCGCAAAAATGCCCAAGAAATGGGTGGGCTATAGCCTTGGGTGGAGGGGCTGGCGAAGTTCGTCCGCCGGACTCCGAATGGGGCGAGACTTTACGAGCGCCCTCCGTGTGATAAAATAGGCCGCGGGCACAGCCGCGCCCAAAAATAAGCTCCCGAAGGTCCGTCCCCAAGTTCGTCCGCCGCAAAAATGCCCGAAAAACGGGTGGGCTATAGCCTTGGGGGGAGGGGCTGGCCAACTTCGTCCGCCGGATTTGGAATGGGGCGAGACTTTGCGAGCGCCCTCCGTGTGCCAAAAATAGGCCGCGGCCACAGCCGCGCCCAAAAAATAAGCGCCCGAAGGTCCCGTCCCCAAGTTCGTCCGCCGCAAAATGCCCAAAAAACGGGTGGGCTATAGCCTTGGGGCGGGCCAACGTCCGCCTCGGACTCGGAATGGGGCGAGACTTTGCGAGCTCCTTCCGTGTGCCAAAAATAAGCCGCGGCCATAGCCGTACCCAAAAAATAAGCTCCCGAAGGTCCCGTCCCCAAGTTCGTCCGCCGCAAAATGCCCAAAACGGGTGGGCTATAGCCTTGGGGGGGCCAACTCGTCCGCCGGACTCGGAATGGGGCGAGACTTTGCGAGCGCCCTCCGTATGATAAAATAGCCCGCGGGCACAGCCGCACCCAATAATAAGCGCCCGAAGGTCCGTCCCCAAGTTCGTCCGCCGCAAAAATGCCCAAAAAACGGGTGGGCTATAGCCTTGGGGGGAGGGGCTGGCCAACTTCGTTCGCCGGAGTCGGAATGGGGCGAGACTTTGCGAGCGCCCTCCGTGTGCCAAAAATAGGCCGCGAGCACAGCCGTGCCCAAAAATAAGCCCCCGATGGTCCCGTCCCCAAGTTCGTCCGCCGCAAAAATGCCCAAAAAACGGGTGGGCTATAGCCTTGGGGGGAGTGGCTGGCCAACTTCGTCCGCCGGATTTGGAATGGGGCGAGACATTGCGAGCACCCTCCGTGTGCCAAAAATAGGCCGCGGCCACAGCCGCGCCCAAAAAATAAGCGCCCGAAGGTCCCGTCCCCAAGTTCGTCCGCCGCAAAAATGCCCAAAAAAAGGGTGGGCTATAGCCTTGGGGGGAGGGGCTGGCCAACATCGTCCGCCGGACTCGGAATGGGGCGAGACTTTGTGAGCGCCCTCGGTGGGTCAAAAATAGGCTGCGGGCTCAGCCGCACCCAAAAAAAAGCGCCAGAAGGTCCCGTCCCCAATTTCGTCCGCCGCGAAAATGCCCAAATAACGGGTGGGCTATAGCCTTGGGGGGAGGGGCTGGCCAACATCGTCCGCCGGACTCGGAATGGGGCGAGACTTTCTGAGCGCCCTCCGTGTGCCAAAAATAGGCCGCGGGCACAGCCGCATCCAAAAATAAGCGCCCGAAGGTCCTGTCCCCAATTTCGTCCGCCGCAAAAATGCCCAAAAAACGGGGGGGCTATAGCCTTGGGGGGACGGGCTGGTCAACATCGTCCGCCGGACTCGGAATGGGGCGAGACTTTACGAGCACCCTCCGTGTGCCAAAAATAGGCCGCGGGCACAGTCGCATCCAAAAATAAGCGCCCGATGGTCCCGTCCCCAATTTCGTCCGCCGCAAAAATGCCCAAAAAACGGGTGGGCTATAGCCTTGGGGGGAGGAGCTGGCCAACATCGTCCGCCGGACTTGGAATGGGGCGAGACTTTGCGAACGCCCTCCGTGTGCCAAAAATAGGCCGCGGGCACAGCCGCGTCCAAAAAAAAGCGCCCGAAGGTCCCGTCCCCAATTTCGTCCGCCGCAAAAATGCCCAACAAAAGGGTGGGCTATAGCCTTGGGGGGAGGGGCTGGCCAACATCGTCCGCCGGACTCGGAATGGGGTGAGACTTTGCGAGCGCCCTCCGTGTGCCAAAAATAGGCCGCGGCCACAGCCGCGCCAAAAAAATAAGTGCCCGAAGGTCCCGTCCCCAAGTTCGTCCGCCGCAAAAATGCCCAAAAAACGGGTGGGCTATAGCCCTGGGGGGAGGGGCGGGCCAACTTCGTCCGCCGGACTCGGAATGGGAGGAGACTTTGCGAACGCCCCCCGTGTGCTAAAAATAGGCCACGGGCACAGCCGCGCCCAAAAATAAGTGCCCGAAGGTCCCGTTCCCAAGTTCGTCCGCCGCAAAAATGCCCAAAAAACGGGTGGGCTATGCCCTTGGGGGGAGGGTCTGGCCAACTTCATCCGCCGGACTCGGAATGGGGCGAGACTTTTCGAGCGCCCTCCGTGTGCCAAAATTAGGCAAGGCACAGCCGCGCCCAAAAACAAGCGCCCGAAGGTCCCGTCCCCATGTTTGTCCGCCGCAAAAATGCCCAAAATATGGGTGGGCTATAGCCTTGGGCGGAGGGGCTGGCCAACTTCGTCCGCCGGACTCGGAATGGAGCGAGACTTTTCGAGCGCCCTCTGTGTCATAAAATAGGCCGCGGGCACAGCCGCGCCCAAAAATAATTGCCCGAAGGTCCCGTCCCCAAGTTCGTCCGCCGCAAAAATGCCCAAAAAACGGGTGGGCTATAGCCTTGGGGGGAGGGGCTGGCCAACATCGTCTGCCGGACTCGGAATGGGGCGAGACTTTGCGAGCACCCTCCGTGTGCCAAAAATAGGCCGTGGGAACAGCCGCATTCAAAATTAAGCGCCCGATGGTCCCGTCCCCAAGTTCGTCCGCCGCAAAAATGCCCAAAAAACGGGTGGGCTATAGCCTTGGGGGGAGGGGCTGGCCCACTTCGTCCGCCGGACTCGGAATGGGGCGAGACTTTGCGCACGCCCCCCGTGATCAAAAAATAGGCCACGGGCACAGCCGCGCCCAAAAATAAGTACCCGAAGGTCCCGTCCCCAAATTCGTCCGCCGCAAAAATGCCCAAAAAACGGGTGGGCTATGGCCTTGGGGGGAGGGTCTGGCCAACTTCATCCGCCGGACTCGGAATGGGGCGAGACTTTGCGAGCGCCCTCCGTGTGCCACAAATAGGCAGCGGACACAGCCGCGCCCAAAAACAAGCGTCCGAAGGTCTCGTCCCTAAGTTCGTCCGCCGCAAAAATGCCCAAAAAACGGGTGGGCTATAGCCTTGTGGGGAGGGGCTGGCCAACTTCGTCCGCCGGACTCGGAATGGGGCGAGACTTTGCGAGCGCCCTCCGTGACATAAAATAGGCCGCGGGCACAGCCGCGCCCAAAAATAATTGCCCCAAGGTACCGTCCCCAAGTTCGTCCGCCGCAAAAATGCCCAAAAAACGGGTGGGCTATAGCCTTGGGGAGGGGCTGGTCGTCCGCGGACTCGGAATGGGGCGAGACTTTGCGAGCGCCCTCCGTGTGCCAAAAATAGGCCGCGGGCACAGCGGCGCCCAAAAAAAAGTGCCCGAAGGTCCCGTCCCCAATTTCGTCCGCCGCAAAAATGCCCAAAAAACGGGTGGGGTATAGCCTTGGGGGGAGGGGCTGGCCAACATCGTCCGCCGGACTCGGAATGGGGCGAGACTTTGCGAGCGCCCTCCGTGTGCCAAAAATAGGGGGTGACCACAGCCGCGCCCAAAAAATAAGCGCCCGAAGGTCCCGTCCCCAAGTTCGTACGCCGCAAAAATGCCCAAAAAATGGGTGGGCTATAGCCTTGGGGGAGGGGCTGGCCAACTTCGTCCGCCGGACTCGGAATGGGGAGACTTTTTGAGCACCCTCCGTGTGCCAAAAATAGGCCCCGGGGACAGCCGCTCCCAAAAATAAGCCCCCAGAGGTCCCGTCCCCAAGTTCGTCCGCCGCAAAAATGCCCAAAAAACGGGTGGGCTATAGCCCTGGGGGGAGGCGCGGGCCAACTTCGTCCGCGGGACTCGGAATGGGAGGAGACTTTGTGAACACCCCCCGTGTGCTAAAAATAGGCCACGGGCACAGCCGCGCCCAAAAATAAGCGCCCGAAGGTCCCGTTCCCAAGTTCGTCCGCCGCAAAAATGCCCAAAAAACGGGTGGGCTATGGCCTTGGGGGGAGGGTCTGGCCAACTTCATCCGCCGGACTCGGAATGGGGCGAGACTTTTCGAGCGCCCTCCGTGTGCCAAAAATAGGCCGCGGACACAGCCGCGCCCAAAAACAAGCGCCCGAGGGTCCCGTCCCCATGTTTGTCCGCCGCAAAAATGCCCAAAAAATGGGTGGGCTATAGCCTTGGGCGGAGGGGCTGGCCAACTTCGTCCGCCGGACTCGGAATGGGGCGAGACTTTGCGAGCGCCCTCTGTGGGCCAAAAATAGGCTGCGGGCTCAGCCGCACCCAAAAAAAAGCGCCCGAAGGTCCCGTCCCCAATTTCGTCCGCCGCGAAAATGCCCAAATAACGGGTGGGCTATAGCCTTGGGGGGAGGGGCTGGCCAACATCGTCCGCCGGACTCGGAATGGGGCGAGACTTTCTGAGCGCCCTCCGTGTGCCAAAAATAGGCCGCGGGCACAGCCGCATCCAAAAATAAGCGCCCGAAGGTCCCGTCCCCAATTTCGTCCGCCGCAAAAATGCCCAAAAAACGGGTGGGCTATAGCCTTGGGGGGACGGGCTGGTCAACATCGTCCGCCGGACTCGGAATGGGGCGAGACTTTACGAGCACCCTCCGTGTGCCAAAAATAGGCCGCGGGTACAGTCGCATCCAAAAATAAGCGCCCGATGGTCCCGTCCCCAAGTTCGTCCGCCGCAAAAATGCCCAAAAAAAGGGTGGGCTATAGCCTTGGGGGGAGGGGCTGGCCAACATCGTCCGCCGGACTCGGAATGGGGCGAGACTTTGCGAGCGCCCTCGGTGGGCCAAAAATAGGCTACGGGCTCAGCCGCACCCAAAAAAAAGCGCCCGAAGGTCCCGTCCCCAATTTCGTCCGCCGCGAAAATGCCCAAATAACGGGTGGGCTATAGCCTTGGGGGGAGGGGCTGGCCAACATCGTCCGCCGGACTCGGAATGGGGCGAGACTTTCTGAGCGCCCTCCGTGTGCCAAAAATAGGCCGTGGGCACAGCCGCATCCAAAAATAAGCGCCCGAAGGTCCCGTCCCCAATTTCGTCCGCCGCAAAAATGCCCAAAAAACGGGTGGGCTATAGCCTTGGGGGGACGGGCTGGTCAACATCGTCCGCCGGACTCGGAATGGGGCGAGACTTTACGAGCACCCTCCGTGTGCCAAAAATAGGCCGCGGGCACAGTCGCATCCAAAAATAAGCGCCCGATGGTCCCGTCCCCAATTTCGTCCGCCGCAAAAATGCCCAAAAAACGGGTGGGCTATAGCCTTGGGGGGAGGAGCTGGCCAACATCGTCCGCCGGACTTGGAATGGGGCGAGACTTTGCGAGCACCCTCCGTGTGCCAAAAATAGGCCGTGGGCACAGCTGCATCCAAAAATAAGTGCCCGATGGTCCCGTCCCCAAGTTCGTCCGCCGCAAAAATGCCCAAAAAAAGGGTGGGCTATAGCCTTGGGGGGAGGGGTTGGGCAACTTCGTCCGCAGGACTCGGAATGGGGCAAGACTTTGTGAACGCCCTCCATGTACCAAAAATAGGCCGCGGGCACAGCCGCGCCCAAAAAAAAACCGCCCGAAGGTCCCGTCCCCACGTTTGTCCGCCGCAAAAATGCCCAAAAAATGGGTGGGCTATAGCCTTGGGTGGAGGGGCTGGCCCACTTCGTCCGCCGGACTCGGAATGGGGTGAGACTTTGCGATCGCCCTCCGTGTGATAAAATAGGCCGCGGGCACAGCCGCGCCCAAAAATAAGCTCCCGAAGGTCCGTCCCCAAGTTCGTCCGCCGCAAAAATGCCCAAAAAACGGGTGGGCTATAGCCTTGGGGGGAGGGGCTGGCCAACTTCGTCCGCCGGATTTGGAATGGGGCGAGACTTTGCGAGCGCCCTCCGTGTGCCAATAATAGGCCGCGGCCACAGCCGCGCCCAAAAAATAAGCACCCGAAGGTCCCGTCCCCAAGTTCGTCCGCCGCAAAAATGCCCAAAAAACGGGTGGGCTAAGCCTTGGGGGGGGGGGCGGGCCAACTTCGTCCGCCGGACTCGGAATGGGGCGAGACTTTGCGAGCGCCCTCCGTGTGCCAAAAATAGGCCGCGGCCACAGCCGCGCCAAAAAAATAAGTGCCCGAAGGTCCCATCCCCAAGTTCGTCCGCCGCAAAAATGCCCAAAAAACGGGTGGGCTATAGCCCTGGGGGGAGGGGCGGGCCAACTTCGTCCGCCGGACTCGGAATGGGAGGAGACTTTGCGAACGCCCCCCGTGTGCTAAAAATAGGCCACGGGCACAGCCGCGCCCAAAAATAAGTGCCCGAAGGTCCCGTTCCCAAGTTCGTCCGCCGCAAAAATGCCCAAAAAACGGGTGGGCTATGGCCTTGGGGGGAGGGTCTGGCCAACTTCATCCGCCGGACTCGGAATGGGGCGAGACTTTTCGAGCGCCCTCCGTGTGCCAAAAATAGGCCGCGGGCACAGCCGCGCCCAAAAACAAGCGCCCGAAGGTCCCGTCCCCATGTTTGTCCGCCGCAAAAATGCCCAAAATATGGGTGGGCTATAGCCTTGGGTGGAGGGGCTGGCCAACTTCGTCCGCCGGACTCGGAATGGAGCGAGACTTTGCGAGCGCCCTCTGTGTCATAAAATAGGCCGCGGGCACAGCCGCGCCCAAAAATAATTGCCCGAAGGTCTCGTCCCCAAGTTCGTCCGCCGCAAAAATGCCCAAAAAACGGGTGGGCTATAGCCTTGGGGGGAGGGGCTGGCCAACATCGTCTGCCGGACTCGGAATGGGGCGAGACTTTGCGAGCACCCTCCATGTGCCAAAAATAGGCCGTGGGAACAGCCGTATTCAAAATTAAGCACCCGATGGTCCCGTCCCCAAGTTCGTCCGCCGCAAAAATGCCCAAAAAACGGGTGGGCTATAGCCTTGGGGGGAGGGGCTGGCCCACTTCGTCCGCCGGACTCGGAATGGGGCGAGACTTTGCGAACGCCCCCCGTGATCTAAAAATAGGCCACGGGCACAGCCGCGCCCAAAAATAAGCACCCGAAGGTCCCGTCCCCAAATTCGTCCGCCGCAAAAATGCCCAAAAAACGGGTGGGCTATAGCCTTGGGGGGAGGGGCTGGCCAACATCGTCCGCCAGACTCGGAATGGGCCGAGACTTTGCGAGCGCCCTCCGTGTGCCAAAAATAGGCCGTGGTCACAGCTGCATCCAAAAATAAGTGCCCGATGGTCCCGTCCCCAACTTCGTCCGCCGCAAAAATGCCCAAAAAACGGGTGGGGTATAGCCTTGGGGGGAGGGGCTGGCCAACTTCGTCCGCCGGATTCGGAATGGGACGAGACTTTGCGAGCGCCCTCCGTGTGCCAAAAATAGGCTGCGGCCACAGCCGCGCCGAAAAATAAGCGCCCGAAGGTCCCGTTCCCAAGTTTGTCCGCCGCAAAAATGCCCAAAAAAAGGGTGGGCTATAGCCTTGGGGGGAGGGGCTGGCCAACTTCGTCCGCCGGACTCGGAATGGGGCGAGACTTTGCGAGCGCCCTCCGTGTGCCAAAAGTAGGCCACGGGCACAGCCACGCCCAAAAACAAGCGCCCGAAGGTCCCGTCCCCATGTTTGTCCGCCGCAAAAATGCCCAAAAAATGGGTGGGCTATAGCCTTGGGTGGAGGGGCTGGCGAACTTCGTCCGCCGGACTCCGAATGGGGCGAGACTTTGCGAGCGCCCTCCGTGTGATAAAATAGGCCGCGGGCACAGCCGCGACCAAAAATAAGCTCCCGAAGCTCCGTCCCCAAGTTCGACCGCCGCAAAAATGCCCAAAAACGGGTGGGCTATAGCCTTGAGGGGAGGGGCTGGCCAACTTCGTCCGCTGGAGTCGGAATGGGGCGAGACTTTGCGAGCGCCCTCCGTGTGCCAAAAATAGGCCGCGGGCACAGCCACGCCAAAAAAAAAGCGCCCGAAGGTCCCGTCCCCAATTTCGTCCGCCGCAAAAATGCCCAAAAAACGGGTGGGCTATAGCCTTGGGGGGGGGGCTGGCCAACATCGTCCGCCGGACTCGGACTGGGGCGAGACATTGCGAGCACCCTCCGTGGGCCAAAAATAGGCTACGGGCACAGCCGCGCCCAAAAAAAAGCACCCGAAGGTCCCGTTCCCAGGTTCATCCGCCGCAAAAATGCCCAAAAAACGGGTGGCCTATAGCCTTGGGGGGAGGGGACGGCCAACTTCGTCCGCCAGACTCGGAATGGGGCGAGACTTTGCGAGCACCCTCCGTGTGCCAAAAATAGGCCGTGGGCACAGCTGCATCCAAAAATAAGTGCCCGATGGTCCCGTCCCCAAGTTCGTCCGCCGCAAAAATGCCCAAAAAACGGGTGGGCTATAGCCTTGGGGGGAGGGGCTGGCCAACTTCGTCCGCCGGATTCGGAATGGGACGAGACTTTGCGAGCGCCCTCCGTGTGCCAAAAATAGGCCGTGGCCACAGCCGCGCCCAAAAATAAGCGCCCGAAGGTCCCGTTCCCAAGTTTGTCCGCCGCAAAAATGCCCCAAAAAAGGGTGGGCTATAGCCTTGGGGGGAGGGGCTGGCCGACTTCGTCCGCCGGACTCGGAATGGGGCGAGATTTTGCGAGCACCCTCCGTGTGCCAAAAATAGGCCGTGGGCACAGCTGCATCCAAAAATAAGTGCCCGATGGTCCCGTCCCCAAGTTCGTCCGCCGCAAAAATGCCCAAAAAAAGGGTGGGCTATAGCCTTGGGGGGAGGGGTTGGGCAACTTCGTCCGCAGGACTCGGAATGGGGCAAGACTTTGTGAGCGCCCTCCATGTACCAAAAATAGGCCGCGGGCACAGCCGCGCCCAAAAAAAAACCGCCCGAAGGTCCCGTCCCCACGTTTGTCCGCCGCAAAAATGCCCAAAAAAATGGGTGGGCTATAGCCTTGGGTGGAGGGGCTGGCCCACTTCGTCCGCCGGACTCGGAATGGGGTGAGACTTTGCGATCGCCCTCCGTGTGATAAAATAGGCCGCGGGCACAGCCGCGCCCAAAAATAAGCTCCCGAAGGTCCGTCCCCAAGTTCGTCCGCCGCAAAAATGCCCACAAAACGGGTGGGCTATAGCCTTGGGGGAGGGCTGGCCAACTTCGTCCGCCGGATTTGGAATGGGGCGAGACTTTGCAGCGCCCTCCGTGTGCCAATAATAGCCGCGGCCACAGCCGCGCCCAAAAAATAAGCACCCGAAGGTCCCGTCCCCAAGTTCGTCCGCCGCAAAAATGCCCAAAAAACGGGTGGGCTATAGCCTTGGGGGGGGGGCGGGCCAACTTCGTCCGCCGGACTCGGAATGGGGCGAGACTTTGCGAGCGCCCTCCGTGTGCCAAAAATAAGCCGTGGCCACAGCCGCGCCCAAAAAATAAGCGCCCGAAGGTCCCGTCCCCAAGTTCGTCCGCCGCAAAAATGCCCAAAAAACGGTGGGCTATAGCCTTGGGGGGGGTGCCGGGCCAACTTCGTCCGCCGGACTCGGAATGGGGCGAGACTTTGCGAGCGCCTCCGTGTGATAAAATAGGCTGCGGGCACAGCCACACCCAATAATAAGCTCCCGAAGGTCCGTCCCCAAGTTCGTCCGCCGCAAAAATGCCCAAAAAACGGGTGGGCTATAGCCTTGGGGGGAGGGGCTGGCCAACTTCGTCCGCCGGAGTCGGAATGGGGCGAGACTTTGCGAGCACCCTCCGTGTGCCAAAAATAGGCCGCGAACATAGCCGCGCCCAAAAAAAAGTGCCCGAAGGTCCCGTCCCCTATTTCGTCCGCCGCAAAAATGCCCAAAAAACGGGTGGGCTATAGCCTTGGGGGGAGGGGCTGGCCAACATCGTCCGCCGGACTCGGAATGGGGCGAGACTTTACGAGCGCCCTCCGTGTGCCAAAAATAGGCCATGGGCACAGCCGCATCCAAAAATAAGTGCCCGATGGTCCCGTCCCCAAGTGCGTCCTCCGCAAAAATGCCCAAAAAACGGGTGGGCTATAACCTTGGGGGGAGTGGCTGGCCAACTTCGTCCGCCGGATTTGGAATGGGGCGAGACTTTGCGAGCGCCCTCCGTGTGCCAAAAATAGGCCGCGGCCACAGCCGTGCCCAAAAAATAAGCGCCCGAAGGTCCCGTCCCCAAGTTCGTCCGCCGCAAAAATACCCAAAAAACGGGTGGGCTATAGCCTTGGGGGGGGGGGGGCGGGCCCACTTCGTCCGCCGGACTCGGAATGGGGCGAGACTTTGCAATCGCCCACCGTGTGCTAAAAATAGGCCGCGGGCACAGCCGAATCCAAAAATAAGCGCCCAATGGTCCCATCCCCATGTTCGTCCGCCGCAAAAATGCCCAAAAAACGGGTGGGCTATAGCCTTGGGGGGAGGGGCTGGCCCAATTCTTCCGCCAGACTCGGAATGGGGCAAGACATTGCGAGCGCCGTCCGAGTGCCAAAAATAGGCTGTGGGCACAGCCGCGCCCGAATGTCCCGTTCCCAAGTTCGTCCGCCGCCAAAATGCCAAAAAAACGGGTGGGCTATAGCCTTGGGGGGAGGGGCTGGCCAACTTCGTCCGCCGGACTCGGAATGGGGCAAGACTTTGCGAGTGCCCTCCGTGTGCCAAAAATAGGCCGCGGACAAAGCCGCGCCCAAAAAAAAGCGGCCGAAGGTCCCGTCCCCATGTTTGACCGCCGCAAAAATGCCCAAAAAATGGGTGGGCTATAGCCTTGGGTGGAGGGGCTGGCCAACTTCGTCCGCCGGACTCGGAATGGGGCGAGACTTTGCGAGCGCCCTCCGTGTGATAAAATAGGCCGCGGGCACAGCCGCGCCCAAAAATAAGCTCCCGAAGGTCCGTCCCCAAGTTCGTCCGCCGCAAAAATGCCAAAAAAACGGGTGGGCTATAGCCTTGGGGGGAGGGGCTGGCCCACTTCGTCCGCCGGATTTGGAATGGGGCAAGACTTTGCGAGCGCCCTCCGTGTGCCAAAAATAGGCCGCGGCCACAGCCGCGCCCAAAAAATAAGCACCCGAAGGTCCCGTCCCCAAGTTCGTCCGCCGCAAAAATGCCCAAAAAATGGATGGCTATATCCTTGGGGGGGGGGGGGGGCGGGCCCACTTCGTCCGGCGGACTCGGAATGGGGCGAGACTTTGCGAGCGCCCTCCGTGTGCCAAAAATAAGCCGCGGCCACAGCCGCGCCCAAAAAATAAGCGCCCGTAGGTCCCGTCCCCAAGTTCGTCCGCCGCAAAAATGCCCAAAAAACGGGTGGGCTATAGCCTTGGGGGGGGGGGGCGGGCCAACTTCGTCCGCCGGACTCGGAATGGGGCGAGACTTTGCGAGCGCCCTCCGTGTGATAAAATAGCCCGCGGGCACAGCCGCGCCCAATAATAAGCTCCCAAAGGTCCGTCCCCAAGTTCGTCCGCCGCCAAAATGCCAAAAAAACGGGTGGGCTATAGCCTTGGGGGGAGGGGCTGGCCAACTTCGTCCGCCGGACTCGGAATGGGGCAAGACTTTGCGAGTGCCCTCCGTGTGCCAAAAATAGGCCGCGGACAAAGCCGCGCCCAAAAAAAAGCGCCCGAAGGTCCCGTCCCCATGTTTGACCGCCGCAAAAATGCCCAAAAAATGGGTGGGCTATAGCCTTGGGTGGAGGGGCTGGCCAACTTCGTCCGCCGGACTCGGAATGGGGCGAGACTTTGCGAGCGCCCTCCGTGTGATAAAATAGGCCGCGGGCACAGCCGCGCCCAAAATTAAGCTCCCGAAGGTCCGTCCCCAAGTTCGTCCGCCGCAAAAATGCCAAAAAAACGGGTGGGCTATAGCCTTGGGGGGAGGGGCTGGCCAACTTCGTCCGCCGGATTTGGAATGGGGCAAGACTTTACGAGCGCCCTCCGTGTGCCAAAAATAGGCCGCGTCCACAGCCGCGCCCAAAAAATAAGCACCCGAAGGTCCCGTCCCCAAGTTCGTCCGCCGCAAAAATGCCGAAAAAACGGGTGGGCTATAGCCTTGGGGGGGGGCGGGCCAACTTCGTCCGCCGGACTCGGAATGGGGCGAGACTTTGCGAGCGCCCTCCGTGTGATAAAATAGCCCGCGGGTACAGCCGCGCCCAATAATAAGCTCCCAAAGGTCCGTCCCCAAGTTCGTCCGCCGCAAAAATGCCCAAAAAACGGGTGGGCTATAGCCTTGGGGGGAGGGGCTGGCCAACTTCGTCCGCCGGAGTCGGAATGGGGTGAGACTTTGCGAGCGCCCTCCGTGTGCCAAAAATAGGCCGCGAGCACAGCCGCGCCCAAAAAAAAGCGCCCGAAGGTCCCGTCCCCAATTTCGTCCGCCGCAAAAATGCCCAAAAAACGGGTGGGCTATAGCCTTGGGGGGAGGGGCTGGCCAACATCGTCCGCCGGACTCGGAATGGGGCGAGACTTTGCGAGCGCCCTCCGTGTGCCAAAAATAGGCCGTGGGCACAGCCGTATCCAAAAATAAGCGCCCGATGGTCCCGTCCCCAAGTTCGTCCGCCGCAAAAATGCCCAAAAAAAGGGTGGGCTATAGCCTTGGGGGGAGTGGCTGGCCAACTTCGTCCGCCGGATTTGGAATGGGGCGAGACTTTGCGAGCGCCCTCCGTGTTCCAAAAATAGGCCACGGCCACAGCCGTGCCCAAAAAATAAGCGCCCGAAGGTCCCGTCCCCAAGTTCGTCCGCCGCAAAAATGCCCAAAAAACGGGTGGGCTATAGCCTTGGGGGGGGGGGGGGGCGGGCCCACTTCGTCCGCCGGACTCGGAATGGGGTGAGACTTTACGATCGCCCACCGTGTGCTAAAAATAGGCCGCGGGCACAGCCGTATCCAAAAATAAGCGCCCAATGGTCCCATCCCCAAGTTCGTCCGCCGAAAAAATGCCCAAAAAACGGGTGGGCTATAGCCTTGGAGGGAGGGGCTGGCCAACTTCTTCCGCCAGACTCGGAATGGGACGAGACATTGCGAGCGCCGTCCGAGTGCCAAAAATAGGCCGCGGGCACAGCCGCGCCCAAAAATAAGCGCCCGAAGGTCCCGTTCCCAAGTTCGTCCGCCGCCAAAATGCCAAAAAAACGGGTGGGCTATAGCCTTGGGGGGAGGGGCTGGCCAACTTCGTCCGCCGGACTCGGAATGGGGCAAGACTTTGCGAGCGCCCTACGTGTGCCAAAAATAGGCCGTGGGCACAGCCGCGCGCAAAAAAAAGCGCCCGAAGGTCCCGTCCCCATGTTTGTCCTCCGCAAAAATGCCCAAAAAATGGGTGGGCTATAGCCTTGGGTGGAGGGGCTGGCCAACTTCGTCTGCCGGACTCGGAATGGGGCGAGACTTTGTGAGCGCCCTCTGTGTGATAAAATAGGCCGCGGACACAGCCGCGCCCAAAAAAAAGTGCCCGAAGGTCCCGTCCCCAATTTCGTCCGCCGCAAAAATGCCCAAAAAACGGGTGGGCTATAGCCTTGGGGGGAGGGGCTGGCCAACATCGTCCGCCGGACTCGGAATGGGGCGAGACTTTGCGAGCACCCTCCGTGCGCCAAAAATAGGCCGCGGGCACAGTCTTTCCCAAAAAAAAGTGCCCGAAGGTCCCGTCCCCAATTTCGTCCGCCGCAAAAATGCCCAAAAAACGGGTGGGCTATAGCCTTGGGGGGAGGGGCTGGCCAACATCGTCCGCCGGACTCGGAATGGGGCAAGACTTTGCGAGCGCCCTCCGTGTTCCAAAAATAGGCCGCGGCCACAGCCGTGCCGAAAAAATAAGCGCCCGAAGGTCCCGTCCCCAAGTTCGTCCGCCGCAAAAATGCCCAAAAAACGGGTGGGCTATAGTCTTGGGGGGGGGGGGCGGGCCCACTTCGTCCGCCGGACTCGGAATGGGTTGAGACTTTACGATCGCCCACCGTGTGCTAAAAATAGGCCGCGGGCACAGCCGTATCCAAAAATAAGCGCCCAATGGTCCCATCCCCAAGTTCGTCCGCCGCAAAAATGCCCAAAAAACGGGTGGGCTATAGCCTTGGAGGGAGGGGCTGGCCAACTTCTTCCGCCAGACTCGGAATGGGGCGAGACATTACGAGCGCCGTCCGAGTGCCAAAAATAGGCCGCGGGCACAGCCGCGCCCAAAAATAAGCACCCGAAGGTCCCGTTACCAAGTTCGTCCGCCGCCAAAATGCCAAAAAAACGGGTGGGCTATAGCCTTGGGGGGAGGGGCTGGCCAACTTCGTCCGCCGGACTCGGAATGGGGCAAGACTTTGCGAGCGCCCTACGTGTGCCAAAAATAGGCCGTGGACACAGCCGCGCCCAAAAAAAAGCGCCCGAAGGTCCCGTCCCCATGTTTGTCCGCCGCAAAAATGCCCAAAAAATGGGTGGGCTATAGCCTTGGGTGGAGGGGCTGGCCACCTTCGTCCGCCGGACTTGGAATGGGGCGAGACTTTACGAGCACCCTCCGTGTGATAAAATAGGCCACGGGCACAGCCGCGCCCAAAAATAAGCTCCCGAAGGTCCGTCCCCAAGTTCGTCCACCGCAAAAATGCCCAAAAAACGGGTGGGCTATAGCCTTGGGGGGATGGGCTGGCCAACTTCGTCCGCCGGAGTCGGAATGGGGTGAGACTTTGCGAGCGCCCTCCGTGCGCCAAAAATAGGCTGCGGGCACAGTCGTGCCCAAAAAAAAGTGCCCGAAGGTCCCGTCCCCAATTTCGTCCGCCGCAAAAATGCCCAAAAAACGGGTGGGCTATAGCCTTGGGGGGAGGGGCTGGCCAACATCGTCCGCCGGACTCGGAATGGGGCAAGACTTTGCGAGCGCCCTCCGTGTGCCAAAAATAGGCCGCGGGCACAGCCGCGTCCAAAAAAAAGCGCCCGAAGGTCCCGTCCCCAATTTCGTCCGCCGCAAAAATGCCCAAAAAACGGGTGGGGTATAGCCTTGGGGAGAGGCTGCCAACATCGTCCGCCGGACTCGGAATGGGGCGAAACTTTGCGAGCGCCTCCGTGGGGCCAAAAATAGGCTGCGGGCACAGCCGCGCCCAAAAAAAGCGCCCAAGGTCCCGTCCGCCGCAAAATGCCCAAAATGGGTGGGCTATAGCCTTGGGGGAGGGGCTGGCCAACATCGCCCGGACTCGGAATGGGGCGAGACTTTGCGAGCGCCCTCCGTGTGCCAAAAATAGGCTGCGGGCACAGCCGCGCCCAAAAAAAAGTGCCCGAAGGTCCCGTCCCCAATTTCGTCCGCCGCAAAAATGCCCAAAAAACGGGTGGGGTATAGCCTTGGGGGGAGGGTCTGGCCAACTTCGTCCGCCGGACTCGAAATGGGACGAGACTTTGCGAGCGCCCTCCGTGTGCCAAAAATAGGCCGCGGGCACAGCCGCGCCCAAAAAAAAGCGCCCGAAGGTCCCGTCCCCAATTTCGTCCGCCGCAAAAATGCCCAAAAAACGGGTGGGGTATAGCCTTGGGGGGAGGGGCCGGCCAACATCGTCCGCCGGACTCGGAATGGGGCGAGACTTTGCGAGCGCCCTCCGTGGGCCAAAAATAGGCTGCGGGCACAGCCGCGCCCAAAAAAAAGCGCCCGAAGGTCCCGTCCCCAATTTCGTCCGCCGCAAAAATGCCCAAAAAACGGGTGGGCTATAGCCTTGGGGGGAGGGGCTGGCCAACATCGTCCGCCGGACTCGGAATGGGGCGAGACTTTGCGAGCGCCCTCCGTGTGCCAAAAATAGGCGGCGGGCACAGCCGGGCCCAAAAAAAGCCGCCCGAAGGTCCCGTCCCCAATTTCGCCGCAAAATGCCCAAAAAACGGGTGGGGTATAGCCTTGGGGGGAGGGGCTGGCCAACATCGTCCGCCGGACTCGGAATGGGGCGAGACATTGCGAGTGCCCTCGGTGGGCCAAAAATAGGCTGCGGGCTCAGCCACGCCGAAAAAAAGTGCCCGAAGGTCCCGTCCCCAATTTCGTCCGCCGCAAAAATGTCCAAATAACGGGTGGGCTATAGCCTTGGGGGGAGGGGCTGGCCAACATCGTCCGCCGGACTCGGAATGGGGCGAGACTTTCCGAGCGCCCTCCGTGTGCCAAAAATAGGCCGCGGGCACAGCCGCATCCAAAAATAAGCGCCCGAAGGTCCCATCCCCAATTTCGTCCGCCGCAAAACTGCCCAAAAAACGGGTGGGCTATAGCCTTGGGGGGAGGGGCTGGTCAACATCGTCCGCCGGACTCGGAATGGGGCGAGACTTTACGAGCACCCTCCGTGTGCCAAAAATAGGCCGAGGGCACAGTCGCATCCAAAAATAAGCGCCCGATGGTCCCGTCCCCAATTTCGTCCGCCGCAAAAATGCCCAAAAAACGGGAGGGCTATAGCCTTGGGGGGAGGGGCGGGCCAACTTCGTCCGCCGGACTCGGAATGGGAGGAGACTTTGCGAACGCCCCCCGTGTGCTAAAAATAGGCCACGGGCACAGCCGCGCCCAAAAATAAGCGCCCGAAGGTCCCGTTCCCAAGTTCGTCCGCCGCAAAAATGCCCAAAAAACGGGTGGGCTATGGCCTTGGGGGGAGGGTCTGGCCAACTTCATCCGCCGGACTCGGAATGGGGCGAGCCTTTTCGAGCGCCCTCCGTGTGCCAAAAATAGGCCGCGGGCACAGCCGCGCCCAAAAACACGCGCCCGCAGGTCCCGTCCCCATGATTGTCCGCCGCAAAACTGCCCACACAATGGGTGGGCTATAGCCTTGGGCGGAGGGGCTGGCCAACTTCGTCCGGACTCGGAATGGGCCGAGACTTTGCGAGCGCCCTCCGTGTGCAAAAATAGGGCACGGCCGCGCCAAAAATAAGCACCGAAGGTCCCGTCCCCAAGTTCGTCCGCCGCAAAATGCCCAAAAACGGGTGGGCTATAGCCTTGGGGAGAGGCTGGCCAACTTCGTCCGCCGGACTCAGAATGGGACGAGACTTTGCAGCGCCCTCCGTGTGCCAAAAATAGGCCACGGGCACAGCTGAACCCAAAAATAAGCGCCCGAAGGTCCAGTCCCCAAGTTCGTTTGCCGCAAAATGCCCAAAAACGGGTGGGCCATAGCCTTGGGGGGAGGGGCTGGCCAAGTTCGTCCGCCGGACTCAGAATGGGGCGACACTTTGCGAGCACCCTCCGTGTGCTAAAAATAAACCATGGGCACAGCCGCGCACAAAAATAAGCGCCCGAAGGTCCCTCCCCAAGTTCGTCCGCCTCAAAATGCCCAAAAACGGGTGGGCTATAGCCTTGGGGGAGGGCTGGCCCACTCGTCCGCCGGACTCGGAATGGGGCGAGACTTTGCGAGCGCCTCCGTGTGCCAGGCTGCGGGCACAGCGCGCCCAAAAATAAGCGCCCGAAGGTCCTGTCCCCTAGTTCGACCGCCTCAAAAATGCCCAAAAAACGGGTGGGCTATAGCCTTGGGGGGAGGGGCTGGCCAAGTTCGTCTGCCGGACTCGGAATGGGGTGAGACTTTGCGAGCGCCCTCCGTGACATAAAATAGGCCGCGGGCACAGCCGCGCCCAAAAATAATTGCCCGAAGGTCCCGTCCCCAAGTTCGTCCGCCGCAAAAATGCCCAAAAAACGGGTGGGCTATAGCCTTGGGGGGAGGGGCTGGTCAACATCGTCCGCCGGACTCGGAATGGGGCGAGACTTTACGAGCACCCTCCGTGTGCCAAAAATAGGCCGAGGGCACAGTCGCATCCAAAAATAAGCGCCCGATGGTCCCGTCCCCAATTTCGTCCGCCGCAAAAATGCCCAAAAAACGGGTGGGCTATAGCCTTGGGGGGAGAGGCTGGCCAACTTCGTCCGCCGGACTCAGAATGGGACGAGACTTTGCGAGCGCCCTCCGTGTGCCAAAAATAGGCCACGGGCACAGCTGAACCCAAAAATAAGCGCCCGAAGGTCCCGTCCCCAAGTTCGTTTGCCGCAAAAATGCCCAAAAAACGGGTGGGCTATAGCCTTGGGGGGAGGGGCTGGCCAAGTTCGTCCGCCGGACTCAGAATGGGGCGACACTTTGCGAGCACCCTCCGTGTGCCAAAAATAAACCGCGGGCACAGCCGCGCACAAAAATAAGCGCCCGAAGGTCCCCTCCCCAAGTTCGTCCGCCTCAAAAATGCCCAAAAAACGGGTGGGCTATAGCCTTGGGGGGAGGGGCTGGCCCACTTCGTCCGCCGGACTCGGAATGGGGCGAGACTTTGCGAGCGCCCTCCGTGTGCCAAAAATAGGCTGCGGGCACAGCCGCGCCCAAAAATAAGCGCCCGAAGGTCCTGTCCCCAAGTTCGTCCGCCGCAAAAATGCCCAAAAAACGGGTGGGCTATAGCCTTGGGGGGAGGGGCTGGCCAAGTTCGTCCGCCGGACTCGGAATGGGGTGAGACTTTGCGAGCGCCCTCCGTGACATAAAATAGGCCGCGGGCACAGCCGCGCCCAAAAATAATTGCCCGAAGGTCCCGTCCCCAAGTTCGTCCGCCGCAAAAATGCCCAAAAAACGGGTGGGCTATAGCCTTGGGGGGAGGGGCTGGTCAACATCGTCCGCCGGACTCGGAATGGGGCGAGACTTTACGAGCACCCTCCGTGTGCCAAAAATAGGCCGAGGGCACAGTCGCATCCAAAAATAAGCGCCCGATGGTCCCGTCCCCAATTTCGTCCGCCGCAAAAATGCCCAAAAAACGGGAGGGCTATAGCCTTGGGGGGAGGGGCGGGCCAACTTCGTCCGCCGGACTCGGAATGGGAGGAGACTTTGCGAACGCCCCCCGTGTGCTAAAAATAGGCCACGGGCACAGCCGCACCCAAAAATAAGCGCCCGAAGGTCCCGTTCCCAAGTTCGTCCGCCGCAAAAATGCCCAAAAAACGGGTGGGCTATGGCCTTGGGGGGAGGATCTGGCCAACTTCATCCGCCGGACTCGGAATGGGGCGAGCCTTTTCGAGCGCCCTCCGTGTGCCAAAAATAGGCCGCGGGCAGAGCCGCGCCCAAAAACAAGCGCCCGAAGGTCCCGTCCCCATGATTGTCCGCCGCAAAAATGCCCAAAAAATGGGTGGGCTATAGCCTTGGGGGGAGGGGCTGGCCAACTTCGTCCGCCGGACTCGGAATGGGCCGAGACTTTGCGAGCGCCCTCCGTGTGCCAAAAATAGGCCGCGGGCACGGCCGCGCCCAAAAATAAGCCCCCGAAGGTCCCGTCCCCAAGTTCGTCCGCCGCAAAAATGCCCAAAAAACGGGTGGGCTATAGACTTGGGGGGATGGGGCTGGCCCACTTCGTCCGCCGGACTCGGAATGGGGCGAGACTTTGCGAAGGCCCCCCGTGATCTAAAAATAGGCCACGGGCACAGCCGCGCCCAAAAATAAGCGCCCGAAGGTCCCGTTCCCATGTTCGTCCGCCGCAAAAATGCCCAAAAAACGGGTGGGCTATGGCCTTGGGGGGAGGGTCTGGCCAACTTCGTCCGCCGGACTCGGAATGGGGCGAGACTTTGCGAGTGCCCTCCGTGTGATAAAATAGGCCACGGACACAGCCGTGCCCAAAAATAATTGCCCGAAGGTCCCGTCCCCAAGTTCGTCCGCCGCAGAAATGCCCAAAAAACGGGTGGGCTATAGGCTTGGGGGGAGGGGCTGGCCAACTTCGTCCGCCGGACTCGGAATGGGGCGAGACTTTGCGAGCTCCCTCCGTGTGCCAAAATAGCCGCGGGCACAGCCGCTCCCAAAACAAGCACCCGAAGGTCCCGTCCCCATGTTTGTCCGCCGCAAAAATGCCCAAAAAATGGGTGGGCTATAGCCTTGGGTGGAGGGGCTGGCCAACTTCGTCCGCCGGACTCGGAATGGGGCGAGACTTTGCAAGCGCCCTCTATGTGATAAAATAGGCCGCGGCCACAGCCGCGCCCAAAAATAAGTGCCCGAAGGTCCCGTTCCCAAGTTCGTCCACCGCAAAAATGCCCAAAAAACGGGTGGGCTATAGCCTTGGGGGGAGCGGCTGGCCCACTTCGTCCGCCGGACTCGGAATGGGGCGAGACTTTGCGAACGCCACCCGTGTGCTAAAAATAGGCCACGGGCACAGCCGCGCCCAAAAATAAGCGCCCGAAGGTCCCGTCCCCAAGTTCGTCCGCCGCAAAAATGCCCAAAAAACGAGTGGGCTATGGCCTTGGGGGGAGCGTCTGGCCAACTTCATCCGCCGGACTCGGAATGGGGCGAGACTTTGCGAGCGCCCTCCGTGTGCCAAAAATAGTCCGCGGGCACAGCCGCGCCCAAGAACAAGCGCCCGAAGGTCCCGTCCCCATGTTTTTCCGCCGAAAAATTGCCCAAAAAATGGGTGGGCTATAGTCTTGGGCGGAGGGGCTGGCCAACTTCGTCCGCCGGACTCGGAATGGGGTGAGACTTTGTGAGTGCCCTCCGTGTCATAAAATAGTCCGCCGGCACAGCCGTGCCCAAAAATAATTGCCCGAAGGTCCCGTCCCCAAGTTCGTCCGCCGCAAAAATGCCCAAAAAACGGGTGGGCTATAGCCTTGGGGGGAGGGGCTGGCCGACTTCGTCCGCCGGACTCGGAATTGGGCGAGACTTTCCGAGCGCCCTCCGTGTGCCAAAAATAGGCCGCGGGCAGAGCCGCGCCCAAAAACAAGCGCCCGAAGGTCCCGTCCCCATGATTGTCCGCCGCAAAAATGCCCAAAAAATGGGTGGGCTATAGCCTTGGGCGGAGGGGCTGGCCAACTTCGTCCGCCGGACTCGGAATGGGCCGAGACTTTGCGAGCGCCCTCCGTGTGCCAAAAATAGGCCGCGGGCACGGCCGCGCCCAAAAATAAGCGCCCGAAGGTCCCGTCCCCAAGTTCGTCCGCCGCAAAAATGCCCAAAAAACGGGTGGGCTATAGCCTTGGGGGGAGAGGCTGGCCAACTTCGTCCGCCGGACTCAGAATGGGACGAGACTTTGCGAGCGCCCTCCGTGTGCCAAAAATAGGCCACGGGCACAGCTGAACCCAAAAATAAGCGCCCGAAGGTCCCGTCCCCAAGTTCGTTTGCCGCAAAAATGCCCAAAAAACGGGTGGGCTATAGCCTTGGGGAGGGCTGGCCAAGTTCGTCCGCCGGACTCAGAATGGGGCGACACTTTGCGAGCACCCTCCGTGTGCCAAAAATAAACCGCGGGCACAGCCGCGCACAAAAATAAGCGCCCGAAGGTCCCCTCCCCAAGTTCGTCCGCCTCAAAAATGCCCAAAAAACGGGTGGGCTATAGCCTTGGGGGGAGGGGCTGGCCCACTTCGTCCGCCGGACTCGGAATGGGGCGAGACTTTGCGAGCGCCCTCCGTGTGCCAAAAATAGGCTGCGGGCACAGCCGCGCCCAAAAATAAGCGCCCGAAGGTCCTGTCCCCAAGTTCGTCCGCCGCAAAAATGCCCAAAAAACGGGTGGGCTATAGCCTTGGGGGGAGGGGCTGGCCAAGTTCGTCCGCCGGACTCGGAATGGGGTGAGACTTTGCGAGCGCCCTCCGTGACATAAAATAGGCCGCGGGCACAGCCGCGCCCGAAAATAATTGCCCGAAGGTCCCGTCCCCAAGTTCGTCCGCCGCAAAAATGCCCAAAAAACGGGTGGGCTATAGCCTTGGGGGGAGGGGCTGGTCAACATCGTCCGCCGGACTCGGAATGGGGCGAGACTTTACGAGCACCCTCCGTGTGCCAAAAATAGGCCGAGGGCACAGTCGCATCCAAAAATAAGCGCCCGATGGTCCCGTCCCCAATTTCGTCCGCCGCAAAAATGCCCAAAAAACGGGAGGGCTATAGCCTTGGGGGGAGGGGCGGGCCAACTTCGTCCGCCGGACTCGGAATGGGAGGAGACTTTGCGAACGCCCCCCGTGTGCTAAAAATAGGCCACGGGCACAGCCGCACCCAAAAATAAGCGCCCGAAGGTCCCGTTCCCAAGTTCGTCCGCCGCAAAAATGCCCAAAAAACGGGTGGGCTATGGCCTTGGGGGGAGGGTCTGGCCAACTTCATCCGCCGGACTCGGAATGGGGCGAGCCTTTTCGAGCGCCCTCCGTGTGCCAAAAATAGGCCGCGGGCAGAGCCGCGCCCAAAAACAAGCGCCCGAAGGTCCCGTCCCCATGATTGTCCGCCGCAAAAATGCCCAAAAAATGGGTGGGCTATAGCCTTGGGCGGAGGGGCTGGCCAACTTCGTCCGCCGGACTCGGAATGGGCCGAGACTTTGCGAGCGCCCTCCGTGTGCCAAAAATAGGCCGCGGGCACGGCCGCGCCCAAAAATAAGCGCCCGAAGGTCCCGTCCCCAAGTTCGTCCGCCGCAAAAATGCCCAAAAAACGGGTGGGCTATAGACTTGGGGGGATGGGGCTGGCCCACTTCGTCCGCCGGACTCGGAATGGGGCGAGACTTTGCGAACGCCCCCCGTGATCTAAAAATAGGCCACGGGCACAGCCGCGCCCAAAAATAAGCGCCCGAAGGTCCCGTTCCCATGTTCGTCCGCCGCAA
Source organism: Citrus mangshanensis (assembly GCA_030449895.1). Classification (NCBI taxonomy): domain Eukaryota; kingdom Viridiplantae; phylum Streptophyta; class Magnoliopsida; order Sapindales; family Rutaceae; genus Citrus; species Citrus mangshanensis. The sequence goes on along the minus strand of JASUUJ010000224.1, from coordinate 148,302 downwards.
AAATGCCCAAAAAACGGGTGGGCTATGGCCTTGGGGGGAGGGTCTGGCCCACTTCGTCCGCCGGACTCAGAATGGGGCGAGACTTTGCGAGTGCCCTCCGTGTGATAAAATAGGCCACGGACACAGCCGTGCCCAAAAATAATTGCCCGAAGGTCCCGTCCCCAAGTTCGTCCGCCGCAAAAATGCCCAAAAAACGGGTGGGCTATAGCCTTGGGGGGAGGGGCTGGCCAACTTCGTCCGCCGGACTCGGAATGGGGCGAGACTTTGCGAGCTCCCTCCGTGTGCCAAAAATAGGCCGCGGGCACAGCCGCGCCCAAAAACAAGCACCCGAAGGTCCCGTCCCCATGTTTGTCCGCCGCAAAAATGCCCAAAAAATGGGTGGGCTATAGCCTTGGGTGGAGGGGCTGGCCAACTTCGTCCGCCGGACTCGGAATGGGGCGAGACTTTGCAAGCGCCCTCTATGTGATAAAATAGGCCGCGGCCACAGCCGCGCCCAAAAATAAGTGCCCGAAGGTCCCGTTCCCAAGTTCGTCCACCGCAAAAATGCCCAAAAAACGGGTGGGCTATAGCCTTGGGGGGAGCGGCTGGCCCACTTCGTCCGCCGGACTCGGAATGGGGCGAGACTTTGCGAACGCCACCCGTGTGCTAAAAATAGGCCACGGGCACAGCCGCGCCCAAAAATAAGCGCCCGAAGGTCCCGTCCCCAAGTTCGTCCGCCGCAAAAATGCCCAAAAAACGAGTGGGCTATGGCCTTGGGGGGAGCGTCTGGCCAACTTCATCCGCCGGACTCGGAATGGGGCGAGACTTTGCGAGCGCCCTCCGTGTGCCAAAAATAGTCCGCGGGCACAGCCGCGCCCAAGAACAAGCGCCCGAAGGTCCCGTCCCCATGTTTTTCCGCCGAAAAATTGCCCAAAAAATGGGTGGGCTATAGTCTTGGGCGGAGGGGCTGGCCAACTTCGTCCGCCGGACTCGGAATGGGGTGAGACTTTGTGAGTGCCCTCCGTGTCATAAAATAGTCCGCCGGCACAGCCGTGCCCAAAAATAATTGCCCGAAGGTCCCGTCCCCAAGTTCGTCCGCCGCAAAAATGCCCAAAAAACGGGTGGGCTATAGCCTTGGGGGGAGGGGCTGGCCGACTTCGTCCGCCGGACTCGGAATTGGGCGAGACTTTGCGAGCACCCTCTGTGTGCCAAATATAGGCAGCGGGCACAGCCGCGCCCAAAAATAAGCGCCCGAAGGTCTCGTCCCTAAGTTCGTCCGCCGCAAAAATGCCCAAAAAACGGGTGGGCTATAGCCTTGGGGGGAGCGGCTGGCCAACTTTGTCCGCCGGACTCGGAATGGGGCGAGACTTTGCGAGCGCCCTCCGTGTGCCAAAAATAAGCCGCGGGCAGAGCCGCGCCCAAAAATAAGCCCCCGAAGGTCCCGTCCCCAAGTTCGTCCGCCGCACGGGTGGGCTATAGCCTTGGGGGGAGGGGCTGGGCAAGTTCGTCCGCCAGACTCGGAATGGGGCGAGACTTTGCGAGCGTCCTCCGTGTGCCAAAAATAGGCCGCGGGCACAGCCTCGTCCAGAAATAAATGCCCGAAGGTCCCCTCCCCAAGTTCGTCCGCCGCAAAAATGCCCAAAAAACGGGTGGGCTATAGCCTTGGGGGGAGGGGCTGGCCAGCTTCGTCCGCCGGATTCGGAATGGGGCGAGACTTTGCGAGTACTCTCCGTGTGCCGAAAATAGGCCGCAGCCACAGCCGCGCCCAAAAATAAGTGCCCGAAGGTCCCGTTCCCAAGTTCGTCCACCGCAAAAATGCCCAAAAAACGGGTGGGCTATAGCCTTGGGGGGAGGGGCTGGCCCACTTCGTCCGCCGGACTCGGAATGGGGCGAGACTTTGCGAACGCCCCCCGTGTGCTAAATATAGGCCACGGGCACAGCCGCGCCCAAAAATAAGCCCCCGAAGGTCCCGTCCCCAAGTTCGTCCGCCGCAAAAATAACCAAAAAACGGGTGGGCTATAGCCTTCGAGGGAGGGGCTGGCCAACTTCGTCCGCCGGACTCGGAATGGGGCGAGACTTTGCGAGCGCCCTCCGTGTGCCAAAAAAAGGCCGCGGGAAAAGCTGTGCCCAAAAATAAGCCCCCCAAGGTCCCGTCCCCAAGTTCATCCGCCGCAAAAATGCCCAAAACACGGGTGGGCTATAGCCTTGGGGGGAGGGGCTGGCCCACTTCGTCCGCCGGACTCGGAATGGGGCGAGACTTTGCGAACGCCCCCCGTGTGCTAAATATAGGCCACGGGCACAGCCGCGCCCAAAAATAAGCCCCCGAAGGTCCCGTCCCCAAGTTCGTCCGCCGCAAAAATAACCAAAACACGGGTGGGCTATAGCCTTGGGGGGAGGGGCTGGCCAACTTCGTCCGCCGGACTCGGAATGGGGCGAGACTTTGCGAGCGCCCTTCGTGTGCCAAAAAAAGGCCGCGGGAAAAGCTGTGCCCAAAAATAAGCCCCCCAAGGTCCCGTCCCCAAGTTCATCCGCCGCAAAAATGCCCAAAAAACGGGTGGGCTATAGCCTTGGGGGGAGGGGCTGGCCAACATCGTCCGCCGGACTCGGAATGGGGCAAGACTTTGCGAGCGCCCACCGTGTGCCAAAAATAGGCCGCGGGCCCAGCCGCGCCCAAAAATAAGCCCCCGAATGTGCCGTCCCCAAGTTCGTCGAACGCAAAAATGCCCCAAAAACGGGTGGGCTATAGCCTTGGGGGGAGGGGCTGGCCAACTTCGTCCGCCGGACTCGGAATAGGGAGAGACTTTGCGAACACCCTCTGTGTGCCAAAAATAGGCCGCGGACACAGCCGCGCCCAAAAATAAGCCCCCGAAGGTCCCGTCCCCAAGTTCGTCCGCCGCAAAAATGCCCAAAACACGGGTGGGCTATAGCCCTGGGGGGAGGGGCTGGCCAACTTCGTCCGCCGGACTCGGAATGGGGCGAGACTTTGCGAGCGCCCTCCGTGCGCCAAAAAGAGGCCGTAAGCACAGCCGCGCCCAAAAATAAGCCCCCGAAGGTGCCGTCCCCAAGTTCGTCGAACGCAAAAATGCCCAAAAAATGGGTGGGCTATAGCCTTGGGGGGAGGGGCTGGCCAACTTCGTCCTCCGGACTTGGAATAGGGTGAGACTTTGCGAGCGCCCTCCGTGTGCCAAAAATAGGCTGCGGGCACAGCCGCGCCCAAAAATAAGCCCCCGAAGGTCCCGTCCCCAAGTTCGTCCGCCGCAAAAATGCCCAAAAAACGGGTGGGCTGTAGCCTTGGGGGGAGGGGCTGGCCAACTTCGTCCGCCGGACTCGGAATGGGGCGAGACTTTGCAAGCGCACTCCGTGTGCCAAAAATAGGCCGCGGGCCCATCCACGCCCAAAAATAAGCCCCCGAAGGTGCCGTCCCCAAGTTCGTCGAACGCAAAAATGCCCAAAAAACGGGTGGGCTATAGCCTTGGGGGGAGGGGCTGGCCAACTTCGTCCCCCGGACTCGGAATGGGGTGAGACTTTGCGAGCACCCTCCGTGTACCAAAAATAGGCCACGTGCACAGCCGCGTAAAAAAATAGGCCCCCGAAGGTCCCGTCCCCAAGTTCGTCCGCCGGCAAAATGCCCAAAAAACGGGTGGGCTATAGCCTTGGGGGGAGGGGCTGGCCAACTTCGTCTGCCGGACTCGGAATGGGGCGAGACTTTGCGAGCGCCCTCCGTGTGCCAAAAATAGGCCGTGGGCAAAGCCGCAACCAAAAATAAGCCCCCGAAGGTCCCGTCCCCAAGTTCATCCGCCGCAAAAATGCCCAAAAAACGGGTGGGCTATAGCCTTGGGGGGAGGGGCTGGCCCACTTCGTCCGCCGGACTTGGAATGGGGCGAGACTTTGCAAGCGCACTCCGTGTGCCAAAAATAGGCCACGGGCCCAGCCATGCCCAAAAATAAGCCCCCGAAGGTGCCGTCCCCAAGTTCGTCGAACGCAAAAATGCCCAAAAAACGGGTGGGCTATAGCCTTGGGGGGAGGGGCTGGCCAACTTCGTCCCCCGGACTCGGAATGGGGTGAGACTTTGCGAGCACCCTCCGTGTGCCAAAAATAGGCCGCGTACACAGCCACGTAAAAAAATAGGCCCCCGAAGGTCCCGTCCCCAAGTTCTTCCGCCGCAAAAATGCCCAAAAAACGGGTGGGCTATAGCCTTGGGGGGAGGGGCTGGCCAACTTCGTCTGCCGGACTCGGAATGGGGCGAGACTTTGCGAGCGCCCTCCGTGTGCCAAAAATAGGCCGCGGACACAGCCGCGCCCAAAAATAAGCCCCCGAAGGTCCCGTCCCCAAGTTCGTCCGCCGCAAAAATGCCCAAAAAACGGGTGGGCTATAGCCTTGGGGGGAGGGGCTGGCCAACTTCGTCCGCCGGACTCGGAATGGGGCGAGACTTTGCGAGCACCCTCCGTGTACCAAAAAGAGGCCGCCGGCACAGCCGTGCCAAAAAATAAGCCCCCGAAGGTCCCGTCCCAAAGTTCGGCCGCCGCGAAAGTGCCCAAAAAAATGGGGGGCTATAGCCTTGGGGGGAGGGGCTGGCCCACTTCGTCCGCCGGACTCGGAATGGGGCGAGACTTTGCAAGCGCTGTCCGTGTGCCAAAAATAGGCCGCGGGTACAGCCGCTCCCAAAAATAAGCCCCCGAAGGTCTAGTCCCCAAGTTCGTCCGCCGCAAAAATGCCCAAAAAACGGGTGGGCTATCGCCTTGGGGGGCGGGGCTGGCCAAATTTGTCCGCCGGACTCGGAATGGGGCAAGACTTTGCGAGCGCACTCTGGGTGCCAAAAATAGGTGACGGGCGCAGTCGTACCCAAAAATAAGCCCCCGAAGGTCCCGTCCCCAAGTTCGTCCGCCGCAAAAATGCCCAAAAAACGGGTGGGCTAAGCCTTGGGGGGAGGGGCTGGCCAACTTCGTCCGCCGGACTCGGAATGGGGCGAGACTTTGCGAACGCCCTCCGTGTGCCAAATATAGGCCGCGGACACAGCCGCGCGCAAAAATAAGTCCCCGAAGGTCCTGTCCCCATTTTTGTCCGCCGAAAAAATGCCCAAAAAATGGGTGGGCTATAGCCTTGGGGGGAGGGCTGGCCAACTTCGTCCGCCGGACTGGGAATGGGGCGAGACTTTGCGAGCACCCTCCGTGTGCCAAAAATAGGGCGTGGGCACAGCCGCCCCGAAAAATAAGCCCCCGAAGGTCCCGTCCCCAAGTTCGTCCGCCGCAAAAATGCCCAAAAAACGGGTGGGCTATAGCCTTGGGGGGAGGGGCTGGCCAACTTCGTCCGCCGGACTCGGAATGGGGCGAGACTTTGCGAGCGCAATCCGTGTGCCAAAAATAGGCCGTGGTCACAGCCGCGCCCAAAAATAAGCCCCCGAAGGTCCCGTCCCCAAGTTCGTCCGCCGCAAAAATGCCCAAGAAACGGGTGGGCTATAGCCTTGGGGGGGGGGGCTGGCCCACTTCGTCGCCGGACTCGGAATGGGGCGAGACTTTACGAGCACCCTCCGTGTGCCAAAAATAGGCTGCGGGCACAGCCGCGCCCAAAAATAAGCCCCCGATGTTCAAGTCCTCAAGTTCGTCCGCCGCAAAAGTGCCCAAAAAACGGGTGGGCTATAGCCTTGGGGGGAGGGGCTGGCCCACTTCGTCCGCCGGACTCGGAATGGGGAGAGACTTTGCGATCGCCCTCCGTGTGCCAAAAATAGGCCGCGGGCACAGCCGCGCCTAAAAATAAGCCCACGAAGGTCCCGTCCCCAAGTTCATCCGCCGCAAAAATGCCCAAAAAACGGGTGGGCTATAGCCTTGGGGGGAGGGGCTGGCCAATTTCGTCCGCCGGACTCGGAATGGGGCGAGACTTTGCGAGCGCACTCTGGGTGCCAAAAATAGGTGGCGGGCGCAGTCGTACCCAAAAATAAGCCCCCGAAGGTCCCGTCCCCAAGTTCGTCCGCCGCAAAAATGCCCAAAAAACGGGTGGGCTAAGCCTTGGGGGGAGGGGCTGGCCAACTTCGTCCGCCGGACTCGGAATGGGGCGAGACTTTGCGAACGCCCTCCGTGTGCCAAATATAGGCCGCGGACACAGCCGCGCGCAAAAATAAGTCCCCGAAGGTCCCGTCCCCATTTTTGTCCGCCGAAAAAATGCCCAAAAAATGGGTGGGCTATAGCCTTGGGGGGAGGGCTGGCCAACTTCGTCCGCCGGACTGGGAATGGGGCGAGACTTTGCGAGTACCCTCCGTGTGCCGAAAATAGGCCGCAGCCACAGCCGCGCCCAAAAATAAGTGCCCGAAGGTCCCGTTCCCAAGTTCGTCCACCGCAAAAATGCCCAAAAAACGGGTGGGCTATAGCCTTGGGGGGAGGGGCTGGCCCACTTCGTCCGCCGGACTCGGAATGGGGCGAGACTTTGCGAACGCCCCCTGTGTGCTAAATATAGGCCACGGGCACAGCCGCGCCCAAAAATAAGCCCCCGAAGGTCCCGTCCCCAAGTTCGTCCGCCGCAAAAATAACCAAAAAACGGGTGGGCTATAGCCTTCGGGGGAGGGGCTGGCCAACTTCGTCCGCCGGACTCGGAATGGGGCGAGACTTTGCGAGCGCCCTCCGTGTGCCAAAAAAAGGCCGCGGGAAAAGCTGTGCCCAAAAATAAGCCCCCCAAGGTCCCGTCCCCAAGTTCATCCGCCGCAAAAATGCCCAAAAAACGGGTGGGCTATAGCCTTGGGGGGAGGGGCTGGCCAACTTCGTCCGCCGGACTCGGAATGGGGCGAGACTTTGCGAGCGCCCTCCGTGTGCCAAAAATAGGCCACGGGCACAGCCGTGCCCAAAAATAAGCCCCCGAAGGTCCCGTCCCAAAGTTCGTCCGCCGCAAAAATGCCGAAAAAACGGGTGGGCTATAGCCTTGGGGGGAGCGGCTGGCCAACTTTGTCCGCCGGACTCGGAATGGGGCGAGACTTTGCAAGTGCTCTCCGTGTGCCAAAAATAAGCCACGGGCACAGCCTCGTCCAAAAATAAGCCCCCGAAGGTCCCGTCCCCAAGTTCGTCCGCCGCAAAAATGCCCAAAAAACGGGTGGGCTATAGCCTTGGGGGGAGGGGCTGGCCAACTTCGTCCGCCGGAGTCGGAATGGGGCGAGACTTTGTGAGCGCCCGCCGTGTGCAAAAAATAGGCCGCGGGAAAAGCCGCGCCCAAAAATAATCCCCCGAAGGTCCCGTCCCCATGTTTATCCGCCGCAAAAATGCCCAAAAAACGGGTGGGCTATAGCCTTGGGGGGAGGGGCTGGCCAACATCGTCCGCCGGACTCGGAATGGGGCGAGACTTTGCGAGCGCCCTCCGTGTGCCAAAAATAGGCCACGGGCACAGCCGTGCCCAAAAATAAGCCCCCGAAGGTCCCGTCCCAAAGTTCGTCCGCCGCAAAAATGCCGAAAAAACGGGTGGGCTATAGCCTTGGGGGGAGCGGCTGGCCAACTTTGTCCGCCGGACTCGGAATGGGGCGAGACTTTGCAAGTGCTCTCCGTGTGCCAAAAATAAGCCACGGGCAGAGCTGCGCCCAAAAATAAGCGCCCGAAGGTCCCGTCCCCAAGTTCGTCCGCCGCAAAAATGCCCAAAAAACGGGTGGGCTATAGCCTTGGGGGGAGGGGCTGGCCAACTTCGTCCGCCGGAGTCGGAATGGGGCGAGACTTTGTGAGCGCCCGCCGTGTGCAAAAAATAGGCCGCGGGAAAAGCCGCGCCCAAAAATAATCCCCCGAAGGTCCCGTCCCCATGTTTATCCGCCGCAAAAATGCCCAAAAAACGGGTGGGCTATAGCCTTGGGGGGAGGGGCTGGCCAACTTCGTCCGCCGGACTCGGAATGGGGCGAGACTTTGTGAGTGCCCTCCGTGTGCCAAAAATAGGCCGTGGGTACAGCCACGCCCAAAAATAAGCCCCCGAAGGTCCCATCCCCAAGTTCGTCCGCCGCAAAAATGCCCAAAAAACGGGTGGGCTATAGCCTTGGGGGGAGGGGCTGGCCAACTTCGTCCGCCGGGCTCGGAATGGGGCGAGACTTGGCGAGCGCCCTCCGTTTGCCTAAAATAGGCCGCGGGCACAGCCGCGCCCAAAAATAAGCCCCCGAAGGTCCCGTCCCCAAGTTCTTGCGCCGCAAAAATGCCCAAAAAATGGGTGGGCTACAGCCACGGGGGGAGGGGATGGCCCACTTCGTCCGCCAGACTCGGAATGGGGCGAGACTTTGCGAGCGCCCTCCGTGTGCCAAACATAGGTTGCGGACACATCCGCGCCCAAAAATAAGCCCCCGAAGGTCCCGTCCCCAAGTTCGTCCGCCGCAAAAATACCCAAAAAACGGGTGGGCTATAGCCTTGGGGGGAGGGGCTGGCCAACATCGTCCGCAGGACTCGGAATGGGGCGAGACTTTGCGAGCGCCCTCTTTGTGCCAAAAATAGGCCGCGGGCACAGCCGCGCCCAAAAATAAGCCCCCGAAGGTCCCGTCCCCAAGTTCGTCCGCCGCAAAAATGCCCAAAAAACGGGTGGGCTATAGCCTTGGGGGGAGGGGCTGGCCCACTTCGTCCGCCGGGCTCGGAATGGGGCGAGACTTTGCGAGCGCCCTCCGTGAGCCAAAAATAAGCCCCCGAAGGTCCCATCCCCAAGTTCGTCCGCCGCAAAAATGCCCAAAAAACGGGTGGGCTATAGCCTTGCGGGGAGGGGCTGGCCGACTTCGTCCGCCGGACTCGGAATGGGGCGAGACTTTGCGAACGCCCTCCGTGCGCCAAAAATAGGCCGTGGGCACAGCCGCACCAAAAAATAAGCCCCCGAAGGTCCCGTCCCCAAGTTCGTCCGCCGCAAATATGCCCAAAAAATGGGTTGGCTATAGCCTTGGGGGGAGGGGCTGGCCAACTTCGTCCGCCGGACTCGGAATGGGGTGAGACTTTGCGAGCACCCTCCGTGTGCCAAAAATAGGCCACGGGCCCAGCCACACCCAAAAATAAGCCCCCGAAGGTGCCGTCCCCATGTTCGTCCGCCGCAAAAATGCCAAAAAAATGGGTGGGCTATAGCCTTGGGGGGAGGGGCTGGCCAACTTCGTCCGCCGGACTCGGAATAGGGCGAGACTTTGCGAGCGCCCTCCGTGTGCCAAAAATAGGCCGTGGGCACAGCCGCACCCAAAAATAAGCCCCCGAAGGTCCCGTCCCCAAGTTCGTCCGCCGCAAAAATGCCCAAAAAACGGGTGGGCTATAGCCTTGGGGGGAGGGGCTGGCCAACTTCGTCCGCTGGACTCGGAATGGGGCAAGACTTTGCGAGCGCCCACCGTGTGCCAAAAATAGGCCGCGGGCCCAGCCGCGCCCAAAAATAAGCCCCCGAATGTGCCGTCCCCAAGTTCGTCGAACGCAAAAATGCCCCAAAAACGGGTGGGCTATAGCCTTGGGGGGAGGGGCTGGCCAACTTCGTCCGCCGGACTCGGAATAGGGAGAGACTTTGCGAACACCCTCTGTGTGCCAAAAATAGGCCGCGGACACAGCCGCGCCCAAAAATAAGCCCCCGAAGGTCCCGTCCCCAAGTTCGTCCGCCGCAAAAATGCCCAAAAAACGGGTGGGCTATAGCCTTGGGGGGAGGGGCTGGCCAACTTCGTCCGCCGGACTCGGAATGGGGCGAGACTTTGCGAGCGCCCTCCGTGCGCCAAAAAGAGGCCGCAAGCACAGCCGCGCCCAAAAATAAGCTCCCGAAGGTCCCGTCCCCAAGTTCGTCCGCCGCAAAAATGCCCAAAAAATGGGTGGGCTATAGCCTTGGGGGGAGGAGCTGGCCAACTTCGTCCGCCGGACTCGGAATGGCGCGTCACTTTGCGAGCGGCCCCCGTGTGCGAAAAATAGGCCGCGGGCACAGCCGTGCCCAAAAATAAGCCCCCGAAGGTCCCGTCCCCAAGTTCGTCCGCCGCAAAAATGCCCAAAAAACGGGTGGGCTATAGACTTGGGGGGAGGGGCTGGCCAACTTTGTCCGCCGTACTCGGAATGGGGCGAGACTTTGCGAGCACCCTCCGTGTCCCAAAAAGAGGCCACTGGCGCAGCCGTGGCCAAAAATAAGCCCCTGAAGGTCCCGTCCCAAAGTTCGTCCGCCGCAAAAATGCCCAAAAAACGGGTGGGCTATAGCCTTGGGGGGAGGAGCTTGCCAACTTCGTCCGCCGGACTCGGAATAGGGCGAGACTTTGCGAGCACCCTCTGTGTGCCAAAAATAGGCCGCTGCCACAGCCGCGCCCAAAAATAAGCCCCCGAAGGTGCCGTCCCCAAGTTCGTCGAACGCAAAAATGCCCAAAAAATGGGTGGGCTATAGCCTTGGGGGGAGGGGCTGGCCAACTTCGTCCTCCGGACTTGGAATAGGGTGAGACTTTGCGAGCGCCCTCCGTGTGCCAAAAATAGGCTGCGGACACAGCCGCGCCCAAAAATAAGCCCCCGAAGGTCCCGTCCCCAAGTTCGTCCGCCGCAAAAATGCCCAAAAAACGGGTGGGCTGTAGCCTTGGGGGGAGGGACTGGCCAACTTCGTCCGCCGGACTCGGAATGGGGCGAGACTTTGCAAGCGCACTCCGTGTGCCAAAAATAGGCCGCGGGCCCATCCACGCCCAAAAATAAGCCCCCGAAGGTGCCGTCCCCAAGTTCGTCGAACGCAAAAATGCCCAAAAAACGGGTGGGCTATAGCCTTGGGGGGAGGGGCTGGCCAACTTCGTCCCCCGGACTCGGAATGGGGTGAGACTTTGCGAGCACCCTCCGTGTACCAAAAATAGGCCACGTGCACAGCCGCGTAAAAAAATAGGCCCCCGAAGGTCCCGTCCCCAAGTTCGTCCGCCGGCAAAATGCCCAAAAAACGGGTGGGCTATAGCCTTGGGGGGAGGGGCTGGCCAACTTCGTCTGCCGGACTCGGAATGGGGCGAGACTTTGCGAGCGCCCTCCGTGTGCCAAAAATAGGCCGTGGGCAAAGCCGCACCCAAAAATAAGCCCCCGAAGGTCCCGTCCCCAAGTTCATCCGCCGGCAAAATGCCCAAAAAACGGGTGGGCTATAGCCTTGGGGGGAGGGGCTGGCCAACTTCGTCTGCCGGACTTGGAATGGGGCGAGACTTTGCAAGCGCACTCCGTGTGCCAAAAATAGGCCACGGGCCCAGCCATGCCCAAAAATAAGCCCCCGAAGGTGCCGTCCCCAAGTTCGTCGAACGCAAAAATGCCCAAAAACGGGTGGGCTATAGCCTTGGGGGAGGGGCTGGCCAACTTCGTCCCCGGACTCGGAATGGGGTGAGACTTTGCAGCACCCTCCGTGTGCAAAAATAGGCCGCGTACACAGCCACGTAAAAATAGGCCCCGAAGGTCCCGTCCCCAAGTTCTTCCGCCGCAAAATGCCCAAAAAACGGGTGGTCTCTAGACTTGGGGGGAGGGGCTGGCCATATACTTCTGCCGGACTCGGAATGTGGCGAGACTTTGCGAGCGCCATCCGTGTGCAAAAAATAGGCCGCGGGCACAGCCGCGCCCAAAAATAAGCCCCGAAGGTCCCGTCCCCAAGTCCGTCCGCCTCAAAATGCCCAAAAAACGGGTGGGCTATAGCCTTGGGGGGAGGGGCTGGCCAACTTCGTCCGCCGGACTCGGAATGGGGCGAGACTTTGCGAGCACCCTCCGTGTACCAAAAAGAGGCCGCCGGCACAGCCGTGCCAAAAAATAAGCCCCCGAAGGTCCCGTCCCAAAGTTCGTCCGCCGCAAAAATGCCCAAAAAACGGGTGGGCTATAGCCTTGGGGGGAGGGGCTGGCCCACTTCGTCCGCCGGACTCGGAATGGGGCGAGACTTTGCAAGCGCTGTCCGTGTGCCAAAAATAGGCCGCGGGTACAGCCGCTCCCAAAAATAAGCCCCCGAAGGTCTAGTCCCCAAGTTCGTCCGCCGCAAAAATGCCCAAAAAACGGGTGGGCTATAGCCTTGGGGGGAGGGGCTGGCCAAATTTGTCCGCCGGACTCGGAATGGGGCAAGACTTTGCGAGCGCACTCTGGGTGCCAAAAATAGGTGACGGGCGCAGTCGTACCCAAAAATAAGCCCCCGAAGGTCCCGTCCCCAAGTTCGTCCGCCGCAAAAATGCCCAAAAAACGGGTGGGCTAAGTCTTGGGGGGAGGGGCTGGCCAACTTCGTCCGCCGGACTCGGAATGGGGCGAGACTTTACGAACGCCCTCCGTGTGCCAAATATAGGCCGCGGACACAGCCGCGCGCAAAAATAAGTCCCCGAAGGTCCTGTCCCCATTTTTGTCCGCCGAAAAAATGCCCAAAAAATGGGTGGGCTATAGCCTTGGGGGGAGGGCTGGCCAACTTCGTCCGCCGGACTGGGAATGGGGCGAGACTTTGCGAGCACCCTCCGTGTGCCAAAAATAGGCGTGGCACAGCCGCCCGAAAAATAAGCCCCGAAGGTCCCGTCCCCAAGTTCGTCCGCCGCAAAATGGCCAAAAACGGGTGGGCTATAGCCTTGGGGGAGGGCTGGCCAACTCGTCCGCCGGACTCGGAATGGGGCGAGACTTTGCGAGCGCAATCCGTGTGCCAAAATAGGCCGTGGTCACAGCCGCGCCCAAATAATCCCCCGAAGGTCCCTTCCCCAAGTTCGTCCGCCGCATAAATGCCCAAAAAACGGGTGGGCTATAGCCTTGGGGGGAGGAGCTGGCCCACTTCGTCCGCCGGACTCGGAATGGGGCGAGACTTTACGAGCACCCTCCGTGTGCCAAAATAGGCCGCGGGCACAGCCGCGTCCAAAAATAAGCCCCCGATGTTCAAGTCCTCAAGTTCGTCCGCCTCACAACTGCCCAAAAAACGGGTGGGATATAGCCTTGGGGGGAGGGGCTGGCCCACTTCGTCCGCCGGACTCGGAATGGGGAGAGACTTTGCGAGCGCCCTCCGTGTGCCAAAACTAGGCCGCGGGCACAGCCGCGCCTAAAAATAAGCCCACGAAGGTCCCGTCCCCAAGTTCATCCGCCGCAAAAATGCCCAAAAAACGGGTGGGCTATCGCCTTGGGGGGAGGGGCTGGCCAATCCGCCGGACTCGGAATGGGGCGAGACTTTGCGAGCGCACTCTGTGTGCCAAAAATAGGTGGCGGGCGCAGTCGTACCCAAAAATAAGCCCCCGAAGGTCCCGTCCCCAAGTTCGTCCGCCGCAAAAATGCCCAAAAAACGGGTGGGCTAAGCCTTGGGGGGAGGGGCTGGCCAACTTCGTCCGCCGGACTCGGAATGGGGCGAGACTTTGCGAACGCCCTCCGTGTGCCAAATATAGGCCGCGGACACAGCCGCGCGCAAAAATAAGTCCCCGAAGGTCCCGTCCCCATTTTTGTCCGCCGAAAAAATGCCCAAAAAATGGGTGGGCTATAGCCTTGGGGGGAGGGCTGGCCAACTTCGTCCGCCGGACTGGGAATGGGGCGAGACTTTGCGAGCACCCTCCGTGTGCCAAAAATAGGGCGTGGGCACAGCCGCCCCGAAAAATAAGCCCCCGAAGGTCCCGTCCCCAAGTTCGTCCGCCGCAAAAATGCCCAAAAAACGGGTGGGCTATAGCCTTGGGGGGAGGGGCTGGCCAACTTCGTCCGCCGGACTCGGAATGGGGCGACACTTTGCGAGCGCCCTCCGTGTGCGAAAAATAAGCCACGGACACAGCCGCACCCAAAAATAAGCCCCCGAAGGTGCCGTCCCCTAGTTCGTCCGCCGCAAAAATACCCAAAAAACGGGTGGGCTATAGCCTTGGGGGGGGGGGCTGGCCCACTTCGTCCGCCGGACTCGGAATGGGGCGAGACTTTACGAGCACCCTCCGTGTGCTAAAAATAGGCCGCGGGCACAGCCGCACCCAAAAATAACACCCCGAAGTTCAAGTCCTCAAGTTCGTCCGCCGCAAAAATGCCCAAAAAACGGGTGGGCTATAGCCTTGGGGGGAGGGGCTGGCCCACTTCGTCCGCCGGACTCGGAATGGGGAGAGACTTTGCGATCGCCCTCCGTGTGCCAAAAATAGGCCGCGGGCACAGCCGCGCCTAAAAATAAGCCCACGAAGGTCCCGTCCCCAAGTTCATCCGCCGCAAAAATGCCCAAAAAACGGGTGGGATATAGCCTTGGGGGGAGGGGCTGGCCAACTTCGTCCGCCGGACTCGGAGTGGGGAGAGACTTTGCGAGCGCCCTCCGTGTGCCAAAAATAGGCCGCGGGCACAGCCGCGCCTAAAAATAAGCCCACGAAGGTCCCGTCCCCAAGTTCATCCGCCGCAAAAATGCCCAAAAAACGGGTGGGCAATAGCCTTGGGGGGAGGGACTGGCCAACTTCGTCCGCCGGACTCGGAATGGGGCGAGACTTTGCGAGCACCCTCCGTGTGCCAAAAAGAGGCCGCAAGCACAGCCGCGCCCAAAAATAAGCCCCCGAAAGTCCCATCCCCAAGTTCGTCCGCCGTAAAAATGCCCAAAAAACGGGTGGGATATAGCCTTGGGGGGAGGGGCTGGCCAACTTCGTCCGCCGGACTCGGAATGGGGCGAGACTTTGCGAGCACCCTCCGTGTACGAAAAATAGGCCGCAGGCACATCCGTGCCAAAAAATAAGCCCCCGAAGGTCCCGTCCCCAAGTTCGTCCGCCGCAAAAATGCCCAAAACACGGGTGGGCTATAGCCTTGGGGGGAGGGGCTGGCCCACTTCGTCCGCCGGACTCGGAATGGGGCGAGACTGTGCGAGCGCAATGCGTGTGCCAAAAATACGCCGTGGTCATAGCCGCGCCCAAAAATAAGCCCCCGAAGGTGCCGTCCCCAAGTTCGTCCGCCGCAAAAATGCCCAAAAAACGGGTGGGCTATAGCCTTGGGGGGAGGGGCTGGCCAACTTCGTCCGCCGGACTCGGAATGGGGCGAGACTTTGCGAGCACCCTCCGTGTGCCAAAAAGAGGCCGCAAGCACAGCCGCGCCCAAAAATAAGCCCCCGAAAGTCCCATCCCCAAGTTCGTCCGCCGCAAAAATGCCAAAAAAACGGGTGGGATATAGCCTTGGGGGGAGGGGCTGGCCAACTTCGTCCGCCGGACTCGGAATGGGGAGAGACTTTGCGAGCACCCTCCATGTGCCAAAAATAGGCTGCGGCCACAGCCGCACCTAAAAATAAGCCCACGAAGGTCCCGTCCCCAAGTTCATCCGCCGCAAAAATGCCCAAAAAACGGGTGGGCTATAGCCTTGGGGGGAGGGGCTGGCCAACTTCGTCCGCCGGACTCGGAATGGGGCGAGACTTTGCGAGCGCCCTCCGTGTGCCAAAAAGAGGCCGCAAGCACAGCCGCGGCAAAAATAAGCCCCCGAAAGTCCCGTCCCCAAGTTCGTCCGCCGTAAAAATGCCCAAAAAACGGGTGGGATATAGCCTTGGGGGGAGGGGCTGGCCAACTTCGTCCGCCGGACTCGGAATGGGGAGAGACTTTGCGAGAGCCCTTCGTGTGCCAAAAATAGGCCGCGGGCACAGCCGCGCCCAAAAATAATCCCCCAAAGGTCCCGTCCCCAAGTTCGTCCGCCGCAAAAATGCCCAAAAAACGGGTGGGCTATAGCCTTGGGGGGAGGGGCTGGCCAACTTCGTCCGCCGGACTCGGAATGGGGCGAGACTTTACGAGCGCCCTCCGTGTGCCAAAAAGAGGCCGTAAGCACAGCCGCGCCCAAAAATAAGCCCCCGAAAGTCCCATCCCCAAGTTCGTCCGCCGCAAAAATGCCCAAAAAACAGGTGGGATATAGCCTTGGGGAGGGGCTGGCCAATCCGCCGGACTCGGAATGGGGAGAGACTTTGCAGCACCCTCCGTGCCAAAATAGGCCGCGGGCACAGCCGCGCCAAAAATAAGCCCCGAAGGTCCAGTCCTCAAGTTCGTCCGCCGCAAAAATGCCCAAAAAACGGGTGGGCTATAGCCTTGGGGGGAGGGGCTGGCCCACTTCGTCCGCCGGACTCGGAATGGGGAGAGACTTTGCTAGCGCCCTCCGTGTGCCAAAAATAGGCCACGGGCACAGCCGCGCCTAAAAATAAGCCCACGAAGGTCCCGTCCCCAAGTTCATCCGCCGCAAAAATGCCCAAAAAAAGGGTGGGCTATAGCCTTGGGGGGAGGGGCTGGCCAACTTCGTCCGCCGGACTCGGAATGGGGCGAGACTTTACGAGCGCCCTCTGTGTGCCAAAAATAGGCCGCGGGCACAGCCGTCCCCAAAAATAAGCCCCTAAAGGTCCCGTCCCCAAGTTCGTCGGCCGCAAAAATGCCCAAAAAACGGGTGGGATATAGCCTTGGGGGGAGGGGCTGGCCAACTTCGTCCGCAGGACTCGGAATGGGGAGAGACTTTGCGAGCGCCCTCTGTGTGCCAAAAATAGGCCGCGGGCACAGCCGCGCCTAAAAATAAGCCCACGAAGGTCCCGTCCCCAAGTTCATCCGCCGCAAAATGCCCAAAAAACGGGTGGGCTATAGCCTTGGGGGGAGGGGCTGGCCAACTTCGTCCGCCGGACTCGGAATGGGGCGAGACTTTACGAGCGCCCTCCGTGTGCCAAAAAGAGGCCGTAAGCACAGCCGCGCCCAAAAATAAGCCCCCGAAAGTCCCATCCCCAAGTTCGTCCGCCGCAAAAATGCCCAAAAAACAGGTGGGATATAGCCTTGGGGGGAGGGGCTGGCCAACTTCGTCCGCCGGACTCGGAATGGGGAGAGACTTTGCGAGCGCCCTCTGTGTGCAAAAAATAGGCCGCGGGCACAGCCGCGCCAAAAAATAAGCCCCCAAAGGTCCCGTCACCAAGTTCGTCCGCCGCAAAAATGCCCAAAAAACGGGTGGGCTATAGCCTTGGGGGGAGGGGCTGGCCAACTTCGTCCGCCGGACTCGGAATGGGGCGAGACATTGCGAGCACCCTCCGTGTGCCAAAAATAGGCCGCAATCACAGCCGCGCCCAATAATAAGCCCCCGAAGGTCCCATCCCCAAGTTCGTTCGCCGCAAAAATTCCCAAAAAACGGGTGGGCTATAGCCTTGGGGGGAGGGGCTGGCGAACTTCGTCCGCCGGACTCGGAATGGGGCGAGACTTTGCAAGTGCCCTCCAAGTGCCAAAAATAGGCCGCGGGCACAGCCACGCCCAAAAATAAGCCCCCGAATGTCCCGTCCCCAAGTTCGTCCGCCGCAAAAATGCCCAAAAAACGGGTGGGCTATCGCCTTGGGGGGAGGGGATGGCCAACTTCGTCCGCCGCACTCAGAATGGGGTGAGACTTTGCGAGCGCCCACCATGTGCCAAAAATATACCGCGGGCACAGCCGCGCCCAAAAATAAGCCCCCGAAGGTCCCGTCCCCAAGTTCGTCCGCCGCAAAAATGCCCAAAAAACGGGTGGGCTATAGCCTTGGGGGGAGGGGCTGGCCAACTTCGTCCGCCGGACTCGGAATGGGGCGAGACTTTGCGAGCGCCCTCCATGTGCCAAAAATAGGCCGCGGACACAGCCGCACCCAAAAATAAGCCCCCGAAGGTCCCGTCCCCAAGTTCGCCCGCCGCAAAAATGCCCAAAAAACGGTTGGGCTATAGCCTTGGGGGGAGGGGCTGGCCAACTTTGTCCGCCGGACTCGGAATGGGGCGAGACTTTGCGAGTGCCCTCCGTGTGCCAAAAATAGGCCGCCAGCACAGCAGCGCACAAAAATAAGCCCCCGAAGGTCCCGTCCCCAAGTTCGTCCGCCGCAAAATGTCCAAAAAACGGGTGGGCAGCCTTGGGGGGAGGGGCTGGCCAACTTCGTCTGCCGGACTCGGAATGGGGTGAGACTTTCCGAGCACCCTCCGTGTGCCAAAAATAGCCGCGGGCACAGCCACGCCCAAAAATAAGCCCCGAAGGTCCCGTCCCCAAGTTCGTCCGCCGCAAAAATGCCCAAAAAACGGGTGGGCTATAGCCTTGGGGGGAGGGGCTGGCCAACTTCGTCCGCCGGACTCGGAATGGGGCGAGACATTGCGAGCACCCTCCGTGTGCCAAAAATAGGCCGCAATCACAGCCGCGCCCAATAATAAGCCCCCAAAGGTCCCGTCCCCAAGTTCGTTCGCCGCAAAAATTCCCAAAAAACGGGTGGGCTATAGCCTTGGGGGGAGGGGCTGGCGAACTTCGTCCGCCGGACTCGGAATGGGGCGAGACTTTGCGAGTGCCCTCCAAGTGCCAAAAATAGGCCGCGGGCACAGCCGCACCTAAAAATAAGCCCCCGAAGGTCCCGTCCCCAAGTTCGCCCGCCGCAAAAATGCCCAAAAAACGGGTGGGCTATAGCCTTGGGGGGAGGGGCTGGCCAACTTTGTCCGCCGGACTCGGAATGGGGCGAGACTTTGCGAGTGCCCTCCGTGTGCCAAAAATTGGCTGCCAGCACAGCAGCGCCCAAAAATAAGCCCCCGAAGGTCCCGTCCCCAAGTTCGTCCGCCGCAAAATGCCCAAAAAACGGGTGGGCAGCCATGGGGGGAGGGGCTGGCCAACTTCGTCTGCCGGACTCGGAATGGGGCGAGACTTTCGGAGCACCCTCCGTGTGCCAAAAATAGGCCGCGGGCACAGCCACGCCCAAAAATAAGCCACCGAAGGTCCCGTCCCCAAGTTCGTCCGCCGCAAAAATGCCCAAAAAACGGGTGGGCTATAGCCTTGGGGGGAGGGGCAGGCCCACTTCGTCCGCCGGACTTGGAATCGGGCGAGACTTTGCCAGTGCCCTCTGTGTACCAAAAATAGGCCGCCAGCACAGCCGCGCCCAAAAATAAGCCCACGAAAGTCCCGTCCCCATGTTCGTCCGCCGCAAAAATGCCCATAAAACGGGTGGGTTATAGCCTTGGGGGGAGGGGCGGGCCCACTTCGTCCGCCGGACTCGGAATGGGGCGAGACTTTGCGAGCGCCCTCCGTGTGCCAAAAATAGGCCGCAAGCACCTCCGCGCACAAAAATAAGCCCCCGAAGGTCCCGTCCCCAAGTTCGTCCGCAGCAAAAATGCCCAAAAAACGGGTGGGCTATAGCCTTTGGGGGAGGGGCTGGGCAACTTCGTCCGCCGGACTCGGAATGGGGCGAGACTTTGCTAGCGCCCTCCGTGTGCCAAAAATAGGACGCGGGCAAAGCTGCGCCCAAAAATAAGCCCCCGAAGGTCACGACCAAAGTTCGTCCGCCGCAAAAATGCCCGAAAAACGGGTGGGCTATAGCCTTGGGGGGAGGGGCTGGTCAACTTCGTCCGCCGGACTCAGAATGGGGCGAGACTTTACGAGCGGCCTACGTGTGCCAAAAATAGGCCGCGGGTACAGCCGCACCCAGAAAGAAGCCCCCAAAGGTCCCATCCCCAAGTTCGTCCGCCGCAAAAATGCCCAAAAAAGGGGTGGGCTATAGCCTTGGGGGGAGGGGCTGGCCCACTTCGTCCGCCGGACTCGGAATGGGGCGAGACTTTGCTAGCGCCCTCCATGTGCCAAAATAGGCCGCGGGCACAGCCGCCCCCAAAAATAAGCCCCCAAAGGTCAATACCAAAGTTCGTCCACCGCAAAAATGCCCAAAAAACGGGTGGGCTATAGCCTTGGGGGGAGGGGCTGGTCAACTTCGTCCGCCGGACTCAGAATGGGCCGAGACTTTGCGAGCGCCCTCCGTGTGCCAAAAATAGGCCGTGGACACAGCCGCGCCCAAAAATAAGCCCCCGAAGGTCCCGTCCCCAAGTTCGTCCGCCGGAAAAATGCCCAAAAAACGGGTGGGATATAGCGTTGGGGGGAGGGGCTGGTCAACTTCATCCGCCGGACTCAGAATGGGGCGAGACTTTGCGAGCGCCCTCCGTGTGCCAAAAATAGGCCGCAGGCACAGCCACGCCCAAAAATAAGCCCCCGAAGGTCCCGTCCCCAAGTTCGTCCGCCGCAAAAATGCCGAAAAAACGGGTGGGCTATAGCCTTGGGGGGAGGGACTGGCCAACTTCGTCCGCCGGACTCGGAATGGGGCGAGACTTTGCGATCGCCCTCCGTGTGCCAAAAATATGCCGCGGGCACAGCTGAGCCCAAAAATAAGCCCCCGAAGGTCCCGTCCCCAAGTTCGTCCGCCGGACTCGGAATGGGGCGAGACTTTGCGACCGCCCTCCGTGTACCAAAAATAGGCCGCCGGCACAGCCGCGTACAAATATAAGCCCCCGAAGGTCCCGTCCCCAAGTTTGTCCGCCGCAAAAATGCCCAAAAAATGGGTGGGCTATAGCCTTGGGGGGAGGGGCTGGCCCACTTCGTCCGCCGGACTCAGAATGGGAAGAGACTTTGTGAGCGCCCTCTGTGTGACAAAAATAGGCTGCGGGCACAGGCACGCCCCAAAATAAGCCCCAGAAGGTCCCGTCCCCAAGTTCGTCCGCCGCAAAAATGCCCAAAAAACGGGTGGGCTATAGCCTTGGGGGGAGGGGCTGGTCAACTTCGTCCGCCGGACTCAGAATGGGGCGAGACTTTGTGAGCGCCCTACGTGTGCCAAAAATAGGCCGCAGGCACAACCGCGCCCAAAAATAAGCCCCCAAAGGTCCCGTCCCCAAGTTCGTCCGCCGCAAAAATGCCAAAAAACGGGTGGGCTATAGCCTTGGGGGGAGGGGCTGGCCAACTTCGTCCGCCGGACTCGGAATGGGTCGAGACTTTGCTAGCGCCCTCCGTGTGCCAAAAATAGGCCGCGGGCACAGCCGCGCCTGGAAATAAGCCCCCGAAGGTCTCGACCCAAGTTCGTCCGCCGCAAAAATGCCCCAAAAACGGGTGGGCTATAGCCTTGGGGGGAGGGGCTGGTCAACTTCGTCCGCCGGACTCAGAATGGGACGAGACTTTGTGAGCAACCTCCGTGTGACAAAAATAGGCCGCGGGCACAGGCACGCCCCAAAATAAGCACCAGAAGGTCCCGTCCCGAAGTTCGTCCGCCGCAAAAATGCCCAAAAAACGGGTGGGCTATAGCCTTGGGGGGAGGGGCTGGCCAACTTCGTCCGCCGGATTTGGAATGGGGCGAGACTTTGCGAGCGCCCTCCGTGTGCCAAAAATAGGGGGCGGCCACTGCCGCGCCCAAAAAATAAGCGCCCGAAGGTCCCGTCCCCAAGTTCGTCCGCCGCAAAAATGCCCAAAAAACGGGTGGGCTATAGCCTTGGGGGGGGGGGGCGGGCCAACTTCGTCCGCCGGACTCGGAATGGGGCGAGACTTTGCGATCGCCCACCATGTACTAAAAGTAGGCCGCGGGCACAGCCGTATCCAAAAATAAGCGCCCGATGGTCCCATCCCCAAGTTCGTCCGCCGCAAAAATGCCCAAAAAACAGGTGGGCTATAGCCTTGGGTGGAGGGGCTGGCAAACTTCGTCCGCCGGACTCGGAATGGGGTGAGACTTTGCGAGCACCCTCCGTGTGCCAAAAATAGGGGGCGGCCACTGCCGCGCCCAAAAAATAAGCGCCCGAAGGTCCCGTCCCCAAGTTCGTCCGCCGCAAAAATGCCCAAAAAACGGGTGGGCTATAGCCTTGGGGGGGGGGGGCGGGGCAACTTCGTCCGCCGGACTCGGAATGGGGCGAGACTTTGCGATCGCCCACCATGTACTAAAAGTAGGCCGCGGGCACAGCCGTATCCAAAAATAAGCGCCCGATGGTCCCATCCCCAAGTTCGTCCGCCGCAAAAATGCCCAAAAAACAGGTGGGCTATAGCCTTGGGGGGAGGGGCTGGCCAACTTCTTCTGCCAGACTCGGAATGGGGCGAGACATTACGAGCGCCGTCCGAGTGCCAAAAATAGGCCGCATGCACAGCCGCGCCAAAAAATAAGCGCCCCAAGGTCCCGTTCCCAAGTTTGTCCGCCGCCAAAATGCCCAAAAAACGGGTGGGCTATAGCCTTGGGGGGAGGGGCTGGCAAACTTCGTCCGCCGGACTCGGAATGGGGTGAGACTTTGCGAGCACCCTCCGTGTGCCAAAAATAGGCCGCGGGCACAGCCGCGCCCAAAAAAAAGCGCCCGAAGGTCCCGTCCCCAAGTTCGTCCGCCGCAAAAATGCCCAAAAAACGGGTGGGCTATAGCCTTGGGGGGAGGGGCTGGCCCACTTCGTCCGCCGGACTCGGAATGGGACGAGACTTTGCGAACACCCCCCGTGTGCTAAAAATAGGCCATGGGCACAGCCGCGCCCAAAAATAAGTGCCCGAAGATCCCGTCCCCATGTTTGTCCGCCGCCAAAATGCCCAAAAAATGGGTGGGCTATAGCCTTGGGCGGAGGGGCTGGCCAACTTCGTCCGCCGGACTCGGAATGGGGCGAGACTTTGCGATCGCCCACCATGTACTAAAAGTAGGCCGCGGGCACAGCCGTATCCAAAAATAAGCGCCCGATGGTCCCATCCCCAAGTTCGTCCGCCGCAAAAATGCCCAAAAAACAGGTGGGCTATAGCCTTGGGGGGAGGGGCTGGCCAACTTCTTCTGCCAGACTCGGAATGGGGCGAGACATTACGAGCGCCGTCCGAGTGCCAAAAATAGGCCGCATGCACAGCCGCGCCAAAAAATAAGCGCCCCAAGGTCCCCTTCCCAAGTTCGTCCGCCGCCAAAATGCCCAAAAAACGGGTGGGCTATAGCCTTGGGTGGAGGGGCTGGCAAACTTCGTCCGCCGGACTCGGAATGGGGTGAGACTTTGCGAGCACCCTCCGTGTGCCAAAAATAGGCCGCGGGCACAGCCGCGCCCAAAAAAAAGCGCCCGAAGGTCCCGTCCCCAAGTTCGTCCGCCGCAAAAATGCCCAAAAAACGGGTGGGCTATAGCCTTGGGGGGAGGGGCTGGCCAACTTCGTCCGCCGGACTCGGAATGGGGCGAGACTTTGCGAGCGCCCTCCGTGTGCCAAAAATAGGCCGCGGGCACAGCCGCGCCCAAAAAAAAGCGCCCGAAGGTCCCGTCCCCAAGTTCGTCCGCCGCAAAAATGCCCAAAAAACGGGTGGGCTATAGCCTTGGGGGGAGGGGCTGGCCAACTTCGTCCCCCGGACTCGGAATGGGGTGAGACTTTGCGAGTGCCCTCCGTGAGCCAAAAATAGGCCGCGGGCAAAGCCACGCCCAAAAATTAGCTCCCGAAGGTCCCGTCACCAAGTTCGTCCGCCGCAAAAATGCCCAAAAATCGGGTGGGCTACATCCTTAGGGGGAGGGGCTGGCCAACTTCGTCCGCCGGACTCGGAATCAGGCAAGACTTTGCGAGCGCTCTCCGTGTGCCAAAAATAGGCCGCGGGCACAGCCGCGCCCAAAAATAAGCCCCCGAAGGTCCCGTCACCAAGTTCGTCCGCCGCAAAAATGCCCAAAAAACGGGTGGGCTATAGCCTTGGGGGGAGGGGCTGGCCAACTTCGCCCGCCGGACTCGGAATGGGGCGAGCCTTTGCGAGGACCCTCCGTGTGCCAAAAATAGGCCGCGGGCACAGCCGCGCCCAAAAATAAGCCCCCGAAGGTCCCGTACCCAAGTTCGTCCGCCGCAAAAATGCCCAAAAAACGGGTGGGCTATAGCCTTGGGGGGAGGAGCTTGCCAACTTCGTCCGCCTGACTCGGAATGGGGCGAGACTTTGCGAGCACCCTCTGTGTGCCAAAAATAGGCCGCGGGCCCAGCCGCGCCCAAAAATAAGCCTCCGAAGGTGCCGTCCCCAAGTTCGTCGAACGCAAAAATGCCCAAAAAACGGGTGGGCTATAGCCTTGGGGGGAGGGGCTGGCCAACTTCGTCCGCCGGACTTGGAATCGGGTGAGACTTTGCGAGCGCCCTCCGTGTGCCAAAAATAGGCCACGGGCACGGCCGCGCCCAAAAATAAGCCCCCGAAGGTCCCGTCCCCAAGTTCGTCCGCCGCAAAAATGGCCAAAAAACGGGTGGGCTATAGCCTTGGGGGGAGGGGCTGGCCAACTTCGTCCGCCGGACTCGGAATGGGGCGAGACATTGCGAGCACCCTCCGTGTGCCAAAAATAGGCCATGGGCCCAGCCACGCCAAAAAATATGCCCCCGAAGGTGCCGTCCCCAAGTTCGTCGAACGCAAAAATGCCCAAAAAACGGGTGGGCTATAGCCTTGGGGGGAGGGGCTGGCCAACTTCGTCCCCCGGACTCGGAATGGGGTGAGACTTTGCGAGCGCCCTCCGTGTGGCAAAAATAGGCCGCGTTCACAGCCGCGTAAAAAAATAAGCCCCCGAAGGTCCCGTCCCCAAGTTCGTCCGCCGCAAAAATTCCCAAAAAACGGGTGGGCTATAGCCTTGGGGGGAGGGGCTGGCCAACTTCGTCCGGCGGACTCGGAATAGGGCGAGACTTTGCGAGCACCCTCCGTGCGCCAAAATTAGGCCGCGGTCACAGCCGTCCCCAAGAATAAGCCCCAGAAGGTCCCGTCCCCAAGTTCGTCCGCCGCAAAAATGCCCAAAAAACGGATGGGCTATAGCCTTGGGGGGAGGGGCTGGCCAACTTCGTCCGCCGGACTCGGAATAGGGCGAGACTTTGCGAGCGCCCTCCGTGTGCCAAAAATAGGCCGTGGGCACAGCCGCACCCAAAAATAAGCCCCCGAAGGTCCCGTCCCCAAGTTCGTCCGCCGCAAAAATGCCCAAAAAACAGGTGGGCTATAGCCTTGGGGGGAGGGGCTGGCCAACTTCGTCCGCCGGACTCGGAATGGGGCGAGACTTTGCGAGCGCCCACCGTGTGTCAAACATAGGCCGCGGGCCCAGACGCGCCGAAAAATAAGCCCCCGAAGGTGCCGTCCCCAAGTTCTTCGAATGCAAAAATGCCCAAAAAACGGGTAGGCTATAGCCTTGGGGGAGGGGCTGGCCAACTTCGTCCGCCGGACTCCGAATACGGCGAGACTTTGCGAGTGCCCTCCGTCTGCCAAAAATAGGCCGTGGGCACAGCCACACCCAAAAATAAGCCCCCGAAGGTCCAGTCCCCAAGTACGTCCGCCGCAAAAATGCCCAAAAAACGGGTGGGCTATAGCCTTGGGGGGAGGGGCTGGCTAACTTCGTCCGCCGGACTCGGAATGGGGCGAGGCTTTGCGAGCGCCCACCGTGTGCCAAAAATAGGCCGCGGACCCTGCCGCGCCCAAAAATAATCCCCCGAAGGTGCCGTCCCCAAGTTCGTCGAACGCAAAAATGCCCAAAAAACGGGTGGGCTATAGCCTTGGGGGGAGGGGCTGGCCAACTTCGTCCGGCGGACTCGGAATAGGGCGAGACTTTGCGAGCGCCCTCCGTGTACCAAAAATAGGCTGCGGGCACAGCCGTCCCTAAAAATAAGCCCCAGAAGGTCCCGTCCCCAAGTTCGTCCGCCGCAAAAATGCCCAAAAAACGGGTGGGCTATAGCCTTGGGCGGAGGGGCTGGCCAACTTCGTCCGCCGGACTCGGAATAGGGCGAGACTTTACGAGTGCCCTCCGTGTGCCAAAAATAGGCCGTGGGCACAGCCGCACCCAAAAATAAGCCCCCGAAGGTCCCGTCTCCAAGTTCGTCCGCCGCAAAAATGCCCAAAAAATGGGTGGGCTATAACCTTGGGGGGAGGGGCTGGCCCACTTCGTCCGCCGGACTCGGAATGGGGCGAGACTTTTCGAGTGCCCACCGTGTGCCAAAAATAAGCTGCGGGCCCAGCCGCACCCAAAAATACGCCCCCGAAGGTGCCGTCCCCAAGTTCGTCGAACGCAAAAAAGCCCCAAAAACGGGTGGGCTATAGCCTTGGGGGGAGGGGCTGGCCAACTTCGTCCGGCGGACTCGGAATAGGGCAAGACTTTGCGAGCGCCCTCCGTGTGCCAAAAATAGGCCACGGGCACAGCCGCGCCCAAAAATAAGCCCCCAAAGGTCCCGTCCCCAAGTTCGTCCGCCGCAAAAATGACCGAAAAACGGGTGGGCCATTGCCTTGGGGGGAGGGGCTGGCCAACTTCGTCCGCCGGACTCAGAATGGGACAAGACTTTGCGAGCACCCTCCGTGTACCAAAAATAGGCCGCGGGCCCAGCCGCGCCCAAAAATAAGCCCCCGAAGGTCCCGTCCCCAAGTTCATCCGCTGCAAAAATGCCCAAAAAACGGGTGGGCTATAGCCTTGGGGGGAGGGGCTGGCCAACTTCGTCCGCCGGACTCGGAATGGGGTGAGACTTTGCGAGCGCCCTCCGTGTGCTAAAAAGAGACTGCGGGCACAGCCGGGCCCAAAAATAAGCCCCCGAAGGTCCCGTCCCCAAGTTCGTCCGCCGCAAAAATGCCCAAAAAACGGGTGGGCTGTAGCCTTGGGGGGAGGGGCAGGCCAACTTCGTCCGCCGGACTCGCAATGGGGCGAGACTTTGCAGCGCCTCCGTGTGCCAAAAATAGTCCATGGGCACAGGCGCGCCCAAAATAAGCCCCGAAGGTCCCGTCCCCAAGTTCGCCGCAAAATACCCAAAACGGCCGGGCTATAGCCTGGGGGAGGGCAGGCCAACTCGTCCGCCGGACTCGCAATGGGGCGAGACTTTGCAGCACCCTCCGTGTACCAAAATAGGCCACGGGCACAGCCGCGCCAAAAATAAGCCCCCGAAGGTCCCGTCCCCAAGTTCGTCCTCCGCA
Organism: Citrus mangshanensis; assembly: GCA_030449895.1. Taxonomy (NCBI): domain Eukaryota; kingdom Viridiplantae; phylum Streptophyta; class Magnoliopsida; order Sapindales; family Rutaceae; genus Citrus; species Citrus mangshanensis. Next base: position 121,892 of record JASUUJ010000224.1, on the reverse strand, counting down.
AAAATGCCCAAAAACGGGTGGGCTATAGCCGGGGAGGGCAGGCCCACTCGTCCGCGGACTCGGAATGGGGCGACACTTTGCGAGCGCCCTCCGTGTGCCAAAACTACGCCGCGGCACAGCGCGCAAAAATAAGCCCCGAAGGTCCTGGTCCCCAAGTTCGTCCGCCGCAAAATGCCTAAAACGGGTGGGCTATAGCCTTGGGGGAGGGGCTAACTCGTCCGCCGGACTCGGAATGGGGCGAGACTTTGCAGCGCCTCCGTGTGCCAAAAATAGGCCGCGGGCACAGGCGCGGCCAAAAATAAGCCCCCGAAGGTCCCGTCCCCAAGTTCGTCCGCTGCAAAATTGCCCAAAATACGGGTGGCCTATAGCCCGGGGAGGGCTGGCCAACTTCGTCCGCCGGACTCGGAATGGGGCGAGACTTTGCGAGCGCCCTCCGTGTGCCAAAAGTAGGCCGCGGGCCCAGCCGCGGCCAAAAATAAGTCCCCGATGGTCCCGTCCCCGAGTTCGTCCGCCGCAAAAATGCCCAAAAAATGGTTGGGCTATAGCCTTGGGGGGAGGGGCTAGCCAACTTCGTCCGCCGGACTCGGAATGGGGCGAGACTTTGTGAGTGCCCTCCGTGTGCCAAAAATAGGCCGCGGGCACAGCCACGCCCAAAAATAAGCCCCCGAAGGTCCCGTCTCCAAGTTCGTCCGCCGCAAAAATGCCCAAAAAACGGGTGGGCTATAGACTTGGGGGGAGGGGCTGGCCAACATCGTCCGCCGGACTCGGAATGGGGCGAGACTTTCCGAGCGCCCTCCGTGTGCCAAAAATAGGCCGCAGTTACAGCCGCGCCCAAAAATAAGCTCCCGAAGGTCCCGTCCCCAAGTTCGTCCACCCGCAAAAATGCCCAAAAAACAGGTGGGCTATAGCCTTGGGGGGAGGGGCTGGCCAACTTCGTCCGCCGGACACGGAATGGGGCGAGACTTTGCGAGCGCCCTCCGTGTGCCAAAACTAGGCCGCGGGCACAGGTACGCCCAAAAATAAGCCCCCGAAGGTCCCGTCCCCAAGTTCGTCCGCTGCAAAAATGCCCAAAAAACGGGTGGGCTATAGCCCTGGGGGGGGGGGCTGGCCAACTTCGTCCGCCGGACTCGGAATGGGGTGAGACTTTGCGAGCGCCCTCTGTGTGCCAAAAGTAGGCCGCGGGCACAGCCGCGGCCAAAAATAAGCCCCCGATGGTCCCGTCCCCGAGTTCGTCCGCCGCAAAAATGCCCAAAAAATGGTTGGGCTATAGCCTTGGGGGGAGGGGCTAGCCAACTTCGTCCGCCGGACTCGGAATGGGGCGAGACTTTGCGAGCGCCCTCCGTGTGCCAAAAATAGGCCACGGGCACAGCCGAGCCCAAAAATAAGCCCCCAAAGGTCCCGTCCCCAAGTTCGTCCGCTGCAAAAATGGCCAAAAAACGGGTGCGCTATAGCCCTGGGGGGAGGGGCTGGCCAACTTCGTCCGCCGGGCTCGGAATGGGGTGAGACTTTGCGAGCGACCTCCGTGCGCCAAAAATAGGCCGCGGGCACAGCCGCAGCCAAAAAAAAACCCCCGAAGTTCCCGTCCCCAAGTTCGTCAGCCGCAAAAATGCCCAAAAAACGGGTGGGCTATAGCCTTGGGGGGAGGGGCTGGCCCACTTCGTCCGCCGGACTCGGAATGGGGTGAGAGTTTGCGAGCACCCTCCGTGTACCAAAAATAGGCCGTGGTCACAGCCGCGCCCAAAAACACGCCCCCGAAGGTCCCGTCCCCAAGTTCGTCCGCCGCAAAAATGCCCAAAAAACGGGTGGGCTATAGCCTTGGGGGGAGGGGCTGGCCAACTTCGTCCGCCGGACTCGGAATGGGGCGAGACTTTGCGAGTGCCCTCCGTGTGCCAAAAATAGGCTGCGGGTACAGCCGCGGCCAAAAACAAGCCCCCGAAGGTCCCGTCCCCAAGTTCGTCCGCCGCAAAAATGCCCAAAAAACGGGTGGGCTATAGCCTTGGGGGGAGGGGCTGGACAACTGTCCGCGGACTCGGAATGGGGCGAGACTTTGCGAGTGCCCTCCGTGTGCCTCAAATAGACCGCGGGCACAGCCGCGCCCAAAAATTAGCCCCCGATGGTCCCGTCCCCAAGTTCGTCCGCCGCAAAAATGCCCAAAAAACGGGTGGGCTATAGCCTTGGGGGGAGGGGCTGGACAACTTCGTCCGCCGGACTCGGAAAGGGGCGAGACTTTACGAGCGCCCTCCCTGTGTCAAAAATAGGCCACGGGCACATCCGCGTTAAAAAATAATCCCCAGAAGGTCCCATCCCCAAGTTCGTCCGCCGCAAAAATGCCCAAAAAACGGGTGGGCTATAGCCTTGGGGGGAGGGGCTGCCCAACTTCGTCTGCCGGACTCGGAATGGGGCGAGAGTTTGCGAATGGCCTCCGTGTGCCATAAATAGGCCGCGGAAACAGCCGCACGCAAAAATAAGCCCCCGAAGGTCCCGTCCCCAAGTTCGTCCGCCGCAAAAATGCCAGAAAAACGGGTGGGCTATAGCCTTGGGGGGAGGGGCTGGCCAACTTCGTCCACCGGACTCAGAATGGGGCGAGACTTTGCGAGCGCCCTCCGTGTGCCAAAAGTATGTCGCAGGCAAAGCCGCACCCAAAGATAAGCCCCCGAAGGTCCCATCCCCAAGTTCGTCCGCCGCAAAAATGCCCAAAAAACGGGTGGGCTATAGCCTTGGGGGGAGGGGCTGGCCAACTTCGTCCGCCGGACTCGGAATGGGGCGAGACTTTGCGAGCGCCCTCCGTGTGCCAAAAATAGGCCGCGGGCACAGGCGCGCCCATAAATAAGCCCCCGAATGTCCCGTCCCCAAGTTCGTCCGCTGCAAAAATGCCCAAAAAACGGGTGGCCTATAGCCCTGGGGGGAGGGGCTGGCCCACTTCGTCCGCCGGACTCGGAATGGGGTGAGACTTTGTGAGCGCCCTCCGTGTGCCAAAAGTAGGCCGCGGGCCCAGCCGCGGCCAAAAATAAGTCCCCGATGGTCCCGTCCCCGAGTTCGTCCGCCGCAAAAATGCCCAAAAAATGGTTGGGCTATAGCCTTGGGGGGAGGGGCTTGCCAACTTCGTCCGCCGGACTCGGAATGGGGCGAGACTTTGTGGGCGCCCTCCGTGTGCCAAAAATAGGCCGCGGGCACAGCCGCGGCCAAAAATAAGCCCCCGATGGTCCCGTCCCCGAGTTCGTCCGCCGCAAAAATGCCCAAAAAATGGTTGGGCTATAGCCTTGGGGGGAGGGGCTAGCCAACTTCGTCCGCCGGACTCGGAATGGGGCGAGACTTTGCGAGCGCCCTCCGTGTGCCAAAAATAGGCCACGGGCACAGCCCAAAATAAGCCCCCAAAGGTCCCGTCCCCAAGTTCGTCCGCTGCAAAATGGCAAAAACGGGGCTATAGCCTGGGGAGGGGCTGGCCAACCGTCCGCCGGGCTCGGAATGGGGTGAGACTTTGCAGCGCCCTCCGTGTAAAATAGGCCGCGGGCACAGCCGCAGCCAAAACCCCAAGTTCCCGTCCCCAAGTTCGTCAGCCGCAAAATGCCCAAAAACGGGTGGGCTATAGCCTTGGGGGAGGGCTAGCCAACTCGTCCGCCGGACTCGGAATGGGGCGAGACTTTGTGAGCGCCTCCGTGTGCCAAAAATAGGCCGCGGGCACAGCCGCGGCCAAAAATAAGCCCCCGATGGTCCCGTCCCCGAGTTCGTCCGCCGCAAAAATGCCCAAAAAATGGTTGGGCTATAGCCTTGGGGGGAGGGGCTAGCCAACTTCGTCCGCCGGACTAGGAATGGGGCGAGACTTTGCGAGAGCCCTCCGTGTGCCAAAAATAGGCCACGGGCACAGCCGAGCCCAAAAATAAGCCCCCAAAGGTCCCGTCCCCAAGTTCGTCAGCTGCAAAAATGCCCAAAAAACGGGTGGGCTATAGCCTTGGGGGGAGGGGCTGGCCAACTTCGTCCGCCGGACTCGGAATGGGACGAGACTTTGCGAGTGCCCTCCGTGTGCCTCAAATAGACCGCGGGCACAGCCGCGCCCAAAAATTAGCCCCCGATGGTCCCGTCCCCAAGTTCGTCCGCCGCAAAAATGCCCAAAAAACGGGTGGGCTATAGCCTTGGGGGGAGGGGCTGGACAACTTCGTCCGCCGGACTCGGAATGGGTCGAGACTTTACGAGCGCCCTCCCTGTGCCAAAAATAGGCCACGGGCACATCCACGTTAAAAAATAATCCCCAGAAGGTCCCATCCCCAAGTTCGTCCGCCGCAAAAATGCCCAAAAAATGGGTGGGCTATAGCCTTGGGGGGAGGGGCTGCCCAACTTCGTCTGCCGGACTCGGAATGGGGCGAGAGTTTGCGAATGGCCTCCGTGTGCCATAAATAGGCCGCGGAAACAGTCGCACGCAAAAATAAGCCCCCGAAGGTCCCGTCCCCAAGTTCGTCCGCTGCAAAAATGGCCAAAAAACGGGGGGCTATAGCCCTGGGGGGAGGGGCTGGCCAACTTCGTCCGCCGGGCTCGGAATGGGGTGAGACTTTGCGAGCGCCCTCCGTGTGCCAAAAATAGGCCGCGGGCACAGCCGCAGCCAAAAAAAAACCCCCGAAGTTCCCGTCCCCAAGTTCGTCAGCCGCAAAGATGCCCAAAAAACGGGTGGGCTATAGCCTTGGGGGGAGGGGCTGGCCCACTTCGTCCGCCGGACTCGGAATGGGGCGAGAGTTTGCGAGCGCCCTCCGTGTACCAAAAATAGGCCGTGGTCACAGCCGCGCCCAAAAACAAGCCCCCGAAGGTCCCGTCCCCAAGTTCGTCCGCCGCAAAAATGCCCAAAAAACGGGTGGGCTATAGCCTTGGGGGGAGGGGCTGGCCAAGTTCGTCCGCCGGACTCGGAATGGGGCAAGACTTTGCGAGTGCCCTCCGTGTACCAAAAATAGGCTGTGGGTACAGCCGCGGCCAAAAACAAGCCCCCGAAGGTCCCGTCCCCAAGTTCGTCCGCCGCAAAAATGCCCAAAAAACGGGTGGGCTATAGCCTTGGGGGGAGGGGCTGGCCAACTTCGTCCGCCGGACTCGGAATGGGACGAGACTTTGCGAGTGCCCTCCGTGTGCCTCAAATAGACCGCGGGCACAGCCGCGCCCAAAAATAAGCCCCCGATGGTCCCGTCCCCAAGTTCGTCCGCCGCAAAAATGCCCAAAAAACGGGTGGGCTATAGCCTTGGGGGGAGGGGCTGGACAACTTCGTCCGCCGGACTCGGAATGGGGCGAGACTTTACGAGCGCCCTCCCTGTGCCAAAAATAGGCCATGGGTACATCCGCGTTAAAAAATAATCCCCCGAAGGTCCCATCCCCAAGTTCGTCCGCCGCAAAAATGCCCAAAAAACGGGTGGGCTATAGCCTTGGGGGGAGGGGCTGCCCAACTTCGTCTGCCGGACTCGGAATGGGGCGAGAGTTTGCGAATGGCCTCCGTGTGCCATAAATAGGCCGCGGAAACAGCCGCACCCAAAAATAAGCCCCCGAAGGTCCCGTCCCCATGTTCGTCCGCCGCAAAAATGCCCAAAAAACGGGTGGGCTATAGCCTTGGGGGGAGGGGCTGGCCAACTTCGTCCACCGGACTCAGAATGGGGCGAGACTTTGCGAGCGCCCTCCGTGTGCTAAAAGTATGTCGCAGGCAAAGCCGCACCCAAAGATAAGCCCCCGAAGGTCCCATCTCCAAGTTCGTCCGCCGCAAAAATGCCCAAAAAACGGGTGGGCTATAGCCTTGGGGGGAGGGGCTGGCCAACTTCGTCCGCCGGACTCGGAATGGGGCGAGACTTTGCGAGCGCCCTCCGTGTGCCAAAACTAGGCTGCGGGCACAGCCGCGCCCAAAAATAAGCCCCCGAAGGTCCCGTCCCCAAGTTCGTCCTCCGCAAAAATGCCCAAAAAACGGGTGGGCTATAGCCTTGGGGGGAGGGGCAGGCCCACTTCGTCCGCCGGACTCGGAATGGGGCGACACTTTGCGAGCACCCTCCGTGTGCCAAAACTACGCCGCGGGCACAGCCGCGCACCAAAAATAAGCCCCCGAAGGTCCCGTCCCCAAGTTCGTCCGCTGCAAAAATGCCCAAAAAACGGGTGGGCTATAGCCTTGGGGGGAGGGGCTGGCCAACTTCGTCCGCCGGACTCGGAATGGGGCGAGACTTTGCGAGCGCCATCCGTGTACCAAAAATAGGCCGCGGGCACAGGCACGCCCAAAATAAGCCCCCGAAGGTCCCGTCCCCAAGTTCGTCCGCTGCAAAAATGCCCAAAAAACGGGTGGCCTATAGCCCTGGGGGGAGGGGCTGGCCAACTTCGTCCGCCGGACTCGGAATGGGGTGAGACTTTGCGAGCGCCCTCCGTGTGCCAAAAGTAGGCCGCGGGCACAGCCGCGGCCAAAAATAAGTCCCCGATGGTCCCGTCCCCGAGTTCGTCCGCTGCAAAAATGCCCAAAAAATGGTTGGGCTATAGCCTTGGGGGGAGGGGCTAGCCAACTTCGTCCGCCGGACTCGGAATGGGGCGAGACTTTGTGAGCGCCCTCCGTGTACCAAAAATAGGCCGCGGGCACAGCCATGTCCAAAAATAAGCCCCCGAAGGTCCCGTCCCCAAGTTCGTCCGCCGCAAAAATGCCCAAAAAACGGGTGGGCTATAGACTTGGGGGGAGGGGCTGGCCAACATCGTCCGCCGGACTCGGAATGGGGCGAGACTTTGCGAGCGCCCTCCGTGTGCCAAAAATAGGCCGTAGTTACAGCCGCGCCCAAAAATAAGCTCCCGAAGGTCCCGTCCCCAAGTTCGTCCACCGCAAAAATGCCCAAAAAACGGGTGGGCTATAGCCTTGGGGGGAGGGGCTGGCCAACTTCGTCCGCCGGACTCGGAATGGGGCGAGACTTTGCGAGCGCCCTCCATGTGCCAAAAATAGGCTGCGGGCACAGCCGCGCCCAAAAATAAGCCCCCGAAGGTCCCGTCCCGAAGTTGGTCCGCCGCAAAAATGCCCAAAAAACGGGTGGGCTATAGCCTTGGGGGGAGGGGCTGGCCGACTTCGTCCGCCGGACTCGGAATGGGGCGAGACTTTGCGAGCGCCCTCCATGTACCAAAAATAGGCTGCGGGTACAGCCGCTCCCAAAAATAAGACCCCGAAGGTCCCGTCCCCAAGTTCGTCCTCCGCAAAAATGCCCAAAAAACGGGTGGGCTATAGCCTTGGTGGGAGGGGCAGGCCAACTTCGTCCGCCGGACTCGGAATGGGGCGAGACTTTTCGAGCGCCCTCCGTGTGCCAAAAATAGGCCGCGGGCACAGGCACGCCCAAAAATAAGCCCCCAAAGGTCCCGTCCCCAAGTTCGTCCGCTGCAAAAATGCCCAAAAAACGGGTGGGCTATAGCCCTGGGGGGAGGGGCTGGCCAACTTCGTCCGCCGGACTCGGAATGGGGCGACACTTTGCGAGCGCCCTCCGTGTGCCAAAAATAGGCCGCGGGCACAGCCGCACCCAAAAATAAGCCCCCGAAGGTCCCGTCCCCAAGTTCGTCCGCCACAAAAATCCCCAAAAAATGGATGGGCTATAGCCCTGGGGGGAGGGGCTGGCCCACTTCGTCCGCCGGACTCGGAATGGGGCGAGACATTGCGAGTGCCCTCCGTGTGCCAAAAATAAGTTGTGGGCACAGCCGCGCCCAAAAATAAGCGCCCGAAGGTCCCGTCCCCAAGTTCGTCGAACGCAAAAATGCCCAAAAAACGGGTGGGCTATAGCCTTGGGGGTAGGGGCTGGCCAAGTTCGTCCGCCGGACTCCGAATGGGGCGAGACTTTGCCAGCGCCCTCCGTGTGCCAAAAATAGGCCGTGGGCACAGCCGCACCCAAAGGTAAGCCGCCGAAAGTCCCGTCCCCAAGTTCCTTCGCCGCAAAAATGCCCAAAAAATGGGTGGGCTATAGCCTTGGGGGGAGGGGCTGGCCCACTTCGTCCGCCGGACTCGGAATGGGGCGAGACTTTGCGAGCGCCCTCCGTGTGCCAAAAATAGGCAGTGCCAACAGCCACGCTCAAAACTAAGCGCCCGAAGGTCCCGTCCCCAAGTTCGTCGAACGCAAAAATGCCCAAAAAACGGGTGGGCTATAGCCTTGGGGGAAGGGACTGGCCAACTTCGTCCGCCGGACTCGGAATGGGGCGAGACTTTGCGAGCACCCTCCGTGTGCCAAAAATAGGCCGTGGGCACAGCCACGTCCAAAATAAGGCCCGAAGGTCCCGTCCCCAAGTTCGTCCGCCGCAAAAATGCCCAAAAAACGGGTGGGAGATAGCCTTGTGGGGAGGGGCTGGCCCACTTCGTCCGCAGGACTCGGAATGGGGCGAGACTTTGCGAGCGCCATCCGTGTGCCAAAAATAGGCCGCGGGAACAGCTGCACCCAAAACTAAGCCCCCGAAGGTCCCGTCCCCAAGTTCGTCGAACGCAAAAATGCCCAAAAAACAGGTGGGCTATAGCCTTGGGGGGAGGGGCTGGCCAACTTCGTCCGCCGGACTCGGAATGGGACGAGACTTTGCAAGCACCCTCAGTGTGCCAAAAATAGGCCGCGGGCACAGCCGCACCCAAAAATAAGCCCCCGAAGGTCCCGTCCCCAAGTTCGTCGAACGCAAAAATGCCCAAAGAACGGGTTGGCTATAGCCTTGGGGGGAGGGGCTGGCCAACTTCGTCCGCCGGACTCGGAATGGGGCGAGACATTGCAAGCACCCTCCGTGTGCCAAAAATAGGCCACGGTCTCAGCCGCGCCCAAAAATAAGCCCCCGAAGGTCCCGTCCCCAAGTTCGTCCGCCGCAAAAATGCCCAAAAAACGGGTGGGCTATAGCCTTGGGGGGAGGGGCTGGCCAACTTCGTCCGCCGGACTCGGAATGGGGCGAGACATTGCGAGCGCCCTCCGTGTGCCAAAAATAGGCCACGGGCACAGCCGTGCCCAAAAATAAGCCCCCGAAGGTCCCGTCCCCAAGTTCGTCCGCCGCAAAAATACCCAAAAAACGGGTGGGCTATAGCCTTCGGGGGAGGGGCTGGCCCACTTCGTCCGCCGGACTCGGAATGGGGCTAGACATTGCGAGCGCCCTCCGTGTGATAAAAAATAGGCCGTGGGCACAGCCGCACCCAAAAATAAGCCGCCGAAGGTCCTGTCCCCAAGTTCCTTCGCCGCAAAAATGCCCAAAAAACGGGTGGGCGATAGCCTTGTGGGGAGGGGCTGGCCCACTTCGTCCGCAGGACTCGGAATGGGTCGAGACTTTGCGAGCGCCATCCGTGTGCCAAAAATAGGCCGCGGGCACAGCCGCACCCAAAAATAAGCCCCCGAAGGTCCCGTCCCCAAGTTCGTCGAACGCAAAAATGCCCAAAAAACGGGTGGGCTATAGCCTTGGGGGGAGGGGCTGGCCAACTTCGTCCGCCGGACTCGGAATGGGGCGAGACTTTGCGAGCGCCCTCAGTGTGCCAAAAATAGGCCGCGGGCACAGCCGCACCCAAAAATAAGCCCCCGAAGGTCCCGTCCCCAAGTTCGTCGAACGCAAAAATGCCCAAAGAACGGGTTGGCTATAGCCTTGGGGGGAGGGGCTGGCCAACTTCGTCCGCCGGACTCGGAATGGGCCGAGACATTGCGAGCGCTCTCCGTGTGCCAAAAATAGGCCGCGGGCTCAGCCGCGCCCAAAAATAACCCCCCGAAGGTCCCGTCTCCAAGTTCGTCCGCCGCAAAAATGCCCAAAAAACGGGTGGGCTATAGCCTTGGGGGGAGGGGCTGGCCAACTTCGTCCGCCGGACTCGGAATGGGGCGAGACATTGCGAGCGCCCTACATGTGCCAAAAATAGGCCACGGGCACAGCCGTACCCAAAAATAAGCCCCCGAAGGTCCCGTCCCCAAGTTCGTCGAACGCAAAAATGCCCAAAGAACGGGTTGGCTATAGCCTTGGGGGGAGGGGCTGGCCTACTTCGTCCGCCGGACTCGGAATGGGCCGAGACATTGTGAGCGCTCTCCTTGTGCCAAAAATAGGCCGCGGGCTCAGCTGCGCCCAAAAATAAGCCCCCAAAGGTTCAGTTCCCAAGTTCGTCCGCTGCAAAAATGCCCAAAAAACGGGTGGGCTATCGCCTTGGGGGGAGGGGCTGGCCAACTTCGTCCGCCGGACTCGGAATGGGGCGAGACTTTGCGAGCGCCCTCCGTGTGCCAAAAATAGGCCGTGGGCACAGCCACGCCCAAAAATAAGCCCCCGAAGGTCCCGTCCCCAAGTTTGTCCGCGGCAAAAATGCCCAAAAAACGGGTGGGCTATAGCCTTGGGGGGAGGGGCTGGCCCACTTCGTCCGCCGGACTCGGAATGGGGTGAGACTTTGCGAGCGCCATCTGTGTGCCAAAAATAGGCCGCGGGCACAGCCGCGCCTAAAAATAAGTCCCCGAAGGTCCCGTCCCCAAGTTCGTCCGCCGCAAAAATGCCCAAAAAACGGGTGGGCTATAGACTTGGGGGGAGGGGCTGGCCAACTTCATCTGCCGGACTCAGAATGGGGTGAGACTTTGCGAGCGCTCTCCTTGTGCCAAAAATAGGCCGCGGGCACAGCCACGCCTAAAAATAAGCCCCCGAAGGTCCCGTCCCCGAGTTCCTCCGCCGCAAAAATGCCCAAAAAACGGGTGGGCTATAGCCTTGGGGGGAGGGGCTGGCCAACTTCGTCCGCCTGACTCGGAATGGGGCGAGACTTTGCGAGCGGCATCTGTGTGCCAAAACTAGGCCGCGGGGACAGCCGCGCCCAAAAATAAGCCCCCGATGGTCCCGTCCCCAAGTTCGTCCGCCGCAAAAATGCCCAAAAAACGGGTGGGCTATAGCCTTGGGGGGAGGGGCTGGCCAACTTCGTCCGCCGGACTCGAAATGGGGCGAGACATTACGAGCGCCCTCCATGTGCCAAAAATAGGCCGCGGGCACAGCCACGCCCAAAAAAAAGCCCCCGAAGGTCCCGTCCCCAAGTTCGTCCGCCGTAAAAATGCCCAAAAAACGGGTGGGCTATAGCCTTGTGTGGACGGGCTGGCCAACTTCGTCCGCCGGACTCGGAATGGGGCGAGACTTTGCGAGCGGCATCTGTGTGCCAAAACTAGGCCGCGGGCACAGCCGCGCCCAAAAATAAGCCCCCGATGGTCCCGTCCCCAAGTTCGTCCGCCGCAAAAATGCCCAAAAAACGGGAGGGCTATAGCCTTGGGGGGAGGGGCTGGCCAACTTCGTCCGCCGGACTCGGAATGGGGCGAGAATTTGCGAGCGCCCTCCGTGTGCCAAAAATAGGCCGCGGGCACTTCCGCGCCCAAAAATAAGCCCCCGAAGGTCCCGTCCCCAAGTTCGTCCGCCGCAAAAATGCCCAAAAAACGGGTGGGCTATAGCCTTGGGGGGAGGGGCTGGCCAACTTCGTCCGCCGGACTCGGAATGGAGCGAGAATTTGCGAGCGCCCTCCGTGTGCCAAAAATAGGCTGTGGGCACTTCCGCGCCCAAAAATAAGCCCCCGAAGGTCCCGTCCCCAAGTTTGTCCTCCGCAAAAATGCCCAAAATATTGGTGGGCTATAGCCTTGGGGGGAGGGGCTGGCCAACTTCGTCCGCCGGACTCGGAATGGGGTGAGACTTTGCGAGCGCCCTCCGTGTGCCAAAAATAGGCCGCGGTCACAGCCGCGCCTAAAAATAAGCCCCCGAACGTCCCGTCCCCAAGTTCGTCCGCCGCAAAAATGCCCAAAAAACGGGTGGGCTACAGCCTTGGGGGGTGGGGCTGGCCAAATTCGTCCGCCGGACTCGGAATGGGGCAAGACTTTGCGACACCCTCCGTGTGCCAAAAAATAGGCCGCGGTCACGGCCGTGGCCAAGAATAATCCCCCGAAGGTCCCGTCCCCTAGTTCGTCCGACGCAAAAATGCCCAAAAAACGGGTGGGCTATAGCCTTGGGGGGAGGGACTGGCCAACTTCAACCGCTGGACTCGGAATCGGCCGAGACTTTGCGAGCGCCCTCCGTGTGCCAAAAATTGGCCGCGGGCACATCCGTGCCCAAAAATAAGCCCCCGAAGGTCCCGTCCCCAAGTTCGTCCGCCGCAAAAATGCCCAAAAAATGGGTGGGCTATAGCCTTGGGGGGAGGGGCTGGCCAACTTCGTCCGCCGGACTCGGAATGGGGCGAGCCTTTGCGAACACCCTCTGTGTGCCAAACATAGGCCGCGGGCACAGCCGTACCAAAAAATAAGCCCCCGAAGGTCCCGTCCACAAGTTTGTCCGCCGCAAAAATGCCCAAAAAATGGGTGGGCTATAGCCTTGGGGGGAGGGGCTGGCCAACTTCGTCCGCCGGACTCGGAATGGGGCAAGCCTTTGCGAGCACCCTCCGTGTGCCAAAAATAGGCCGCGGGCACTTCCGCACCAAAAAATAAGCCCCCGAAGGTCCCGTCCCCAAGTTCGTCCGCCGCAAAAATACCCAAAAAACGGGTGGGCTATAGCCTTGGGGGGAGGGGCTGGCCAACTTCGTCCGCCGGACTCGGAATGGGTCGAGACTTTGCGAGCGCCCTCCGTGTGCCAAAAATAGGCCCTGGACACAGCCGCGCCCAAAAATAAGCCCCCGAAGGTCCCGTCCCCAAGTTCGTCCGCCGCAAAAATGCCCAAAAAACGGGTGGGCTATAGCCTTGGGGGGAGGGGCTGGCCGACTTCGTCCGCCGGACTCGGAATGGGACAAGACTTTGCAAGCGCCCTCCGTATGCCAAAAATAGGCCACGGGCATAGCCGCGCCCAAAAATAAGCCCCCGACGGTCCCGTCCCCAAGTTTGTCCGCCGCAAAAATGCCCAAAAAACGGGTGGGCTATAGCCTTGGGCGGAGGGGCTGGCCAACTTCGTCCGCCGGACTCGGAATGGGGCGACACTTTGCGAGCGCCCTCCGTGTGCCAAAAATATACCGCGGGCACAGCCGCTCCTAAAAATAAGCCCCCGAAGGTCCCGTCCCCAAGTTCGTCCGCCGCAAAAATGCCCAAAAAACGGGTGGGCTACAGCCTTGGGGGGTGGGCTGGCCAAATTCGTCCGCCGGACTCGGAATGGGGCGAGACTTTGCGAGCGCCCTCCGTGTGCCAAAAATAGGCAGCGGGCACAGCCGCGCCCAAAAATAAGTCCCCAAAGGTCCCATCCCCATGTTCGTCGAACGTAAAAATGTACAAAAAACGGGTGGGCTATAGCCTTGGGGGGAGGGGCTGGCCAACTTCGTCCGCCGGACTCGGAATGGGGCGAGACTTTTCGAGCACCCTCCGTGTGCCAAACATAGGCCGCGGGCACAGCCGCACCCAAAAATAATCCCCCGAAGGTCCCGTCCCCAAGTTCGTCCGCCGCAAAAATGCCCAAAAAACGGGTGGGCTATAGCCTTGGGGGGAGGGGCTGGCCAACTTCGTCTGCCGGACTCGGAATGGGATGAGACTTTGCGAGCACCCTCCGTGTGCCAAAAATACGCCACGGGAACAGCCGTGCCTAAAAATAAGCCCCCGAAGGTCCCGTCCCCAAGTTCGTCCACCGAAAAAATGCCCAAAAAACGGGTGGGCTACAGCCTTGGGGGGTGGGGCTGGCGAAATTCGTCCGCCGGACTCGGAATCGGGCGAGACTTTGCGAGCGCCCTCCGTGTGCAAAAAATAGGCCGCGGGCACAGCTGCGCCCAAAAAAAAGCCCCCGAAGGTCCCGTCCCCAAGTTCGTCGAACGCAAAAATGCCTAAAAAACGGGTGGGCTATAGCCTTGGAGGGAGGGGCTGGCCAACTTCGTCCGCCGGATTCGGAATGGGGCGAGACTTTGCGAGCGCCCTCTGTGTGCCAAAAATAGGCCACGGACACAGTCGCGCCCAAAAATAAGCCCCCGAAGGTCCCGTCCCAAAGTTCGTCCGCCTAAAAAATGCCCAAAAACTGGGTGGGCTACAGCCTTGGGGGGTGGGGCTGGCCAAATTCGTCCGCCGGACTAGCAATGGGGCGAGACTTTGTGAGCGCCCTCCGTGTGCCAAAAATAGGCCGCGGGCACAGCCGCGCCCAAAAATAATCCCCCGAAGGTCCCGTCCCCAAGTTCGTCCGCCGCAAAAATGCCCAAAAAACGGGTGGGCTATAGCCTTGGGGGGAGGGGCTGGCCAACTTCGTCCGCCGGACTCAGAATGGGGCGAGACTTTGCGAGCGCCCTCTGTGTGCCAAAAATAGGCCACGGGCACTTCCGCGCCCAAAAATAAGCCCCTGAAGGTCCCGTCCCCAAGTTCGTCCGCCGCAAAAATACCCAAAAAACGGGTGGGCTATAGCCTTGGGGGGAGGGGCTGGCCAACTTCGTCCGCCGGACTCAGAATGGGGCGAGACTTTGCGAGCGCCCTCTGTGTGCCAAACATAGGCCGCGGGCACAGCCGCGCCAAAAAATAAGCCCCCGAAGGTCCCGTCCAAAAGTTTGTCCGCCGCAAAAATGCCCAAAAAATGGGTGGGCTATAGCCTTGGGCGGAGGGGCTGGCCTACTTCGTCCGCCGGACTCGGAATGGGGCGAGCCTTTGCGAGCACCCTCCGTGTGCCAAAAATAGGCCACGGGCACTTTCGCGCCAAAAAATAAGCCCCCGAAGGTCCCGTCCCCAAGTTCGTCCGCCGCAAAAATACCCAAAAAACGGGTGGGCTATAGCCTTGGGGGGAGGGCCTGGCCAACTTCGTCCGCCGGACTCGGAATGGGACGAGACTTTGCGAGCGCCCTCTGTGTGCCAAAAATAGGCCGTGGACACAGCCGCGCCCAAAAATAAGCCCCCGAAGGTCCCGTCCCCAAGTTCGTCCGCCGCAAAAATGCCCAAAAAACGGGTGGGCTATAGCCTTGGGGGGAGGGGCTGGCCAACTTCGTCCGCCGGACTCGGAATGGGACAAGACTTTGCGAGTGCCCTCCGTGTGCCAAAAATAGGCCACGGGCATAGCCGCGCCCAAAAATAAGCGCCCGACGGTCCCGTCCCCAAGTTCGTCCGCCGCAAAAATGCCCAAAAAACGGGTGGGCTATAGCCTTGGGCGGAGGGGCTGGCCAACTTCGTCCGCCGGACTCGGAATGGGGCGAGACTTTGCGAGCGCCCTCCGTGTGCCAAAAATATACCGCGGGCACAGCCGCTCCTAAAAATAAGCCCCCGAAGGTCCCGTTCCCAAGTTCGTCCGCCGCAATAATGCCCAAAAAACGGGTGGGCTACAGCCTTGGGGGGTGGGCTGGCCAAATTCGTCCGCCGGACTCGGAATGGGGCGAGACTTTCCGAGCGCCCTCCGTGTGCCAAAAATAGGCAGCGGACACAGCCACGCCCAAAAATAAGTCCCCGAAGGTCCCATCCCCATGTTTGTCGAACGTAAAAATGTACAAAAAACGGGTGGGCTATAGCCTTGGGGGGAGGGGCTGGCCAACTTCGTCCGCCGGACTCGGAATGGGGCGAGACTTTTCGAGCACCCTCCGTGTGCCAAACATAGGCCACGGGCACAGCCGCACCCAAAAATAAGCCCCCGAAGGTCCCGTCCCCAAGTTCGTCCGCCGCAAAAATGCCCAAAAAACGGGTGGGCTATAGCCTTGGGGGAAGGGGCTGGCCAACTTCGTCTGCCGGACTCGGAATGGGATGAGACTTTGCGAGCGCCCTCCGTGTGCCAAAAATACGCCGCGTGCACAGCCGCGCCTAAAAATAAGCCCCCGAAGGTCCCGTCCCCAAGTTCGTCCACCGAAAAAATGCCCAAAAAACGGGTGGGCTACAGCCTTGGGGGGTGGGGCTGGCGAAATTCGTCCGCCGGACTCGGAATCGGGCGAGACTGCGGCGCCTCCGTGTGCCAAAAATAGGCCGCGGCACAGCGCGCCCAAAAATAATCCCGAGGGTCCCGTCCCATGGTTCTTCCGCCGCAAAAATGCCCAAAAAACGGGTGGGCTATAGCCTTGGGGGGAGGGGCTGGCCAACTTCGTCCGCCGGACTCGGAATGGGGCGAGACTTTGCGAGCGCCCTCCGTGTGCCAAAAATAGGCCGCTGGCACAGCCGCGCCCAAAAATAAGCCCCCGAAGGTCCCGTCCCCAAGTTCGTCCGCCGCAAAAATGCCCAAAAAACGGGTGGGCTATAGCCTTGGGGGGAGGGGCTGGCCAACTTCGTCCGCCGGACTCAGAATGGGGCGAGACTTTGCGAGCGCCCTCCGTGTGCCAAAAATAGGCAGCGGGCACAGCCGCGCCCAAAAATAAGCCCCCGAAGGTCCCGTCCCCAAGTTCGTCCTCCTAAAAAATGCCCAAAAAACGGGTGGGCTACAGCCTTGGGGGGTGGGGCTGGCGAAATTCGTCCGCCGGACTAGGAATGGGGCGAGACTTTGCGAGCGCCCTCCGTGTGCCAAAAATAGGCCGCGGGCACAGCCGCGCTCAAAAATAATCCCCCGAAGGTCCCGTCCCCAAGTTCGTCCGCCGCAAAAATGCCCAAAAAACGGGTGGGCTATAGCGTTGGGGCAGGGGCTGGCCAACCGTCCGCGGACTCAAAGGGCGAGACTTGCGAGCGCCCTCCGTGTGCCAAAAATAGCGCTGGCACAGCCGCGCCCAAAAATAAGCCCCCAAAGGTTCCGTCCCAAGTTCGTCCGCCGCAAAATGCCCAAAAAACGGGTGGGCTATCGCCTTGGGGGGAGGGGCTGGCCAACTTCGTCCGCCGGACTCGGAATGGGGCGAGACTTTGCGAGCGCCCTCCGTGTGCCAAAAATAGGCCGTGGTCACAGCCACGCCCAAAAATAAGCCCCCGAAGGTCCCGTCCCCAAGTTTGTCCGCGGCAAAAATGCCCAAAAAACGGGTGGGCTATAGCCTTGGGGGGAGGGGCTGGCCCACTTCGTCCGCCGGACTCGGAATGGGGTGAGACTTTGCGAGCGCCATCTGTGTGCCAAAAATAGGCCGCGGCCACAGCCGCGCCTAAAAATAAGTCCCCGAAGGTCCCGTCCCCAAGTTCGTCCACCGCAAAAATGCCCAAAAAACGGGTGGGCTATAGACTTGGGGGGAGGGGCTGGCCAACTTCATCTGCCGGACTCAGAATGGGGTGAGACTTTGCGAGCGCTCTCCTTGTGCCAAAAATAGGCCGCGGGCACAGCCGCGCCTAAAAATAAGCCCCCGAAGGTCCCATCCCCGAGTTCCTCCGCCGCAAAAATGCCCAAAAAACGGGTGGGCTATAGCCTTGGGGGGACGGGCTGGCCAACTTCGTCCGCCTGACTCGGAATGGGGCGAGACTTTGCGAGCGGCATCTGTGTGCCAAAACTAGGCCGCGTGCACAGCCGCGCCCAAAAATAAGCCCCCGATGGTCCTGTCCCCAAGTTCGTCCGCCGCAAAAATGCCCAAAAAACGGGTGGGCTATAGCCTTGGGGGGAGGGGCTGGCCAACTTCGTCCGCCGGACTCGAAATGGGGCGAGACATTACGAGCGCCCTCCATGTGCCAAAAATAGGCCGCGGGCACAGCCACGCCCAAAAATAAGCCCCCGAAGGTCCCGTCCCCAAGTTCGTCCGCCGCAAAAATTCCCAAAAAACGGGTGGGCTATAGCCTTGGGCGGAGGGGCTGGCCAACTTCGTCCGCCGGACTCGGAATGGGGCGAGACTTTGCGAGTGCCCTCCGTGTGCTACAAATAGGCCGCGGGCACAGCCACGCCCAAAAAAAAGCCCCCGAAGGTCCCGTCCCCAAGTTCGTCCGCCGCAAAAATGCCCAAAAAATGGGTGGGCTATAGCCTTGTGAGGACGGGCTGGCCAACTTCGTCCGCCGGACTCGGAATGGGGCGAGACTTTGCGAGCGGCATCTGTGTGCCAAAACTAGGCCGCGGGCACAGCCGCGCCCAAAAATAAGCCCCCGATGGTCCCGTCCCCAAGTTCGTCCGCCGCAAAAATGCCCAAAAAACGGGAGGGCTATAGCCTTGGGGGGAGGGGCTGGCCAACTTCGTCCGCCGGACTCGGAATGGGGCGAGAATTTGCGAGCGCCCTCCGTGTGCCAAAAATAGGCCGTGGGCACAGCCGCACCCAAAAATAAGCCCCCGAAGGTCCCGTCCCCAAGTTCGTCCGCCGCAAAAATGCCCAAAAAACGGGTGGGCTATAGCCTTGGGGGGAGGGGCTGGCCAACTTCGTCTGCCGGACTCGGAATGGGATGAGACTTTGCGAGCGCCCTCCGTGTGCCAAAAATACGCCGCGTGCACAGCCGCGCCCAAAAAAAAGCCCCCGAAGGTCCCGTCCCCAAGTTCGTCGAACGCAAAAATGCCTAAAAAACGGGTGGGCTATAGCCTTGGAGGGAGGGGCTGGCCAACTTCGTCCGCCGGATTCGGAATGGGGTGAGACTTTGCGAGCGCCCTCTGTGTGCCAAAAATAGGCCACGGACACGGTCGCGCCCAAAAATAAGCCCCCGAAGGTCCCGTCCCCAAGTTCGTCCGCCTAAAAAATGCCCAAAAACCGGGTGGGCTACAGCCTTGGGGGGTGGGGCTGGCCAAATTCGTCCGCCGGACTAGCAATGGGGCGAGACTTTGCGAGCGCCCTCCGTGTGCCAAAAATAGGCCGCGGGCACAGCCGCGCCCAAAAATAATCCCCCGAAGGTCCCGTCCCCAAGTTCGTCCGCCGCAAAAATGCCCAAAAAACGGGTGGGCTATAGCCTTGGGGGGAGGGGCTGGCCAACTTCGTCCGCCGGACTCAGAATGGGGCGAGACTTTGCGAGCGCCCTCTGTGTGCCAAAAATAGGCCGCGGGCACTTCCGCGCCCAAAAATAAGCCCCTGAAGGTCCCGTCCCCAAGTACGACCGCCGCAAAAAAACCCAAAAACGGTGGGCTATAGCCTTGGGGGGAGGGGCTGGCCAACTTCGTCCGCCGGACTCGGAATGGGGCGAGACTTTGCGAGCGGCCTCCGTGTGCCAAATATAGGTCGCGGGCACAGCCGCGCCCAAAAATAAGCCCCCGAAGGTCCCATCCCAAGTTCGTCCTCCGCAAAAATGCCCAAAAAACGGGTGGGCTATAGCCTTGGGGGGAGGGGCTGGCCAATTTCGTCCGCCTGACTAGGAACGGGGCGAGACTTTGCGAGCGGCCTCCGTGTGCCAAAAATAGGCCGCGGGCACAGCCGCGCCCAAAAATAAGCCCCTGAAGGTACCGTCCCCAAGTTCGTCCGCCGCAAAAGTGCCCAAAAAACGGGTGGGCTATAGCCTTGGGGGGAGGGGCTGGCCAACTTCGTCCGCCGGACTCGGAATGGGGCGAGACTTTGCGAGTGGCCTCCGTGTGCCAAAAATAGGCAGCGGGCACAGCCGCGCCCAACAATAAGCACCCGAAGGTCCCGTCCCCAAGTTCATCCGCCGCAAAAATGCCCAAAAAATGGGTGGGCTATAGCCTTGGGGGGAGGGGCTGGCCAAGTTCGTCCGCCGGACTCGGAATGGGGCGAGACATTGCGAGCACCCTCCGTGTGCCCAAAATAGGCCGCGGGCAAATCCGCGTCCAAAAATAAGTGCCCGAATCCCGTTCCCAAGTTCGTCCGCCGCAAAAAATGCCCAAAAAATGAGTGGGCTATAGCCTTGGGGGGAGGGGCTGGCCAAGTTCGTCAGCCGGACTCGGAATGGGATGATACTTTGGGAGCGCCCTCCGTGTGCAAAAAATAGGCCGCGGGCACAGCCGCGCCCAAAAATAAGCGCCCGAAGGACCCGTCCCCAAGTTCGTCCGCCGCAAAAATGCCCAAAAAATGGGTGGGCTATAGCCTTGGGGGGAGGGGCTGGCCAAGTTCGTCCGCCGGACTCGGAATGGGGCGAGACTTTGCGAGCACCCTCCGTGTGCCCAAAATAGGCCTCGGGCAAAGCCGCACCCAAAAATAAGCACCCGAAGGTCCCGTCCCCAAGTTCGTCCGCCGCAAAAATGCCCAAAAAACGGGTGGGCTATAGCCTTGGGGGGAGGGGCTGGCCAAGTTCGTCCGCCGGGCTCGGAATGGGACGAGACTTTGCGAGCACCCTCCGTGTGCCAAAAATAGGCCACGGGCATAGCCGCACCCAAAAATAAGCGCCCGAAGGTCCCATCCCCAAGTTCGTCGGCCGCAAAAATGCCCCAAAAACCGGTGGGCTACAGGCTTGGGGGGAGGGGCTGGCCAAGTTCGTCCGCCGGACTCGGAATGGGGCGAGAATTTACGAGCACCCTCCGTGTTCCAAAAATAGGCCACGACCGCAGCCACGCCCAAAAATAAGTGCCCGAAGGTCCCGTCGCCAAGTTCATCCGCCGCAAAAATGCCCAAAAAATGGGTGGGCCATAGCCTTGGGGGGAGGGGCTGGCGAAGTTCGTCCGCCGGACTCGGAATGGGGTGAGACTTTGCAAGCACCCTCCGTGTGCCAAAAATAGGCCACGGACACAGCCGCGACCAAAAATAAGTGCCCGAAGGTCCCGTTCCCAAGTTCGTCCGCCGCAAAAATGCCCAAAAAACCGGTGGGCTATAGCCTTGGGGGGAGGGGCTGGCAAGGTTCGTCTGCCGGACTCCGAATGGGACGACACTTTGGGAACGACCTCCGTGTGCCAAAAATAGGCCGCGGGCACAGCCGCGCATAAAAATAAGCGCCCGAAGGTCCCGTCCCAAAGTTCGTCCGCCGCAAAAATGCCCAAAAAACGGGTGGGCTATAGCCTTGGGGGGAGGGGCTGGCCAAGTTCGTCCGCCGGGCTCGGAATGGGGCGAGACTTTGCGAGCGCCCTACATGTGCCAAAAATAGGCCACGGACATAGCCGCGCCCAAAAATAAGCGCCCGAAGGTCCCATCCCCAAGTTCGTCGGCCGCAAAAATGCCCCAAAAACCGGTGGGCTACAGCCTTGGGGGGAGGGGCTGGCCAACTTCGTCCGCCGGACTCGTAATGGGGCGAGACTTTGCGAGCAACTTCCGTGTTCCAAAAATAGGCTGTGACCGCAGCCGCGCCCAAAAATAAGTGCCCGAAGGTACCGTCCCCAAGTTCGTCCGCCGCAAAAATGCCAAAAAAATGGGTGGGCTATAGCCTTGGGGGGAGGGGCAGGCCAACTTCGTCCGCCGGACTCGGAATGGGCGAGACTTTGCGAGCACCCTCCGTGTGCCAAAAATAAGCTGCGGCACAGCCGTACCCAAAAATAAGCCACCGAAGGTCCCGTCCCCAAGTTCGTCCGCCGCAAAAATGCCCAAAAAACGGGTGGGCTATAGCCTTGGGGGGAGGGGTAGCCAACTTCGTCCGCCGGACTCGGAATGGGGCGAGACTTTTGCGAGCGCCCTCCGTGTGCCAAACATAGGCTGCGGACACAGCCGCGCCCAAAAATAAGCCCCCGAAGGTCCCGTCCCCAAGTTCGTCCGCCGTAAAAATGCCCAAAAACCGGGTGGGCTATAGCCTTGGGGGGAGGGGCTGGCCAACTTCGTCCGCTGGACTCGGAATGGGACGAGACTTTACGAGTTCCCTCCGTGTGCCAAATATAGGCCGCAGGCACAGCCGGGCCCAAAAATAAGGCCCCAAAGGTCCCGTCCCCAAGTTCTTCCGCCGCAAAAATGCCCAAAAAACGTGTGGGCTATAGCCTTGGGGGGAGGGACTGGCCAAATTCGTTCGCCGGACTCGGAATGGGGCGAGACTTTACGAGCGCCCTCCGTGTGCCAAAAATAGGCCGCGGGCACAGCCGCGCCCAAAAATAAGCCCCCGAAGGTCCCGTCCCCAAGTTCGTCCGCCGCAAAAATGCCCAAAAAACGTGTGGGCTATAGCCTTGGGGGGAGGGACTGGCCAAATTCGTTCGCCGGACTCGGAATGGGGCGAGACTTTCCGAGCGCCCTCCGTGTGCCAAAAATAGGCCGCGGGCACAGCCGCGCCCAAAAATAAGCCCCCGAAGGTCCCGTCCCCAAGTTCGTCCGCCGCAAAAATGCCCAAAAAACGGGTGGGCTATAGCTTTGGGGGGAGGGGCTGGCCAACTTCGTACGCCGGACTTGAAATGGGGTGAGACTTTGCGAGCACCCTCCGTGTACTAAAAATAGGCCACGGGCACAGCCGTGCCCAAAAATAAGTCCCCGAAGGTCCCGTCCCCAAGTTCGTCCGCCGCAAAAATGCCCAAAAAACGGGTGGGCTATAGCCTTGGGGGGAGGGGATGGCCAACTTCGTCCGCCGGACTCGAAATGGGGCGAGACTTTGCGAGCGGCCTCCGTGTCCCAAAAATAGGCTACGGGCACATGCGCGCCCAAAAATGAGCCCCCGAAGGTCCCGTCCCCAAGTTCGTCCGCCGCAAAAATGCGCAAAAAATGGGTGGGCTATAGCCTTGGGGGGAGGGGCTGGCCAACTTCGTCCGCCGGACTCGGAATAGGGCGAGACTTTGCGAGCGCCCTCCGTGTGCCAAAAATAGGACACGGGCACAGTCGCGCCCAAAAATAAGCCCCCGAAGGTCCTGTCTCCTAGTTCGTCCGCCGCAAAAATGCCCAAAAAACGGGTGGGCTATAGCCTTGGGGGGAGGGGCTGGCCAACTTCGTACGCCGGACTCGAAATGGGGTGAGACTTTGCGAGCACCCTCCGTGTGCCAAAAATAGGCCACAGGCACAGCCGCGCCCAGAAAAAAGTCCCCGAAGGTCCCGTCCCAAAGTTCGTCCGCCGCAAAAATGCCCAAAAAACGGGTGGGCTATAGCCTTGGGGGGAGGGGCTGGCCAACTTCGTCCGCCGGACTCGAAATGGGCCGAGACTTTTCGAGCGCCCTCCGTGTCCCAAAAATAGGCCGCGGGCACAGTCGTACCCAAAAATAAGCCGCCGAATGTCCCGTCCTCAAGTTCGTCCGCCGCAAAAAAGCCCAAAAAACGGGTGGGCTATAGCCTTGGGGGGAGGGGTAGCCAACTTCGTCCGCCAGACTCGGAATGGGGCGAGACTTTTGCGAGCACCCTCCGTGTACCAAACATAGGCTACGGACACCGCCGCGCCCAAAAATAAGCCCCCGAAGGTCCCGTCCCCAAGTTCGTCCGCCGTAAAAATGCCCAAAAACCGGGTGGGCTATAGCCTTGGGGGGAGGGGCTGGCCAACTTCGTACGCCGGACTCGAAATGGGGTGAGACTTTGCGAGCACCCTCCGTGTGCCAAAAATAGGCCACAGGCACAGCCGCACCCAAAAATAAGTCCCCGAAGGTCCCGTCCCAAAGTTCGTCCGCCGCAAAAATGCCCAAAAAACGGGTGGGCTATAGCCTTGGGGGGAGGGGATGGCCAACTTCGTCCGCCGGACTCGAAATGGGCCGAGACTTTGCGAGCGCCCTCTGTGTCCCAAAAATAGGCCGCGGGCACAGCCGTACCCAAAAATAAGCCGCCGAATGTCCCGTCCTCAAGTTCGTCCGCCGCAAAAAAGCCCAAAAAACGGGTGGGCTAGAGCCTTGGGGGGAGGGGTAGCCAACTTCGTCCGCCAGACTCGGAATGGGGCGAGACTTTTGCGAGCACCCTCCGTGTACCAAACATAGGCTACGGACACCGCCGCGCCCAAAAATAAGCCCCCGAAGGTCCCGTCCCCAAGTTCGTCCGCCGTAAAAATGCCCAAAAACCGGGTGGGCTATAGCCTTGGGGGGAGGGGCTGGCCAACTTCGTCCGCTGGACTCGGAACGGGACGAGACTTTACGAGTGCCCTCCGTGTGCCAAATATAGGCCACGGGCGCAGCCGGGCCCAAAAATAAGGCCCCAAAGGTCCCGTCCCCAAGTTCGTCCGTCGCAAAAATGCCCAAAAAACTTTTGGGCTATAGCCTTGGGGGGAGGGACTGGCCAAATTCGTTCGCCGGACTCGGAATGGGGCGAGACTTTCTGAGCGCCCTCCGTTTGCCAAAAATAGGCCGCGGGCACAGCCGCGCCCAAAAATTAGCACCCGAAGGTCCCGTCCCCAAGTTCGTCCGCCACAAAAATGCCCAAAAAATGGGTGGGCTATAGCCTTGGGGGGAGGGGCTGGCCAACTTCGTTCGCCGGACTCGGAATGGGGCGAGACTTTGTGAGCGCCCTCCGTTTACCAAAAATAGGCTGCGGGCACAGCCACGCCCAAAAATAAATCCCCGAAGGTCCCGTCCCCAAGTTCGTCGAACGCAAAAATGCCCAAAAAACGGGTGGGCTATAGCCTTGGGGGGAGGGGCTGGCCAACTTCGTCCGCCGAACTCGGAATGGGGCGAGACTTTGCGAGCGGCCTCCGTGTGCCAAAAATAGGCTGCAGGCACAGTCGCGCCCAAAAGTAAGCCCCCGAAGGTCCCGTCCCCAAGTTCGTCCCCGCAAAAATGCCCAAAAAACGGGTGGGCTATAGCCTTGGGGGGAGGGGCTGGCCCACTTCGTCCGCCGGACTCGGAATGGGGCCAAACTTTTCGAGCGCCCTCCGTGTACCAAAAATAGGCTGTGGGCACAGCCGCGCCCAAAAATAAGCACCCGAAGGTCCCGTCCCCAAGTTCGTCCGCCGCAAGAATGCCTAAAAAACGGGGGGGCTATAGCCTTGGGGGGAAGGGCTAGCCAACTTCGTCCGCCGGACTCGGAATGGGGCGAGGCTTTACGAGTGCCCTCCGTGTGCCAAAAATAGGCCGTGGGCACAGCCGTGCAAAAAAATAAGCACCCGAAGGTCCCGTCCCCAAGTTCGTCCGCCGCAAAAATGACCAAAAAATGGGTGGGCTATAGCCTTGGGGGGAGGGGCTGGCCAACTTCGTCCGCCGGACTCGGAATGGGCCGAGACTTTACGAGTGCCCTCCGTGTTCCAAAAATAGGCATAGGCACAGCCGTGCAAAAATAAGCACCCGAAGGTCCCATCCCCAAGTTCGTCCGCCGCAAAAATGCCCAAAAAACGGGTGGGCTATAGCCTTGGGGGGAGGGGCTGGCCAAGTTCGTCTCCTGGACTCGGAATGGGGTGAGACTTTGCCAGCGCCCTCCATGTGCCAAAAATAGGCCGTGGCCACAGCCGCACCCAAAATAATCGCCCGAAGGTCCCGTCCCCGAGTTCGTCCGCCGCAAAAATGCCCAAAAAACGGGTGGGCTATAGCCTTGGGGGGAGGGGCTGGCCAAGTTCGTCCGCCGGACTCGTAATGGGGAGAGACTTTGCGAGCGCCCTCCGTGTGCCAAAAATAGGCTGCGGGCACAGCCGCACCCAAAAATAAGCGCCCGAAGGTCCCGTCCCCAAGTTCGTCCGCCGCAAAAATGCCCAAAAAATGGGTGGGCTATAGCCTTGGGGGGAGGGGCAGGCCAAGTTCGTCCGCCGGACTCGGAATAGGCCGAGACTTTACGAGTGCCCTCCATGTGCCAAAAATAGGCCGTGGGCACAGCCGCGCCCAAAAATAAGCGCCCGAAGGTCCCGTCCCCAAGATCGTCCGCCGCAAAAATGCCCAAAAAACGGGTGGGCTATAGCCTTGGGGGGACGGGCTGGCCAAGTTCGTCCACCGGACTCGGAATGGGGCGAGACTTTGCGAGCGCCCTCCGTGTGGCAAAATTAGGCCGCTGCGACAACCGTGCCCAAAAATAAGCGCCCCAAGGTCCCATCCCCAAATTCGTCCGCCGCAAAAATGCCCAAAAAACGGGTGGGCTATAGCCTTGGGGGGAGGGGCAGGCCAAGTTCGTCCGCCGGACTCGGAATGGGCCGAGACTTTACGAGTGCCCTCCGTGTGCCAAAAATAGGCCGTGGGCACAGCCGTGCAAAAAAATAAGCACCCGAAGGTCCCATCCCCAAGTTCGTCCGCCGCAAAAATGACCAAAAAATGGGTGGGCTATAGCCTTGGGGGGAGGGGCTGGCCAACTTCGTCCGCCGGACTCGGAATGGGCCGAGAATTTACGAGTGCCCTCCGTGTGCCAAAAATAGGCCGTGGGCACAGCCGTGCAAAAAAATAAGCACCCGAAGGTCCCGTCCCCAAGTTCGTCCGCCGCAAAAATGCCCAAAAAACGGGTGGGCTATAGCCTTGGGGGGAGGGGCTGGCCAAGTTCGTCTCCCGGACTCGGAATGGGGCGAGACTTTGCGAGCACCCTCCGTTTGCCAAAAATAGGCCGCGGGCACAGCCACGCCCAAAAATAAATCCCCGAAGGTCCCGTCCGCAAGTTCGTCGAACGCAAAAATGCCCAATAAACGGGTGGGCTATAGCCTTGGGGGGAGGGCCTGGCCCACTTCGTCCGCCTGACTCGGAATGGGGCGAGACTTTGCGAGTGCCCTCCGTGTGCCAAAAATAGGCCGCAGGCACAGCCACACACAAAAATAAGCCACCGAAGGTCCCGTCCCCAAGTTCGTCCGCCGCAAAAATGCCCAAAAAACGGGTGGGCTATAGCCTTGGGGGGAGGGGCTGGCCCACTTCGTCCGCCGAACTCGGAATGGGGCGAGACTTTGCGAGCGGCCTCCGTGTGCCAAAAATAGGATGCAGGCACAGTCGCGCCCAAAAGTAAGCCCCCGAAGGTCCCGTCCCCAAGTTCGTCCGCCGCAAAAATGCCCAAAAAACGGGTGGGCTATAGCCTTGGGGGGAGGGGCTGGCCCACTTCGTCCGCCGGACTCGGAATGGGGCCAAACTTTTCGAGCGCCCTCCGTGTACCAAAAATAGGCTGTGGGCACAGCCGCGCCCAAAAATAAGCACCCGAAGGTCCCGTCCCCAAGTTCGTCCGCCGCAAGAATGCCTAAAAAAGGGGGCTATAGCCTTGGGGGAAGGGCTAGCCAACCGTCCCGGACTCGGAATGGGGCGAGGCTTTTCGAGTGGCCTCCGTGTGCCAAAAATAGGCCGTTGGCACAGCCGTGCAAAAAAATAAGCACCCGAAGGTCCCGTCCCCAAGTTCGTCCGCCGCAAAAATGACCAAAAAATGGGTGGGCTATAGCCTTGGGGGGAGGGGCTGGCCAACTTCGTCCGCCGGACTCGGAATGGGCCGAGACTTTACGAGTGCCCTCCGTGTGCCAAAAATAGGCCGTGGGCACAGCCGTGCAAAAAAATAAGCACCCGAAGGTCCCGTCCCCAAGTTCGTCCGCCGCAAAAATGCCCAAAAAACGGGTGGGCTATAGCCTTCGGGGGAGGGGCTGGCCAAGTTCGTCTCCCGGACTCGGAATGGGGTGAGACTATGCCAGCGCCCTCCGTGTGCCAAAAATAGGCCGTGGCCACAGCCGCGCCCAAAAATAATCGCCCGAAGGTCCCGTCCCCGAGTTCGTCCGCCGCAAAAATGCCCAAAAAACGGGTGGGCTATAGCCTTGGGGGGAGGGGCTGGCCAAGTTCGTCCGCCGGACTCGGAATGGGGCGAGACTTTGCGAGCGCCCTCCGTGTGCCAAAAATAGGCTACGGGCACAGCCGCACCCAAAAATAAGCGCCCGAAGGTCCCGTCCCCAAGTTCGTCCGCCGCAAAAATGCCCAAAAAACGGGTGGGCTATAGCCTTGGGGGGAGGGGCAGGCCAAGTTCGTCCGCCGGACTCGGAATAGGCCGAGACTTTACGAGTGCCCTCCGTGTGCCAAAAATAGGCCGTGGGCACAGCCGCGCCCAAAAATAAGTGCCCGAAGGTCCCGTCCCCAACTTCGTCCGCCGCAAAAATGCCCAAAAAACGGTTGGGCTATAGCCTTGGGGGGACGGGCTGGCCAAGTTCGTCCGCCGGACTCGGAATGGGGCGAGACTTTGCGAGCGCCCTCCGTGTGGCAAAATTAGGCCGCGGCGACAACCGCGCCCAAAAATAAGCGCCCGAAGGTCCCGTCCCCAAGTTCGTCCGCCGCAAAAATGCCCAAAAAACGGGTGGGCTATAGCCTTGGGGGGAGGGGCAGGCCAAGTTCGTCCGCCGGACTCGGAATGGGCCGAGACTTTACGAGTGCCCTCCGTGTGCCAAAAATAGGCCGTGGGCACAGCCGTGCAAAAAAATAAGCACCCGAAGGTCCCGTCCCCAAGTTCGTCCGCCGCAAAAATGACCAAAAAATGGGTGGGCTATAGCCTTGGGGGGAGGGGCTGGCCAAATTCGTCCGCCGGACTCGGAATGGGCCGAGACTTTACGAGTGCCCTCCGTGTGCCAAAAATAGGCCGTGGGAACAGCCGTGCAAAAAAATAAGCACCCGAAGGTCCCATCCCCAAGTTCGTCCGCCGCAAAAATGCCCAAAAAACGGGTGGGCTATAGCCTTGGGGGGAGGGGCTGGCCAAGTTCGTCTCCCGGACTCGGAATGGGGCGAGACTTTGCGAGCGCCCTCCGTGTGGCAAAATTAGGCCGCGGCGACAACCGCACCCAAAAATAAGCGCCCGAAGGTCCCGTTCCCAAGTTCGTCCGCCGCAAAAATGCCCAAAAAACGGGTGGGCTATAGCCTTGGGGGGAGGGGCAGGCCAAGTTCGTCCGCCGGACTCGGAATAGGCCGAGACTTTACGAGTGCCCTCCGTGTGCCAAAAATAGGCCGTGGGCACAGCCGCGCCCAAAAATAAGTGCCCGAAGGTCCCGTCCCCAACTTCGTCCGCCGCAAAAATGCCCAAAAAACGGTTGGGCTATAGCCTTGGGGGGACGGGCTGGCCAAGTTCGTCCGCCGGACTCGGAATGGGGCGAGACTTTGCGAGCGCCCTCCGTGTGGCAAAATTAGGCCGCGGCGACAACCGCGCCCAAAAATAAGCGCCCGAAGGTCCCGTCCCCAAGTTCGTCCGCCGCAAAAATGCCCAAAAAACGGGTGGGCTATAGCCTTGGGGGGAGGGGCAGGCCAAGTTCGTCCGCCGGACTCGGAATGGGGCGAGACTTTACGAGTGCCCTCCGTGTGCCAAAAATAGGCCGTGGCCACAGCTGTGCAAAAAAATAAGCACCCGAAGGTCCCGTCCCCAAGTTCGTCCGCCGCAAAAATGCCCAAAAAACGGGTGGGCTATAGCCTTGGGGGGAGGGGCTGGCCAAGTTCGTCTCCCGGACTCGGAATGGGGCGAGACTTTGCCAGCGCCCTCCGTGTGCCAAAAATAGGCCGTGGGAACAGCCGTGCAAAAAAATAAGCACCCGAAGGTCCCATCCCCAAGTTCGTCCGCCGCAAAAATGCCCAAAAAACGTGTGGGCTATAGCCTTGGGGGGAGGGGCAGGCCAAGTTCGTCCGCCGGACTCGGAATAGGCCGAGACTTTACGAGTGCCCTCCGTGTGCCAAAATGTGGGCACAGTGCGGCACAGCCGCGCCCAAAATAAGTGCTCAAGGTCCTCAAAAATGCCCGGCTGGCCAAGTTCCGCCGGACTCGGAATGGGGCGAGCACAAGAATTAACCGCGCCAAAAATAAGCGCCCGAAGGTCCCGTCCCCAAGTTCGTCCGAAAATGCCCAAAAACGGGTGGGCTATAGCCTTGGGGGGAGGGGCAGGCCAAGTTCGTCCGCCGGACTCGGAATGGGGCGAGACTTTACGAGTGCCCTCCGTGTGCCAAAAATAGGCCGTGGCCACAGCTTTGCAAAAAAATAAGCACCCGAAGGTCCCGTCCCCAAGTTCGTCCGCCGCAAAAATGACCAAAAAATGGGTGGGCTATAGCCTTGGGGGGAGGGGCTGGCCAAATTCGTCCGCCGGACTCGGAATGGGCCGAGACTTTACGAGTGCCCTCCGTGTGCCAAAAATAGGCCGTGGGAACAGCTGCAAAAAATAAGCACCGAAGGTCCCATCCCCAAGTTCGTCCGCCGCAAAATGCCCAAAAACGGGTGGGCTATAGCCTTGGGGGGAGGGGCTGGCCAAGTTCGTCTCCCGGACTCGGAATGGGGCGAGACTTTGCCAGCGCCCTCCGTGTGCCAAAAATAGGCCGTGACCACAGCCGCGCGCAAAACTAATCGCCCGAAGGTCCCGTCCCCGAGTTCGTCCGCCGCAAAAATGCCCAAAAAACGGGTGGGCTATAGCCTTGGGGGGAGGGGCTGGCCAAGTTCGTCCGCCGGACTCGGAATGGGGCGAGACTTTGCGAGCGCCCTCCGTGTGCCAAAAATAGGCTACGGGCAAAGCCGTACCCAAAAATAAGCCCCCGAAGGTCCCGTCCCCAAGTTCGTCCGCCGCAAAAATGCCCAAAAAACGGGTGGGCTATAGCCTTGGGGGGAGGGGCAGGCCAAGTTCGTCCGCCGGACTCGGAATAGGCCGAGACTTTACGAGTGCACTCCGTGTGCCAAAAATAGGCCGTGGGCACAGCCGCGCCCAAAAATAAGCGCCCGAAGGTCCCGTCCCCAAGTTCGTCCGCCGCAAAAATGCCCAAAAACGGGTGGGCTATAGCCGGGGAGGCTGGCCTCGTCCACCGGACTCGGAATGGGGCGAGACTTTGAGCGCCCTCCGTGTGGCAAAATTGACAACCGCGCCCAAAAATAAGTGCCCCAAGGTCCCGTCCCCAAGATCGTCCGAAATGCCTAAAAACGGGTGGGCTATAGCCTCGGGGAGGGCTGGCCAAGTTCGTCCGCCGGACTCGGAATGGGGCGACACTTTGCGAGCGCCCTCCGTATGCCAAAACTAGGCAGAGGGCACAGCCGCGCCCAAAAATAAGCACCCGAAGGTCCCGTCCCCAAGTTCGTCCACCGCAAAAAAGCCCAAAAAATGGGTGGGCTATAGCCTTGGGGAGGGCTGGCCAAGTTCGTCTCGACTCGGAATGGGGTGAGACCTTTGCGAGCGCCCTCCGTGTGCAAAAAGTAGGCCGTGGGCACAGCCGCGCCCAAAAATAAGCGCCCGAAGGTCCCGTCCCCAAGTTCTTCCGCCGTAAAAATGCCCAAAAAACGGGTGGGCTGTAGCCTTGGGGGGAGGGGCTGGCCAACTTCGTCCGCCGGACTCGGAATGGGGCGAGACTTTGCGAGCGCCCTCCGTGTGGCTTAGGCGACAACCGCGCCCAAAAATAAGCGCCCAAGGTCCCGTCCCCAAGTTCCCGCCGCAAAATGCCCAAAGCGGGTGGGCTATAGCCTTGGGGAGGGGCTGGCCAAGTTCGTCCGCCGGACTCGGAATGGGGCGACACCAGCGCCTCCGTATGCCAAAACTAGGCTGCAGGCACAGCCGCACCCAAAAATAAGCACCCGAAGGTCCCGTCCCCAAGTTCGTCCACCGCAAAAATGCCCAAAAAATGGGTGGGCTATAGCCTTGGGGGGAGGGGCTGGCCAACTTCGTCCGCCGGACTCGGAATGGGCCGAGACTTTAGGAGTGCCCTCCGTGTGCCAAAAATAGGCCGTGGGCACAGCCGTGCAAAAAAATAAGCACCCGAAGGTCCCGTCCCCAAGTTCGTCCGCCGCAAAAATGCCCAAAAAACGGGTGGGCTATAGCCTTCGGGGGAGGGGCTGGCCAAGTTCGTCTCCCGGACTCGGAATGGTGTGAGACTATGCCAGCGCCCTCCGTGTGCCAAAAATAGGCCGTGGCCACAGCCGCGCCCAAAAATAATCGCCCGAAGGTCCCGTCCCCGAGTTCGTCCGCCGCAAAAATGCCCAAAAAACGGGTGGGCTATAGCCTTGGGGGGAGGGGCTGGCCAAGTTCGTCCGCCGGACTCGGAATGGGGCGAGACTTTGCGAACGCCCTCCGTGTGCCAAAAATAGGCTACGGGCACAGCCGCACCCAAAAATAAGCGCCCGAAGGTCCCGTTCCCAAGTTCGTCCGCCGCAAAAATGCCCAAAAAACGGGTGGGCTATAGCCTTGGGGGGAGGGGCAGGCCAAGTTCGTCCGCCGGACTCGGAATAGGCCGAGACTTTACGAGTGCCCTCCGTGTGCCAAAAATAGGCCGTGGGCACAGCCGCGCCCAAAAATAAGTGCCCGAAGGTCCCGTCCCCAAGTTCGTCCGCCGCAAAAATGCCCAAAAAACGGTTGGGCTATAGCCTTGGGGGGACGGGCTGGCCAAGTTCGTCCGCCGGACTCGGAATGGGGCGAGACTTTGCGAGCGCCCTCCGTGTGGCAAAATTAGGCCGCGGCGACAACCGCGCCCAAAAATAAGCGCCCCAAGGTCCCGTCCCCAAGTTCGTCCGCCGCAAAAATGCCCAAAAAACGGGTGGGCTATAGCCTTGGGGGGAGGGGCTGGCCAAGTTCGTCCGCCGGACTCGGAATGGGGCGACACTTTGCGAGCGCCCTCCGTATGCCAAAACTAGGCTGCAGGCACAGCCGCACCCAAAAATAAGCACCCGAAGGTCCCGTCCCCAAGTTCGTCCACCGCAAAAAAGCCCAAAAAATGGGTGGGCTATAGCCTTGGGGGGAGGGGCTGGCCAAGTTCGTCTCCCGGACTCGGAATGGGGCGAGACTTTACGAGTGCCCTCCGTGTCCCAAAAATAGGCCGTGGGCACAGCCGCGCCCAAAAATAAGCGCCCGAAGGTCCCGTCCCCAAGTTCGTCCGCCGAAAAAATGCCCAAAAAACGGGTGGGCTATAGCCTTGGGGGGACGGGCTGGCCAAGTTCGTCCACCGGACTCGGAATGGGGCGAGACTTTGCGAGCGCCCTCCGTGTGGCAAAATTAGGCCGCGGCGACAACCGCGCCCAAAAATAAGCGCCCCAAGGTCCCGTCCCCAAGTTCGTCCGCCGCAAAAATGCCCAAAAAACGGGTGGGCTATAGCCTTGGGGGGAGGGGCTGGCCAAGTTCGTCCGCCGGACTCGGAATGGGGCGACACTTTGCGAGCGCCCTCCGTATGCCAAAACTAGGCTGCAGGCACAGCCGCACCCAAAAATAAGCACCCGAAGGTCCCGTCCCCAAGTTCGTCCACCGCAAAAATGCCCAAAAAATGGGTGGGCTATAGCCTTGGGGAGGGCTGGCCAATCGGACTCGGAATGGGGTGACTCTTTGCAAGTGCCCTCCGTTTGCCAAAAATAGGCCGTGGGCACAGCCGCACCCAAAAAAAAGCACCCGAAGGTCCCGTCCCCAAGTTCGTCCGCCGCAAAAATGCCCAAAAAACGGGTGGGCTATAGCCTTGGGGGGAGGGGCTGGCCAACTTCGTCTTCCGGTCTCGGAATTGGTTGAGACTATTCCAGGGCCCTCCGTGTTCCAAAAATAGGCCGTGGCCACAGCCGCGCCCAAAAATAATCTCCCGAAGGTCCCGTCCCCGAGTTCGTCCGCCGCAAAAATGCCCAAAAAACGGGTGGGCTATAGCCTTGGGGGGAGGCAATCCCGGACTCGGAATAGGCCGAGACTTTACGAGTGCCCTCCGTGTGCCAAAAATAGGCCGTGGGCACAGCCGCGCCCAAAAATAAGTGCCCGAAGGTCCCGTCCCCAAGTTCGTCCGCCGCAAAAATGCCCAAAAAACAGTTGGGCTAAAGCCTTGGGGGGACGGGCTGGCCAAATCCGCGGACTCGGAATGGGGCGAGACTTTTCGAGCGCCCTCCGTGTGGCAAAATTAGGCCGCGGCGACAACCGCGCCCAAAAATAAGCACCCGAAGGTCCCGTCCCCAAGTTCGTCCGCCGCAAAAATGCCCAAAAAACGGGTGGGCTATAGCCTTGGGGGAGGGCAAGGTCCGCCCGGACTCGGAATGGGGCGAGACTTTACGAGTGCCCTCCGTGTGCCAAAAATAGGCCGTGGCCACAGCTGTGCAAAAAAATAAGCACCCGAAGGTCCCGTCCCCAAGTTCGTCCGCCGCAAAAATGACCAAAAAATGGGTG
This sequence comes from Citrus mangshanensis, assembly GCA_030449895.1. Taxonomy (NCBI): domain Eukaryota; kingdom Viridiplantae; phylum Streptophyta; class Magnoliopsida; order Sapindales; family Rutaceae; genus Citrus; species Citrus mangshanensis. Next base: position 88,515 of record JASUUJ010000224.1, on the reverse strand, counting down.
GGCTATAGCCTTGGGGGGAGGGGCTGGCCAAATTCGTCCGCCGGACTCGGAATGGGCCGAGACTTTACGAGTGCCCTCCGTGTGCCAGAAATAGGCCGTGGGAACAGCCGTGCAAAAAAATAAGCACCCGAAGGTCCCATCCCCAAGTTCGTCCGCCGCAAAAATGCCCAAAAAACGGGTGGGCTATAGCCTTGGGGGGAGGGGCTGGCCAAGTTCGTCTCCCGGACTCGGAATGGGGCGAGACTTTGCCAGCGCCCTCCGTGTGCCAAAAATAGGCCGTGGCCACAGCCGCGCCCAAAACTAATCGTCCGAAGGTCCCGTCCCCGAGTTCGTCCGCCGCAAAAATGCCCAAAAAACGGGTGGGTTATAGCCTTGGGGGGAGGGGCTGGCCAAGTTCGTCCGCCGGACTCGGAATGGGGCGAGACTTTGCGAGCGCCCTCCGTGTGCCAAAAATAGGCTACGGGCAAAGCCGTACCCAAAAATAAGCGCCCGAAGGTCCCGTCCCCAAGTTCGTCCGCCGCAAAAATGCCCAAAAAACGGGTGGGCTATAGCCTTGGGGGGAGGGGCAGGCCAAGTTCGTCCGCCGGACTCGGAATAGGCCGAGACTTTACGAGTGCACTCCGTGTGCCAAAAATAGGCCGTGGGCACAGCCGCGCCCAAAAATAAGCGCCCGAAGGTCCCGTCCCCAAGTTCGTCCGCCGAAAAAATGCCCAAAAAACGGGTGGGCTATAGCCTTGGGGGGAGGGGCTGGCCAAGTTCGTCCACCGGACTCGGAATGGGGCGAGACTTTGCGAGCGCCCTCCGTGTGGCAAAATTAGGCCGCGGCGACAACCGCGCCCAAAAATAAGTGCCCCAAGGTCCCGTCCCCAAGTTCGTCCGCCGCAAAAATGCCCAAAAAACGGGTGGGCTATAGCCTTGGGGGGAGGGGCTGGCCAAGTTCGTCCGCCGGACTCGGAATGGGGCGACACTTTGCGAGCGCCCTCCGTATGCCAAAACTAGGCTGCAGGCACAGCCGTACCCAAAAATAAGCACCCGAAGGTCCCGTCCCCAAGTTCGTCCACCGCAAAAATGCCCAAAAAATGGGTGGGCTATAGCCTTGGGGGGAGGGGCTGGCCAAGTTCGTCTCCCGGACTCGGAATGGGGCGAGACTTTGCCAGCGCCCTCCGTGTGCCAAAAATAGGCCGTGGCCACAGCCGTGCCCAAAAATAATCACCCGAACGTCCCGTCCCCGAGTTCGTCCGCCGCAAAAATGCCCAAAAAACGGGTGGGCTATAGCCTTGGGGGGAGGGGCAGGCCAAGTTCGTCCGCCGGACTCGGAATAGGCCGAGACTTTACGAGTGCTCTCCGTGTGCCAAAAATAGGCCGTGGGCACAGCCGCGCCCAAAAATAAGCGCCCGAAGGTCCCGTCCCCAACTTCGTCCGCCGCAAAAATGGCCAAAAAATGGGTGGGTTATAGCCTTGGGGGGAGGGGCTGGCCAAGTTCGTCTGCCGGACTTGGAATGGGGCGAGACTTTGCCAGTGCCCTCCGTGTGCCAAAAATAGGCCTTGGCCACAGCCGCGCCCAAAAATAATCGCCCGAAGGTCCCGTCCCCAAGTTCGTCCGCCGCAAAAATGCCCAAAAAATGGGTGGGCTATAGCCTTGGGGGGAGGGGCTGGCCAAGTTCGTCCGCCGGACTCGGATTGGGACGAGACTTTATGAGTGCCCTCCGTGTGCCAAAAATAGGCCGTGGCCACAGCCGCGCCCAAAAATAAGCGACCCAAGGTCCCGTCCCCAAGTTCGTACGCCGCAAAAATGCCACAAATACGGGTGGGCAATAGCCTTGGGGGGAGGGGCTGGCCAAGTTCGTCCGCCGTCTCGGAATAGGGCGACACTTTACGAGCGCCCTCCGTGTGCCAAAACTAGGTCGTGGGCACAGCCGAACCCAAAAATAAGCGCCGGAAGGTCCCATCCCCAAGTTCGTCCACCGCAAAATTGCCCAAAAAATGGGTGGGCTATAGCCTTGGGGGGAGGGGCTGACCAAGTTAGTCCGCCGGACTCGGAATGGGGTGAGACTTTGCGAGCGCTCTAAGTGTGCCAAAAATAGGCCGCGGGCACATCCGCACCCAAAAATAACTGCCCGAAGGTCCCGTCCCATTGTTCGTGCGCCGCAAAAATGCCCAAAAAACGGGTGCGGTATATCCTTGGAGGGAGGGGCTAGCCAAGTTCGTCCGCCGGACTCGGAAGGGGGCGAGACTTTGCGAGCGCCCTCCGTGTGGCAAAAGTAGGCTGCGGGCACAGTGACGTCCAAAAATAAGCACCCGAAGGTCCCGTCCCCAAGTTCGTCCGCCGCAAAAATGCCCAAAAAACGGGTGGGCTATAGCCTTGGGGGGAGGGGCTGGCCAAGTTCGTCCGCCGGACTTGAAATGGGGCGAAACTTTGCGAACACCCTCCGTGTGCCAAAAATAGGCCGCGGGCACAGCCGCGCCCAAAAATAAGCCCCCGAAGGTCCCGTCCCCAAGTTCGTCCGCCGCAAAAATGCCCAAAAAACGGGTGTGCTATAGCGTTGGGGGAAGGGGCTGGCCAAGTTCGTCCGCCGGACTCGGAATGGGGCGAGACTTTGTGAGTGCCCTCCGTTTGCCAAAAATAAGCACCCGAAGGTCCCGTCCCCAAGTTCGTCCGCCGCAAAAATGCCCAAAAAACGGGTGGGGTATATCCTTGGAGGGAGGGGCTGGCCAAGTTCGTCCGCCGGACTCGGAATGGGGTGAGACTTTGCGAGCGCTCTAAGTGTACCAAAAATAGGCCGCAGACACAGCCGCATGCAAAAATAAGCACCCGAAGGTCCCGTCCCCAAGTTCGTCCGCTGCAAAAATGTCCAAAAAATGGGTGGGCTATAGCCTTGGGGGGAGGGGCTGGCCAAGTTCGTCCGCTGGACTCGGAATGGGGCTAGACTTTGCGAGCGCCCTCCGTGTGCAAATAATAGGCCGCGGGCACATCCGTACCCAAAAATAAATGCCCGAAGGTCCCGTCCCAGTGTTCGTCCGCCGCAAAAATGCCCAAAAAACGGGTGGGGTATATCCTTGGAGGGAGGGGCTGGCCAAGTTCGTCCGCCGGACTTGGAATGGGGTGAGACTTTGCGAACGCTGTAAGTGTGCCAAAAATAGGCTGCAGACACAGGCGCGTGCAAAAATAAGCACCCGAAGGTCCCGTCCCCAAGTTCGTCCGCTGCAAAAATGTCCAAAAAATGGGTGGGCTATAGCCTTGGGGGGAGGGGCTGGCCAAGTTCGTCCGCTGGACTCGGAATGGGGCTAGACTTTGCGAGCGCCCTCCGTGTGCCAAAAAAAGGCCGCGGCCACAGCCGCGCCCAAAAATAAGTGCCTGAAGGTCCCGTCCCCAAGTTCGTCCGTCGCAAAAATGCGCAAAAAACGGGTGGGCTATAGCCTTGTGGGGAGGGGCTGGCCAAGTTCGTCCGCCGGACTCGGAATGGGGCGAGACCTTGCGAGAGCCCTCTGTGCGCCAAAAATAGGCCGCGGGCACAGCCGCGCCCAAAAATAAGTGCCCGAAGGTCCCGTCCCCAAGTTCGTACGCCGCAAAAATGCCCAAAAAACGGGTGGGCTATAGCCTTGGGTGGAGGGGCTGGCCAAGTTCGTCCGCCGGACTCGGAATGGGGCGACACTTTGCGAGCGCCCTCCGTATGCCAAAACTAGGCTGCAGGCACAGCCGCACCCAAAAATAAGCACCCGAAGGTCCCGTCCCCAAGTTCGTCCACCGCAAAAATGCCCAAAAAATGGGTGGGCTATAGCCTTGGGGGGAGGGGCTGGCCAAGTTCGTCCGCCGGACTTGGAATGGGGTGAGACTTTGCGAACGCTGTAAGTGTGCCAAAAATAGGCCGCAGGCACAGCCGCACCCAAAAATAAGCACCCGAAGGTCCCGTCCCCAAGTTCGTCCGCTGCAAAAATGCCCAAAAAATGGGTGGGCTATAGCCTTGGGGGGAGGGGCTGGCCAAGTTCGTCCGCTGGACTCGGAATGGGGCGAGACTTTGCGAGCGCCCTCCGTGTGCCAAAAATAGGCCGCGGCCACAGCCGCGCCCAAAAATAAGTGCCTGAAGGTCCCGTCCCCAAGTTCGTCCGCCGCAAAAATGCGCAAAAAACGGGTGGGCTATAGCCTTGTGGGGAGGGGCTGGCCAAGTTCGTCCGCCGGACTCGGAATGGGGCGAGACTTTGCGAGCACCCTCCGTGTGCCAAAACTAGGCTATAGGCACAGCCGCACCCAAAAATAAGCACCCGAAGGTCCCGTCCCTAAGTTCGTCCACCGCAAAAATGCCCAAAAAATGGGTGGGCTATAGCCTTGGGGGGAGGGGCTGGCCAAGTTCGTCCGCTGGACTCGGAATGGGGCTAGACTTTGCGAGCGCCCTCCGTGTGCCAAAAATAGGCCGCGGCCACAGCCGCGCCCAAAAATAAGTGCCTGAAGGTCCCGTCCCCAAGTTCGTCCGTCGCAAAAATGCGCAAAAAACGGGTGGGCTATAGCCTTGTGGGGAGGGGCTGGCCAAGTTCGTCCGCCGGACTCGGAATGGGGCGAGACTTTGCGAGCGCCCTCCGTGTGCCAAAACTAGGCTGCAGGGACAGCCGCACCCAAAAATAAGCACCCGAAGGTCCCGTCCCTAAGTTCGTCCACCGCAAAAATGCCCAAAAAATGGGTGGGCTATAGCCTTGGGGGGAGGGGCTGGCCAAGTTCGTCCGCCGGACTCGGAATGGGGCGACACTTTGCGAGCACCCTCCGTGTGCCAAAACTAGGCTGCAGGCACAGCCGCACCCAAAAATAAGCACCCGAAGGTCCCGTCCCCAAGTTCGTCCACCGCAAAAATGCCCAAAAAATGGGTGGGCTATAGCCTTGGGGGGAGGGGCTGGCCGAGTTCGTCCGCCGGATTCAGAATGGGGCGAGACTTTACGAGCGCCCTCCGTGTGCCAAAAGTAGGCCGCGGGCACAGCCGCGCCCAAAAATAAGTGCCCGAAGGTCCCGTCCCCAAGTTCGTCCGCCGCAAAAATGCCCAAAAAACGGGTGGGCTATAGCCTTGGGGGGAGGGGCTGGCCAAGTTCGTCCGCCGTACTCGGAATGGGGCGAGACTTTCCGAGCGCCCTTCGTGTGCTAAAAATAGTCTGCGGGCACAGTCGCACCCAAAAATAAGCGCCCGAAGGTCCCGTCCCCAAGTTCGTCCGCCGCAAAAATGCCCAAAAAACGGGTGAGCTATTGCCTTGGGGGGAGGGGCTGGCTAAGTTCGTTCGCCGGACTCAGAATGGGGCGAGACTTTGCGAGCGCCCTCCGTGTTCCAAAAATAGGCCGTGGGCACAGCCGCGCCCAAAAATAAGCGCCCGAAGGTCCCGTCCACAAGTTCGTCCGCCGCAAAAATGCCCAAAAAACGGGTGCGCTATAGCTTTGGGGGAAGGGGCTGGCCAACTTCGTCCGCCGGACTCGGAATGGGGCGAGACTTTGCGAGTGCCCTCCATTTGCCAAAAATAAGTGCCCGAAGGTCCCGTCCCCAAGTTCGTCCGCCGCAAAAATGCCCAAAAAACGGGTGGGCTATAGCCTTGGGGGGAGGGGCTGGCCGAGTTCGTCCGCCGGACTCGGAATGGGGCGAGACTTTGCGAGCGCCCTCCGTGGGCCAAAAATATGCCTTGGGCACAGCCGCGCCCAAAAATAAGTGCCTGAAGGTCCCGTCCCCATGTTCGTCCGCCGCAAAAATGCCCAAAAAACGGGTGGGCTATATCCTTGGGGGGAGGGGCTGGCCAAGTTCGTCCGCCGGACTCGGAATGGGGCGAGACTTTGCGAGCACCCTTCATGTGCTAAAAATAGTCCGCGGGCACAGTCGCACCCAAAAATAAGCGCCCGAAGGTCCCGTCCCCAAGTTCGTCCGCCGCAAAAATGCCCAAAAAACGGGTGGGCTATAGCCTTGGGGGGAGGGGCTGGCTAAGTTCTTCCGCCGGACTCGGATTGGGGTGAGACTTTGCGAGCGCCCTCCGTGTTCCAAAAATAGGACGCGGGCAAAGCCGCGCCCAAAAATAAGCCCCCGAAGGTCCCTTCCCCAAGTTCGTCCGCCGCAAAAATGCCCAAAAAATGGGTGGGCTATAGCCTTGGGGGGAGGGGCTGGCCAACTTCGTCCTCCGGACTCGGAATGGGGCGAGACTTTGCGAGCGCCCTCCGTGGGCCAAAAATAGGCCATGGTCACAGCCGCGCCCAAAAATAAGTGCCCGAAGGTCCCGTCCCCAAGTTCGTCCGCCGCAAAAATGCCCAAAAAACGGGTGGGCTATATCCTTGGGGGGAGGGGCTGGCCAAGTTCGTCCGCCGGACTCGGAATGGGGAGAGACTTTGCGAGCGCACTTCGTGTGCTAAAAATAGTCCGCGGGCACAGTCGCACCCAAAAATAAGCACCCGAAGGTCCCGTCCCCAAGTTCGTCCTCCGCAAAAATGCCCAAAAAACGGGTGGGCTATAGCCTTGGGGGGAGGGGCTGGCTAAGTTCTTCCGCCGGACTCGGATTGGGGTGAAACTTTGCGAGTGCCCTCCGTGTTCCAAAAATAGGACACGGGCACAGCCGTGCCCAAAAATAAGCCCCCGATGGTCCCGTCCCCAAGTTCGTCTGCCGCAAAAATGCCCAAAAAATGGGTGGGCTATAGCCTTGGGGGGAGGGGCTGGCCAACTCAGTCCTCCGGACTCGGAATGGGACGAGACATTGCGAGCACCCTCCGTGTGCCAAAAATAGGCCGCGGGCACAGCCGCGCCCAAAAATAAGCCCCCGAAGGTCCCGTCCCCGAGTTCGTCCGCCGCAAAAATGCCCAAAAAACGGGTGGGCTATAGCCTTGGGGGGAGGGGCCTGCCAACTTCGTCCGCCACTCTCGGAATGGGGTGAGACTTTGCGAGTGCTCTCCGTGTACCAAAATTAGGCCGCGGACACAGCCGTACCCAAAAATAAGCCCCGAAGGTCCCGTCCCCAAGTTCGTCCGCCGCAAAAATGCCCAAAAAACGGGTGGGCTATAGCCTTGGGGGGAGGGGCTGGCCAACTTCGTCCGCCGGACTCGGAATGGGGCAAGACTTTGCGAGCGCCCTCCGTGTGGCAGAAATACGCTGCGGCCACAGCCGCACCCAAAAATAAGCCCCCGAAGGTCCCGTCCCCCAGTTCGTCCGCCGCAAAAATGCCCAATAAACGGGTGGGCTATAGACTTGGGGGGAGGGGCGGGCCAACTTCGTCCGCCGGACTCGGAATGGGGCGAGACTTTGCGAGCGCCCTCCGTGTGCCAAAAATAGGCCGCGGGCACAGCCGCGCCCAAAAATAAGCCCCCGAAGGTCCCATCCCCAAGTTCGTCCGCCGCAAAAATGCCCAATAAACGGGTGGGCTATAGCCTAGGGGGGAGGGGCTGGCCAACTTCATCCGCCACCCTTGGAATGGGGTGAGACTTTGCGAGCGCTCTCCATGTGCCAAAAATAGGCCGCGGACACAGCCGCACCCAAAAATAAGCCCCCGAAGGTCCCGTCCCCAAGTTCGTCCGCCGCAAAAATGCCCAAAAAATGGGTGGGCTATAGCCTTGGGGGGAGGGGCTGGCCAACTTCGTCCTCCGGACTCGGAATGGGATGAGACATTGCGAGCACCCTCCGTGTGCCAAAAATAGGCCGCGGGCACAGCCGCGCCCAAAAATAAGCCCCCGAAGGTCCCGTCCCCAAGTTCGTCCGCCGCAAAAATGCCCAAAAAACGGGTGGGCTATAGCCTTGGGGGGAGGGGCATGCCAACTTCGTCCGCCACTCTCGGAATGGGGTGAGACTTTGCGAGCGCTCTCCATGTGCCAAAAATAGGCCGCGGACACAGCCGCACCCAAAAATAAGCTCCCGAAGGTCCCGTCCCCAAGTTCATCCGCCGCAAAAATGCCCAAAAAACGGGTGGGCTATAGCCTTGGGGGGAGGGGCTGGCCAACTTCGTCCGCCGGCCTCGGAATAGGGTGAGACATTGTGAGCGCCCTCCGTGTGCCAAAAATCGGCCACGGGCACAGCTGCGCCCAAAAATTAGCACCCGTAGGTCAGGGAGCCAAAACCCCCCAAATGGCCAAAAAACGGGTGGGCTATAGCCTTGGTGGGGGGCGTGGGGGAAGTTCGTCTGCGGGACTCGGAATGGCCCGAGACTTTGGGGGTGGCCTCTGTGTGCCAAAAATAGGCCACGGGCACAGCCGCGCCCAAAAATTAGCGCCCGAAGGTCGGGGTGCCAAAACCCCCCAAATGGCCAAAAGCGGGTGGGCTCTGACCTTGGTGGGGCGTGGCGAGTTCGTCTGCCGGACTCGGAATGGCCTGAGACTTTGCGGGCGGCCTCCGTGTGCCAAAAATCGGCCATGGGCACAGCTGCGCCCAAAAATTAGCACCCGTAGGTCGGGGAGCCAAAACCCCCCAAATGGCCAAAAAACGGGTGGGCTATAGCCTTGGTGGGGGGCGTGGGGGAAGTTCGTCTGCGGGACTTGGAATGGCCCGAGACTTTGGGGGTGGCCTCTGTGTGCCAAAAATAGGCCACGGGCACAGCCGCGCCCAAAAATTAGCACCCGTCGGTCAGGAAGCCAAAACCCCCCAAATGGCCAAAAAACGGGTGGGCTATAGCCTTGGTGGGGGGCGTGGGGGAAGTTCGTCTGCGGGACTCGGAATGGCCCGAGACTTTGGGGGTGGCCTCTGTGTTCCAAAAATAGGCCACGGGCACAGCCGTGCCCAAAAATTAGCACCCGAAGGTCGGGGAGCCAAAACCCCCCAAATGGCCAAAAAACGGGTGGGCTATAGCCTTGGTGGGGGGCGTGGGCGAAGTTCGTCCGCCGGACTCGGAATGGCCTGAGACTTTGCGGGCGGCCTCCGTGTGCCAAAAATCGGCCACGGGCACAGCCGCGCCCAAAAATTAGCACCCGTAGGTCGGGGAGCCAAAACCCCCCAAATGGCCAAAAAACGGGTGGGCTATAGCCTTGGTGGGGGGCGTGGGGGAAGTTCGTCTGCGGAAATTGGAATGGCCCGAGACTTTGGGGGTGGCCTCTGTGTGCCAAAAATAGGCCACGGGCACAGCCGCGCCCAAGAATTAGCACCCGTAGGTCGGGGAGCCAAAACCCCCCAAATGGCCAAAAAACGGGTGGGCTATATAGCCTTGGTGGGGGGCGTGGGGGAAGTTCGTCTGCCGGACTCGGAATGGCCCGAGACTTTGCGGGTGGCCTCGGTGTGCTAAAAGTAGGCCACGGGCACAGCCGCGCCCAAAAATTAGCGCCCGAAGGTCGGGGTGCCAAAACCCCCCAAATGGCCAAAAACGGCCTTGGGGCGTGGCGGTTCGTCCGCCGGACTCGGAATGGCCCGAGACTTTGCGGGCGGCCTCCGTGTGCCAAAAATAGGCCATGGGCACTACCGCGCCCAAAAATTAGCGCCCGAAGGTCGGGGTGCCAAAACCCCCCAAATGGCTAAAAAACGGGTGGGCTACAGCCTTGGTGGGGGGTGTGGGCGAAGTTCGTCTGCCGGACTCGGAATGGCCCGAGACTTTGGGCGTGGCCTCTGTGTGCCAAAAATAGGCCACGGGCACAGCCGCGCCCAAAAATTAGCGCCCGAAGGTCGGGGTGCCAAAACCCCCCAAATGGCCAAAAAACGGGTGGGCTATAGCCTCGGTGGGGGGCGTGGGCGAAGTTCGTCCGCCGGGTCTCGGAATGGCCCGAGACTTTGCGGGTGGCCTCCGTGTGCCAAAAATAGGCCACGGGCATAGCAGCACCCAAAAATTAGCGCCTGAAGGTCGGGGTGCCAAAACCCCCCAAATGGCCAAAAAACGGGTGGGCTATAGCCTTGGTGGGGGGCGTGGGCGAAGTTCGTCCGCCGGTTTCGGAATGGCCCGAGACTTTGCGGGCGGCCTCCGTGTGCCAAAAATAGGCCATGGGCACAGCCGCGTCCAAAAATTAGCACCCGAAGGTCGGGAAGCCAAAACCCCCCAAATGGCCAAAAAACGGGTGGGCTATAGCCTTGGTGGGGGGCCTGGGGGAAGTTCGTCTGCGGGACTCGGAATGGCCCGAGACTTTGGGGGTGGCCTCTGTGTGCCAAAAATAGGCCACGGGCACAGCCGCGCCCAAAAATTAGCGCCCGAAGGTCGGGGTGCCAAAACCCCCCAAATGGCCAAAAAACGGGTGGGCTATAGCCTTGGTGGGGGGCGTGGGCGAAGTTCGTCCGCCGGACTCGGAATGGCCCGAGACTTTGCGGGCGGCCTCCGTGTGCCAAAAATAGGCCACGGGCACAGCCGCGCCCAAAAATTAGCGCCCGATGGTCGAGGTGCCAAAACCCCCCAAATGGCCAAAAAACGGGTGGGCTATAGCCTTGGTGGGGGGCGTGGGCGAAGTTCGTCCGCCGGACTCGGAATGGCCTGAGACTTTGCGGGCGGCCTCCGTGTTCCAAAAATAGTCCACGGGCACAGCCGCGCCCAAAAATTAGCGACCGAAGGTCGGGGTGCCAAAACCCCCCAAATGTCCAAAAAACGGGTGGGCTGACCTTGGTGGGGCGTGGGGCGAGTTCGTCCCGGACTCGGAATGGCCCGAGAATTTGCGGGCGGCCTCCGTGTGCCAAAAATCGGCCACGGGCACAGCCGCGCCCAAAAATTAGCACCCGTAGGTCGGGGAGCCAAAACCCCACAAATGTCCAAAAAACTGGTGGGCTATAGCCTTGGTGGGGGGCGTGAGGGAAGTTCGTCTGCGGGACTCGGAATGGCTCGAGACTTTGGGGGTGGCCTCTGTGTGCCAAAAATAGGCCACGGGCACAGCCGCGCCCAAAAATTAGCACCCGTAGGTCGGGGAGCCAAAACCCCCCAAATGCCCAAAAAACGGGTGGGCTATATAGCCTTGGTGGGGGGCGTGGGGGAAGTTCGTCTGCCGGACTCGGAATTGCCCGAGACTTTGCGGGTGGCCTCTGTGTGCTAAAAGTAGGCCACAGCGCCAGGTCGGGGTGCAAAACCCCAAATGGCCGAAAAGCGGGTGGGCTACGGCCTTGGTGGGGCGTGGCGAGATTCGTCCGCCCGGACTCGGAATGGCCCGAGACTGCGGGCGGCCTCCGTGTGCCAAAATCGGCCACAGGCACGGCGCGCCAAAAATTAGCACCCGAGTTGGTGCCAAAACCCCCAAATGGCCAAAAAGCGGGTGGGCTGCCTTGGTGGGGGCGTGGCGAGTTCGTCCGCGGACTCGGAATGGCACGAGACTTTGCGGGCGGCCTCTGTGTGCCAAAAATAGGCCACGGGCACAGCCGCGCCGAAAAATTATCGCCCGAAGGTCGGGGTGCCAAAGCCCCCCACATGGCCAAAAAACGGGTGGGCTATTGCCTTGGTGGGGCGTGGCGAGATTCGTCCGCGGACTCGGAATGGCCCGAGACTTTGCGGGCGGCCTCCGTGTGCCAGCACAGGCACAGCCAAAATTAAGTTCGGGGTGCCAAAGCCCCCCAAATGGCCAAAAAACGGGTGGGCTATTGCCTTTGTGGGGGGCGTGGGCGAAGTTCGTCCGCCGGACTCGGAATGGCCCGAGACTTTTCGGGCGGCCTCCGTGTGCCAAAAATCGGCCACGGGCACAGCGGCGCCCAAAAATTAGCACCCGTAGGTCGGGGTGCCAAAACCCCCCAAATGGCCAAAAAACGGGTGGGCTATAGCCTTGGTGGGGGGCGTGGGGGAAGTTAGTCTGCGGGACTCGGAATGGCCCGAGTCTTTGGGGGTGGCCTCTGTGCACCAAAAATAGGCCACGGCCACAGCCGCGCCCAAAAATTAGCGCCCGAAGGTCGGGGTGCCAAAACCCCCCAAATGGCCAAAAAACGGGTGGGCTATAGCCTTGGTGGGGGGCGTGGGCGAAGTTCGTCCCCCGGACTGGGAATGGCACGAGACTTTGCGGGCGGCCTCCGTGTGCCAAAAATAGCCCACGGGCACAGCCGCGGCCAAAAATTAGCACCCGAAGGTCGGGGTGCCAAAACCCCCCAAATGGCCAAAAAACGGGTGGGCTATAGCCTTGGTGGGGGGCGTGGGCGATGTTCGTCCGCCGGACTCGGAATGGCCCGAGACTTTGCGGGCGGCCTCCGTGTGCCAAAAATAGGCCACGGGCGCAGCCGCTGCTAAAAATTGGCGCCCGAAGGTCGGGGTGCCAAAACCCCCCAAATGGCCAAAAATCGGGTGGGCTATAGCCTTGGTGGGGGGCGTGAGCGAAGTTCGTCCGCCGGACTCGGAATGGCCCGAGACTTTGGGGACGGCCTCCGTGTGCCAAAAATAGGTCACGGGCACAGCCGCGCCCAAAAATTAGCACCCGTAGGTCGGGGTGCCAAAACCCCCCAAATGGCCAAAAAACGGGTGGGCTATAGCCTTGGTGGGGGGCGTGGGGGAAGTTCGTCTGCGGGACTCGGAATGGCCCGAGACTTTGGGGGTGGCCTCCGTGTGCCAAAAATAGGCAACGGGCATAGCCGCGCCCAAAAATTAGCACCCGAAGGTCGGGGTACCAAAACCCCCCAGCGGAAAAATGGCCAAAAAACGGGTGGGCTATAGCCTTGGTGGGGGGCGTGGGGGAAGTTCGTCTGCGGGACTCGGAATGGCCCGAGACTTTGGGGGTGGCCTCCGTGTGCGAAAAATAGGCCACGGGCATAGCCGCGCCCAAAAATTTGCGCTCGAAGGTCGGGGAGCCAAAATCCCCCAGCGGAAAAATGGCCAAAAATCGGGTGGGTTTAGCCTTGGTGGGGGGCGTGGGCGAAGTTCGTCCGCCGGACTCGGAATGGTCTGAGACTTTGAGGACGGCCTCCGTGTGCCAAAAATAGGCCACGGGCACAGTCGCGCCCAAAAATTAGCACCCGAAGGTCGGGGTGCCAAAATCCCCCAGCGGAATAATGGCCAAAAATCGGGTGGGCTATAGCCTTGGTGGGGGTTGTGGGCGAAGTTCGTCCGCCGTTCTAGGAATTGCACGAGACTTTGCGGGCGGCCTCCGTGTGCCAAAAATAGGCCACGGGCGCAACCGCGCCCAAAAATTAGCACCAGAAGGTCGGGGCGCCAAAACCCCCCAAATGGCCAAAAAACGGGTGGGCTATAGCCTTGGTGGGGGGCGTGGGCGAAGTTCGTCCGCCGGACTCGGAATGGCTTGAGACTTTGCGGGCGGCCTCTGTGTGCCAAAAATAGGCCACGGGCACAGCCGCGCCCAAAAATTAGCGCCCGAAGGTCGGGATGCCAAAACCCCCCAAATGGCCAAAAAACGGGTGGGCTAAAGCCTTGGTGGGGGGAGTGGGTGAAGTTCCTCCGCCGGACTCGGAATGGCCCGAGACTTTGCGGGCGGCCTCCGTGTGCCAAAAATCGGCCCAGGCATGGCGCGCCAAAATTAGCACCCGAAGTTCGGGGTGCCAAAGCCCCCCAAATGGCCAAAAAACGGGGGGGCTATTGCCTTTGTGGTGGGCGTGGGCGAAGTTCGTCCGCCGGACTCGGAATGGCCCGAGACTTTGCGGGCGGCCTCTGTGTGCCAAAAATAGGCCACGGGCACAGCCGCGCCCAAAAATTAGCGCCCGAAGGTCGGGGTGCCAAAACCCCCCAAATGGCCAAAAAACGGGTGGGCTATAGCCTTGGTGGGGGGCGTGGGCGAAGTTCGTCCGCCGGACTCGGAATGGCCCGAGACTTTGCGGGCGGCCTCCGTGTGCCAAAAATCGGCCACGGGCATGGCCGCGCCCAAAAATTAGCACCCGAAGTTCGGGGTGCCAAAGCCCCCCAAATGGCCAAAAAACGGGGGGGCTATTGCCTTTGTGGTGGGCGTGGGCGAAGTTCGCCCGCCGGACTCGGAATGGCCCGAGACTTTGGGGGCGGCCTCCGTGTGCCAAAATTAGGCCACGGACACAGCCACGCCCAAAAATTAGTGCCCAAAGGTCGGGGTGCCAAAACCCCCCTGCGGAAAAATGGCCAAAAATCGGGTGGGCTATAGTCTTGGTGGGGGGCGTGGGCGAAGTTCGTCCGCCGGACTCGGAATGGCCCGAGACTTTGGGGGCGGCCTCCGTGTGCCAAAAATAGGCCACGGGCACAGCCGTGCCCAAAAATTAGCGCCCGAAGGTCGGGGTATAAAAATCCCCCAGCGGAAAAATGACCAAAAATCGGGTGGGCTATAGCCTTGGTGGGGGGCGTGGGCGAAGTTCGTCCGCCGGACTCGGAATGGCTTGAGACTTTGCGGGCGGCCTCTGTGTGCCAAAAATAGGCCACGGCCACAGCCGCGGCCAAAAATTAGCGCCCGAAGGTCGGGGTGCCAAAACCCCCCAAATGGCCAAAAAACGGGTGGGCTATAGCCTTGGTGGGGGGCGTGGGCGAAATTCGTCCGCCGGACTCGGAATGGCACGAGACTTTGCGGGCGGCCTCCGTGTGCCAAAAATAGGCCACGGGCACAGCCACGCCCAAAAATTAGTGCCCAAAGGTCGGGGTGCCAAAACCCCCCAGCGGAAAAATGGCCAAAAAACGGGTGGGCTATAGCCTTGGTGGGGGGCGTGGGCGAAGTTCGTCCGCCGGACTCGGAATGGCCCGAGAATTTGGGGGCGGCCTCCGTGTGCCAAAAATAGGCCACGGGCACAGCCTCGCCCAAAAATTTGTACCCGAAGGTCGGGGTGCCAAAACCCCCCAAATGGCCAAAAAACGGGTGGGCTACAGCCTTGGTGGGGGGCGTGGGCGAAGTTCGTCCGCCGGACTCGGAATGACCCGAGACTTTGGGGGCGGCCTACGTGTGCCAAAAATAGGCCACGGGCATAGCCGCTCCCAAAAATTAGCGCCCGAAGGTCGGGGTGCCAAAACCCCCCAGCGGAAAAATGGCCAAAAATCGGGTGGGCTATAGCCATGGTGGCGGGCGTGGGCGAAGTTCGTCCGCCGGACTAGGAATGGCACGAGACTTTGCGGGCGGCCACCGTGTGTCAAAAATAGGCCACGGGCACAGCCGCGCCCAAAAATTAGCACCCGAAGGTCGGGGTGCCAAAACCCCCCAAATGGCCAAAAAACGGGTGGGCTATAGCCTTGGTGGGGGGCGTGCGCGAAGTTCGTCTGCCGGACTCGGAATGGCCCGAGACTTTGTGGGCGGCCTCCGTGTTCCAAAAATAGGCCACGGGCACAGCCGCGCCCAAAAATTAGCGCCCGAAGGTCGGGGTGCCAAAACCCCCCAGCGGAAAAATGGCCAAAAATCGTGTGGGCTATAGCCTTGGTGGGGGGCGTGGGCGAATTTCGTCCGCAGGACTCGGAATGGCCCGAGACTTTCCGGACGGCCTCCGTGTACCAAAAATAGGCCACGGGCACAGCCGCGCCCAAATATTAGCGCCAGAAGGTCGGGGTGCCAAAACCCCCCAAATGGCCAAAAAACGGGTGGGCTATAGCCTTGGTGGGGGGCATGGGCGAAGTTCGTCCGCCGGACTCGGAATGGCCCGAGACTTTGCGGGAGGCCTCCATGTGCCAAAAATAGGCCACGGGCACAGCCGCGCCCAAAAATTTGCACCCGAAGTTCGGGGTGCCAAAACCCCCCAAATGGCCAAAAAACGGGTGGGCTATAGCCTTTGTGGGGGGCGGGGACGAAGTTCGTCCGCCGGACTCGGAATGGCCCGAGACTTTGAGGGCGGCCTCCGTGTTCCAAAAATAGGCCACGGGCACTGCCGTGCCCAAAAATTAGCGCCCGAAGGTCGGGCTGCAAAAACCCCCTAAATGGCCAAAAAACGGGTGGGCTATAGCCTTGGTGGGGGGCGTGGGCGAAGTTCGTCCGCCGGACTCGGAATGGCCCGAGACTTTGGGGATGGCTTCCGTGTGCCAAAAATAGGCCACGGGCATAGCCGCGCCCAAAAATTAGCTCCCGAAGGTCTGGGTGCCAAAACCCCCCATCGGAAAAATGGCCAAAAATCGGGTGGGCTATAGCCATGGTGGCGGGCGTGGGCGAAGTTCGTCCGCCATACTAGGAATGGCACGAGACTTTGCGGGTGGCCTCCGTGTGCCAAAAATAGTCCACGGGCACAGCCGCGACCAAAAATTAGCACCCGAAGGTCGGGGTGCCAAAACCCCCCAAATGGCCAAAAAACGGGTGGGCTATTGCCTTTGTGGTGGGCGTGGGCGAAATTCGTCCGCCGGACTCGGAATGGCACGAGACTTTGCGGGCGGCCTCCGTGTGCCAAAAATAGGCCACGGGCACAGCCACGCCCAAAAATTAGTGCCCAAAGGTCGGGGTGCCAAAACCCCCCAGCGGAAAAATGGCCAAAAATCGGGTGGGCTATAGCCTTGGTGGGGGGCGTGGGCGAAGTTCGTCCGCCGGACTCGGAATGGCCCGAGACTTTGCGGGCGGCCTCCGTGTGCCAAAAATAGGCCACGGGCGCAGCCGCGCACAAAAATTAGCGCCCGAAGGTCGGGGTGCCAAAACCCTCCGAATGGCCAAAAAACGGGTGGGCTATAGCCTTGGTGGGGGGCGTTGGCGAAGTTCGTCCGCCGGACTAGGAATGGCACGAGACTTTGCGGGCAGCCTCCGTTTGCCAAAAATAGGCCACGGGCACAACCGCTCCCAAAAATTAGCGCCCGAAGGTCGGGGTACCAAAATCCCCCAGCGGAAAAATGACCAAAAATCGGGTGGGCTATAGCCTTGGTGGGGGGCGTGGGCGAAGTTCGTCCGCCGGACTCGGAATGGCCCGAGACTTTGCGGGAGGCCTCCATGTACCAAAAATAGGCCACGGGCACAGCCGCGCCCAAAAATTTGCACCCGAAGTTCGGGGTGCCAAAACCCCCCAAATAGCCAAAAAACGGGTGGGCTATAGCCTTTGTGGGGGGTGTGGGCGAAGTTCGTCCGCCGGACTCGGAATGGCCCGAGACTTTGAGGGCAGCCTCCGTTTGCCAAAAATAGGCCACGGGCACAGCCGAGCCCAAAAATTTGCACCCGAAGTTCGGGGTGCCAAAACCCCCCAAATGGCCAAAAAACGGGTGGGCTATAGCCTTTGTGGGGGGTGTGGGCGAAGTTCGTCCGCCGGACTCGGAATGGCCCGAGACTTTGAGGGCAGCCTCCGTTTGCCAAAAATAGGCCACGGGCATAGCCGCGCCAAAAAATTAGCTCCCGAAGTTCGGGGTGCCAAAACCCCCCAGCGGAAAAATGGCCAAAAATCGGGTGGGCTATAGCCATGGTGGCGGGCGTGGGCGAAGTTCGTCCGCCGGACTAGGAATGGCACGAGACTTTGCGGGCGGCCTCCGTGTGCCAAAAATAGGCCACGGGCACAGCCACGCCCAAAAATTAGCACCCGAAGGTCGGGGTGCCAAAACCCCCCAAATGGCCAAAAAACGGGTGGGCTATAGCCTTGGTGGGGGGCGTGGGCGAAGTTCGTCCGCCGGACTCGGAATGGCCCGAGACTTTGTGGGCGGCTCCGTGTTCCAAAAATAGGCCACGGGCACTGCCGTGCCCAAAAATTAGCGCCCGAAGGTCGGGGTGCCAAAACCCCCTAAATGGCCAAAAAACGGGTGGGCTATAGCCTTGGTGGGGGGCGTGGGCGAAGTTCGTCCGCCGGACTCGGAATGGCCCGAGACTTTGAAGGTGGACTCCGTGTGCCAAAAATAGGCCACGGGCATAGCCGCGCCAAAAAATTAGCTCCCGAAATTCGGGGTGCCAAAACCCCCCAGCGGAAAAATGGCCAAAAATCGTGTGGGCTATAGCCTTGGTGGGGGGCGTGGGCGAAGTTCGTCCGCCGGACTGGGAATGGCACGAGACTTTGCGGGCGGCCTCCGTGTACAAAAATTAGGCCACGGGCACAGCCGCGTCCAAAAATTAGCACCCGAAGGTCGGGGTGCCAAAACCCCCCAAATGGCCAAAAAACGGGTGGGCTATAGCCTTGGTGGGGGGCGTGGGCGAAGTTCGTCCGCCGGACTCGGAATAGCCCGAGACTTTGCGGGTGGCCTACATGTGCCAAAAATAGGCCACGGGCACAGCCGCGCCCAAAAATTAGCGCCCGAAGGTCGGGGTGCCAAAACCCCCAAAATGGTCAAAAAACGGGTGGGCTATAGCCTTGGTGGGGGGCGTGGGCGAAGTTCGTCCGCCGGACTCGGAATGGCCCGAGACTTTGCGGGCGGCCTCCGTGTGCAAAAAATGGACCACGGGCACAGCCGCGTACAAAAATTAGAGCCCGAAGGTCGGGGTGCCAAAACCCCCCAAATGGCCAAAAAACGTGTGGGCTATAGCCTTGGTGGGGGGCGTGGGCGAAGTTCGTCCGCGGGACTCGGAATGGCCCGAGACTGTGCGGGCGGCCTCCGTGTGCCAAAAATAGGCCACGGGCACAGCCGAGCCCAAAAATTAGCACCCGAAGGTCGGGGTGCCAAAACCCCCCAGCGGAAAAATGGCCAAAAAACGGGTGGGCCATAGCCTTAGTGGGGGGCGTGGGCAAAGTTCGTCCGCCGGACTCGGAATGGCCCGAGACTTTGTGGGCAGCCTCCATGTACCAAAAATAGGCCACGGGCACAGCCGCGCCCAAAAATTAGCGCCCGAAGGTCGGGGTGCCAAAACCCCCCAAAATGGCCAAAAATCGGGTGGGCTATAGCCTTGGTGGGGGGCGTGGGCGAAGTTCGTCCGCCAGACTCGGACTGGCCCAAGACTTTACGGGCGGCCTCCGGGTGCCAAAAATAGGCCACGGGCGCAGCCGCGCACAAAAATTAGCGCCCGAAGGTCGGGGTGCCAAAACCCTCCGAATGGCCAAAAAACGGGTGGGCTATAGCCTTGGTGGGGGGCGTGGGCGAAGTTCGTCCGCCGGACTCGGAATGGCCCGAGACTTTGCGGGCGGCGTCGGTGTGCCAAAAATAGGCCTCGAGCACAGCCGCGCACAAAAATTAGGGCCCGAAGGTCGGGGTGCCAAAACCCTCCGAATGCCCAAAAAACGGGTGGGCTATAGCCTTGGTGGGGGGCGTGGGCGAAGTTCGTCCGCCGGACTCGGAATGGCCCGAGACTTTGTGGGCGGCCTCCGTGTGCAAAAAATAGGCCGCGGGCACAGCCACGTACAAAAATTAGGGCCCGAAGGTCGGGGTGCCAAAACCCCCCAAATGGCCAAAAAACGGGTGGGCTATAGCCTTGGTGGGGGGCGTGGGCGAAGTTCGTCCGCCAGACTCGGAATGGCCCGAGAATTTGCGGGCGGCCTCCGTGTGCCAAAAATAGGGCACGGGCACAGCCGCGTCCAAAAATTAGAACCCGAAGGTCGGGGCTCCAAAACCCCCCAGCGGAAAAATAGGCAAAAAACGGGTGGGCTATAGCCTTGGTGGGGGGCGTGGGCGAAGTTCGTCCGCCGGACTCGGAATGGCCCGAGACTTTGCGGGCAGCCTCCATGTGCCAAAAATAGGCCACGGGCACAGCCGCGCCCAAAAATTAGCGCCCGAAGGTCGGGGTGCCAAAACCCCCCAAATGGCCAAAAAACGGGTGGGCTATAGCCTTGGTAGGGGGCGTGGGCGAAGTTCGTCCGCCGGACTCAGAATGGACCGAGACTTTGTGGGTGGCCTCCGTGTGCCAAAAATAAGCCACGGGCACAGCCGCACCCAAAAATTAGCCCCCGAAGGTCGGGGTGCCAAAACCCCCCAAATGGCCAAAAAACGGGTGGGCTATAGCCTTTGTGGGGGGCGTGGGCGAAGTTCGTCCGCCGGACTCGGAATGGCCCGAGACTTTGCGGGCGGCCTCCGTGTGCAAAAAATAGGCCACGGGCACAGCCGCGCACAAAAATTAGGGCCCGAAGGTCGGGGTGCCAAAACCCCCCAAATGGCCAAAAAACGGGTGGGCTATAGCCTTGGTGGGGGGCGTGGGCGAAGTTCGTCCGCCGGACTCGGAATGGCCCGAGAATTTGCGGGTGGCCTCCGTGTGCCAAAAATATGCCACGGGCACAGCCGCGTCCAAAAATTAGCACCCGAAGGTCGGGGTGCCAAAACCCCCAAATGGCCAAAAAACGGGTGGGCTATAGCCTTGGTGGGGGCGTGGGCGATGTTCGTCTGCCGGACTCAGAATGGCCCGAGACTTTGGGGGTGGCCTCTGTGGGCCAAAAATAGGCCACGGGCATAGCCGCGCCCAAAAATTAGAGCCCGAAGGTCGGGGTGCCAAAACCCCCCAGCGGAAAAATGGCCAAAAATCGGGTGGGCTATAGCCTAGGTGGGGGGCGTGGGCGAAGTTCGTCCGCCGGACTCGGAATGGCCCGAGACTTTGGGGGCGGCCTCCGTGTGCCAAATATAGGCCACGGGCCAGCCGCGTCCAAAAATTAGCGCCCGAAGGTCGGGGTACCAAAACCCCCAAAATGGCCAATAAACGGGTGGGCTATAGCCTTGGTGGGGGTCGTGGGCGAAGTTCGTCCGCAGGACTCAGAATGGACCGACACTTTGCGGGCGGCCTCCGTGTGCCAAAAATAAGCCACGGGCACAGCCGTACCCAAAAATTAGCACCCGAAGGTCGGGGTGGCAAAACCCCCCCAATGGCCAAAAACGGGTGGGCTATAGCCTTGGTGGGAGGCGTGGGCGAAGTTCGCCCGCCGGACTCGGAATGGCCCGAGACTTTGCGGGCGGCCTCTGTGTGCCAAAAATAGGCCACGGGCACAGCCGCGCCCAAAAACTAGCGCCCGAAGGTCGGGGTGCCAAAACCCCCCAAATGGCCAAAAAACGGGTGGGCTATAGCCTTGGTGGGGGGCGTGGGCGAAGTTCGTCCGCCGGACTCGGAATGGCCTGAGACTTTGCGGGCGGCCTCCATGTGCCAAAAATAGGCCACAGGCACAGCCGCGCCCAAAAATTTGTACCCGAAGTTGGTGCCAAAACCCCAGCGGAAAAATGGCCAAAAATCGGGTGGGCTATAGCCTTGGTGGGTGGCGTGGGCGAAGTTCGTCCGCCGGACTCGGAATGGCCCGAGACTTTGGGGACGGCCTCCGTGTGCCAAAAATAGGCCACGGGCATAGCCGCGCCAAAAAATTAGCATCCGAAGGTCGGGGTGCCAAAACCCCCCAGCGGAAAAATGACCAAAAATCGTGTGGGCTATAGACTTGGTGGGGGGCGTGGGCGAAGTTCGTCCGCCGGACTCGGAATGGTCCGAGACTTTAGGGACGGCCTCCGTGTGCCAAAAATAGGCCACAGGCATAGCCGCGCCAAAAAATTAGCGCCAGAAGGTCGGGGTGCCAAAACCCCCCAAATGGCCAAAAAACGGGTGGGCTATAGCCTTGGTGGGGGGCGTGGGCGAAGTTCGTCCGCCGGACTCGGAATGGCCCGAGACTTTGCGTGCGGCCTCTGTGTGCCAAAAATAGGCCACGGCCACAGCCGTGCCCAAAAATTCGCACCCGAAGGTCGGGGTGCCAAAACACCCAAATGGCCAAAAAACGGGTGGGCTATAGCCTTGGTGGGGGGCGTGGGCGAAGTTCATCCGCTGGACTCGGAATGGCCCGAGACTGTTTGGGCGGCCTCCATGTGCCAATAATAGGCCACGGGCACAGCCGCGCCCAAGAATTAGGGCCCGAAGTTCGGGGTGCCAAAACCCCCCAGATGGCCAAAAAACGGGTGGGCTGTAGCCTTCGTGGGGGGCGTGGGCGAAGTTCGTCCGCCGGACACGGAATGGACCGAGAATTTGTGGGCGGCCTCCGTGTGCCAAAAATAAGCCACGGGCGCAGCCGCCCCAAAAATTAGCACCCGAAGGTCGGGGTGCCAAAACCCCCCCAATGGCGAAAAAACGGGTGGGCTATAGCCTTGGTGGGGGGCGTGGGCGAAGTTCGTCCGCCGGACTCGGAATGGCCCGAGACTTTGCGTGCAGCCTCTGTGTGCCAAAAATAGGCCACGGTCACAGCCGTGAACAAAAATTAGCACCCGAAGGTCGGGGTGCCAAAACACCCAAATGGCCAAAAAACGGGTGGGCTATAGCCTTGGTGGGGGGCGTGGGCGAAGTTCGTCCGCTGGACTCGGAATGGCCCGAGACTTTTCGGGCGGCCTCCGTGTGCCAATAATAGGCCACGGGCACAGCCGCACCCAAAAATTAGCGCCCGAAGTTCGGGGTGCCAAAACCCACCAGATGGCCAAAAAACGGGTGGGCTGTAGCCTTCGTGGGGGGCGTGGGCGAAGTTCGTCCGCCGGACTCGGAATGGACCGAGAATTTGCGGGCGGCCTCCGTGTGCCAAAAATAGGCCGCGGGCACAGCCGCGCCCAAAAATTAGAGGCCGAAGGTCGGGGTACCAAAACCCCCCAGCGGAAAAATGGCCAAAAATCGGGTGGGCTATAGCCTTGGTGGGGGGCGTGGGCGAAGTTTGTCCGCCGGACTAGGAATGGCACGAGACTTTGCGGGCGGCCTCCATGTGCCAAAAATAGGCCACGGGCACAGCCGCGCCCAAAAATTAGCACCCGAAGGTCGGGGTGCCAAAACCCCCCAAATGGCCAAAAAACGGGTGGGCTATAGCCTTGGTGGGCGTGAGGCGAGATTCGTCCAGCGGGACTCGAATAGCCGAGACTTTGGGGGTGGCTTCCGTGTACCAAAAATAGGCCACGGGCACAGCCGCTCCCAAAAATTAGCGCCCAAAGGTCGGGGTGCCAAAACCCCCCAAATGGCCAAAAAACGGGTGGGCTATAGCCTTGGTGGGGGGCGTGGGCGAAGTTCATCCGCCGGACTCGGAATGGCCCGAGACTTTGCGGACGGCCTCCGTGTGCCAAAACTAGGCCACGGGCACAGCCGCGCCCAAAAATTAGCACCCAAAATTTGGGGTGCCAAAACCCTCCAAATGGCCAAAAAACGGGTGGGCTATAGCCTTGGAGGGGGGCGTGGGCGAAGTTCGTCCGCCGGACTCGGAATGGCCTGAGACTTTGCGGGCGGCCTCCATGTGCCAAAAATAGGCCACGGGCACAGCCGCGCCCAAAAATTTGTACCCGAAGTTCGGGGTGCCAAAACCCCCCAGCGGAAAAATGGCCAAAAATCGGGTGGGCTATAGCCTTGGTGGGGGGCGTGGGCGAAGTTCGTCCGCCGGACTCGGAATGGCCCGAGACTTTGGGGACGGCCTCCGTGTGCCAAAAATAGGCCACGGGCATAGCCGCGCCAAAAAATTAGCACCCGAAGGTCGGGGTGCCAAAACCCCCCAGCGGAAAAATGACCAAAAATCGTGTGGGCTATAGACTTGGTAGGCGTGGCGAGATTCGTCCGCCGGACTCGGAATAGCCCGAGACTTTGCGGACGGCATCCGTGTGCCAAAAATAGGCCACCGGCACAGCCGCGACCAAATATTAGCGCCAGAAGGTCGGGGTGCCAAAACCCCCCAAATGGCCAAAAGCAGGTGAGCTATAGCCTTGGTGGGGGGCGTGGGCGAAGTTCGTCCGCCGGACTCGGAATGGCCCGAGACTTTGCAGGCGGCCTCCATGTGCCAAAAATAGGCCACGGGCACGGCCGCGCCCAAAAATTTGTACCCGAAGTTCGGGGTGCCAAAACCCCCCAGCGGAAAAATGGCCAAAAATCGGGTGGGCTATAGCCTTGGTGGGGGGGGAAGCGCAAGGTCGTCCGCCGGACTCGGAATGGCCTGAGACTTTGCGGGCGGCCTCCGTGTTCCAAAAATAGGCCACGGGCATAGCCGCACCCAAAAATTAGCACCCGAAGGTCGGGCTGCCAAAACCCCCCAGCGGAAAAATGGCGAAAAATCGTGTGGGCTATAGACTTGGTGGGGGGCGTGGGCGAAGTTCGTCCGCCGGACTCGGAATGGCCCGAGACTTTGGGGACGGCCTCCGTGTGCCAAAAATAGGCCACGGGCATAGCCGCGCCCAAAAATTAGCTCCCGAAGGTCGGGGTGCCAAAACCCCCCAGCGGAAAAATGGCCAAAAATTGGGTGGGCTATAGCCATGGTGGCGGGCGTGGGCGAAGTTCGTCCGCCGGACTAGGAATGGCACGAGACTTTGCGGGCGGCCTCCGTGTTCCAAAAATAGGCCACGGGCACTGCCGTGCCCAAAAATTAGCACCCGAAGATCGGGGTGCCAAAACCCCCTAAATGGCCAAAAAACGGGTGGGCTATAGCCTTGGTGGGGGGCGTGGGCGAAGTTCGTCCGCCGGACTCGGAATGGCCCGAGACTTTGTGGGCGGCCTCCGTGTTCCAAAAATAGGCCACGGGCACTGCCGTGCCCAAAAATTAGAACCCGAAGGTTGGGGTGCCAAAACCCCCTAAATGGCCAAAAAACGGGTGGGCTATAGCCTTGGTGGGGGGCGTGGGCGAAGTTCGTCCGCCGGACTCGGAATGGCCCGAGACTTTGAAGGTGGCCTCCGTGTGCCAAAAATAGGCCACGTCCATAGCCGCGCCCAAAAATTAGCTCCCGAAGTTCGGGGTGCCAAAACCCCCCAGCGGAAAAATTGCCAAAAATCGGGTGGGCTATAGCCTTGGTGGGGGGCGTGGGCGAAGTTCGTCCGCCGGACTAGGAATGGCACGAGACTTTGCGGGCAGCCTCTATGTACCAAAAATAGGTAACAGGGCACAGCCGCGTCCAAAAATTAGCACCCGAAGGTCGGGGTGCCAAAACCCCCCAAATGGCCAAAAAACGGGTGGGCTATAGCCTTGGTGGGGGGCGTGGGCGAAGTTCGTCTGCCGGACTCGGAATGGCCCGAGACTTTGTGGGCGGCCTCCGTATTCCAAAAATAGGACACGGGCACTGCCGTGCCCAAAAATTACCGCCCGAAGGTCGGGGTGAAAAACCCCCTAAATGGCCAAAAAACGGGTGGGCTATAGCCTTGGTGGGGCGTGGGGCGAGATTCGTCTGCCGGACTCGGATTGGCCAGAGACTTTGTGGGCGGGGTCCGTGTTCCAATAATTGGTCACGGGCACTGCCGTGCCCAAAAATTACCGCCCGAAGGTCGGGGTGAAAAACCCCCTAAATGGCCAAAAAACGGGTGGGCTATAGCCTTGGTGGGGGGCGTGGGCGAAGTTCGTCTGCCGGACTCGGAATGGCCCGAGACTTTGGGGGCGGCCTCTGTGTGCCAAAAATAGGCCACGGGCATAGCCGCGCCCAAAAATTAGCTCCCGAAGGTCGGGGTGCCAAAACCCCCCAGCGGAAAAATGGCCAAAAATCGGGTGGGCTATAGCCTTTGTGGGGGGCGTCGGCGAAGTTCGTCCGCCGAACTAGGAATGGCACGAGACTTTGCAGGCGACCTCCGTGTGCCAAAATAGGGCACGGACACAGCGCAAAAATTAGCCCCGAAGGTCAGGGTGCCAAAACCCCAAGCGGCAAAAAGCAGGTGGGCTATAGTGGGGCGTGGGCGAAGTTCGTCCGCCGGACTCAGAATGGCCCGAGACTCTGGGGACGGACTCTGTGTTCCAAAAATAGGCCACAGGCACTGCCGCAACCAAAAATTAGCGCCCGAAGGTCGGGGTGCCAAAACCCCCCAAATGGCCAAAAATCGGGTGGGCTATAGCCTTGGTGGGGGGCGTGGGCGAAGTTCGTCCGCCGGACTAGGAATGGCACGAGACTTTGCGGGCGGCCTCCGTGTACAATAAATAGGCCACGGGCGTAGCCGCGCCCAAAAATTAGCTCCCGAAGGTCGGGGTGCCAAAACCCCCCAGCGGAAAAATGGCCGAAAAACGGGTGGGCTATAGCCTTGGTGGGGGGCGTGGGCGAAGTTCGTCCGCCGGACTCGGAATGGCCCGAGACTTTGGGGGCGGCCTCCGTTTTCCAAAAATAGGCCACGGGCACAGCCTCGCCCAAAAATTAGCACCCGAAGGTCGGGGAGCCAAAACCCCCCAAATGGCCAAAAAACGGGTGGGCTATAGCCTTGGTGGGGGGCGTGGGCGAAGTTCGTCCGCCGGACTCGGAATGGCACGAGACTTTGGGGGCGGCCTCCGTGTGCCAAAAATAGGCCACGGGCGTAGCCGCGCCCAAAAATTAGCTCCCGAAGGTCGGGGTGCCAAAACCACCCAGCGGAAAAATGGCCGAAAATCGGGTGGGCTATAGCCTTGGTGGGGGGCGTGGGCGAAGTTCGTCCGCCGGACTCGGAATGGCCCGAGACTTTGGGGGCGGCCTCCGTGTGCCAAAAATAGGCCACAGGCACAGCCTCGCCCAAAAATTAGCACCCGAAGGTCGGGGAGCCAAAACCCCCCAAATGGCCAAAAAACGGGTGGCCTATAGCCTTGGTGGGGGGCGTGGGCGAAGTTCGTCCGCCGGACTCGGAATGGCCCGAGACTTTGGGGGCGGCCTCCGTGCGCCCAAAAATAGGCCACGGGCATAGCCGCGCCCAAAAATTAGTGCCCGAAGGTCGTGGTGCCAAAACACCCCAGCGGAAAAATGGACAAAAATTGGGTGGGCTATAGCCTTGGTGGGGGGCGTGGGCGAAGTTCGTCCGCCGGACTCGGAATAGCCCGAGACTTTGCGGGTGGTCACCGTGTGCCAAAAATAGGACACGGGCGCAGCCGCGTCCAAAAATTAGTGCCCGAGGGTCGGGGTGCCAAAACCCCCCAAATGGCCAAAAAACGGGTGGGCAATAGCGTTGGTGGGGGGCGTGGGCGAAGTTCGTCCGCCGGACTCGGAATAGCCCAAGACTTTGGGGCCGGCCTCTGTGTGCCAAAAATAGGCCACGGGCAAAGCCGCACCCAAAAATTAGCACCCGAAGGTCGGGGTGCCAAAACCCCCCAGCGGAAAAATGGCCAAAAATCGGGTGGGCTATAGCCTTGGTGGGGGGCGTGGGCGAAGTTCGTCCGCCGGACTCGGAATGGCCCGAGACTTTGCGGGCGGACTCCGTGTTCCAAAAATAGGCCACGGGCACTGCCGCGCCCAAAAATTAGCGCCCGAAGGTCGGGGTGCCAAAACCCCCCAAATGGCCAAAAATCGGGTGGGCTATAGCCTTGGTGGGGGGCGTGGGCGAAGTTCGTCCGCCGGACTAGGAATGGCACGAGACTTTGCGGGCGGCCTCCGTGTACAATAAATAGGCCACGGGCGCAGCGCGCCCAAAAATTAGCGCCCGACGGTCGGGGTGCCAAAACCCCCGAAATGGCCAAAAAACGGGTGGGCTATAGACTTCGTGGGGGGCGTGGGCGAAGTTCCTCCGCCGGACTTGGAATGGCCCGAGACTTTCCGGACGGCCTCCATGTGCCAAAAATAGGCCACGGGCACAGCCGCGCCCAATAATTAGTGCCCGAAGGTCGAGGTACCAAAACCCCCCTGCGGAAAAATGGCCAAAAATCGGGTGGGCTATAGGCTTTGTGGGGGGCGTCGGCGAAGTTCGTCCGCCGACTAGGAATGGCACGAGACTTTGCAGGTAACCTCCGTGTCCCAAAAATAGGGCACGGGCACAGCCGCGCCCAAAAATTAGTACCCGAAGCTCGGGGTGCCAAAACCCCCGAAATGGCCAAAAAACGGGTAGGCTATAGCCTTGGTGGGGGGCGTGGGCGAAGTTCGTCCGCCGGACTCGGAATGGCCCGAGACTCTGGGGGCGGCCTTCGTGTGCCAAAAATAGGCCACGGGCATAGCCGCAACCAATAATTAGCGCCCGATGGTCGGGGTGCCAAAACCCCCCAGCGGAAAAATGGCCAAAAATCGGGTGGGCTATAGCCTTGGTGGGGGGCGTGGGCGAAGTTCGACCGCCGGACTCGGAATGGCCCGAGACTTTGCGGGCGGTCACCGTGTGCCAATAATAGGACACGGGCGCAGCCGCGTCCAAAAATTAGTGCCCGAGGGTCGGGGTGCCAAAACCCCCCAAATGGCCAAAAAACGGGTGGGCAATAGCGTTGGTGGGGGGCGTGGGCGAAGTTCGTCCGCCGGACTCGGAATGGCCCAAGACTTTGGGGGCGGCCTCTGTGTACCAAAAATAGGCCACGGGCATAGCCACGCCCAAAAATTAGCACCCGAAGGTCGGGGTGCCAAACCCCCCCAGCGGAAAAATGGCCAAAAATCGGGTGGGCTATAGCCTTGGTGGGGGGCGTGGGCAAAGTTCGTCCGCCGGACTCGGAATGGCCCGAGACTTTGCGGGCGGCCTCCGTGTGCCAAAGATAGGCCACGGGCACAGCTGCGCCCAAAAATTAGTGCCCGAAGGTCGGGTGCCAAAACCCCCCAAATGGCCAAAAAACGGGTGGGCTATAGCCTTGGTGGGGGGCGTGGGCGAAGTTCGTCCGCCGGACTCGGAATGGCACGAGACTTTGGGGGCGGCCTCCGTATGCCAAAAATAGGCCACGGGCGTAGCCGCGCCCAAAAATTAGCTCCCGAAGGTCGGGGTGCCAAAACCCCCCAGCGGAAAAATGGCCGAAAATCGGGTGGGCTATAGCCTTGGTGGGGGAAGTGGGCGAAGTTCGTCCGCCGGACTCGGAATGGCCCGAGACTTTGCGGGTGGCCTCCGTGTACCAAAAATAGGCCACGGGCACAGCCTCGCCCAAAAATTAGCACCCGAAAGTCGGGGAGCCAAAACCCCCCAAATGGCCAAAAAACGGGTGGGCTATAGCCTTGGTGGGGGGCGTGGGCGAAGTTCGTCCGCCGGACTCGGAATGGCACGAGACTTTGGGGGCGGCCTCCGTGTGCCAAAAATAGGCCACGGACGTTGCCGCGCCCAAAAATTAGCTCCCGAAGGTCGGGGTGCCAAAACCCCCCAGCGGAAAAATGGCCGAAAATCGGGTGGGCTATAGCCTTGGTGGGGGGCGTGGGCGATGTTCGTCCGCCGGACTCGGAATGGCCCGAGACTTTGCGGGCGGCCTCCGTGTGCCAAAAATAGGCCACGGGCACAGCCTCGCCCAAAAATTAGCACCCGAAGGTCGGGGTGCCAAAACCCCCCAGCGGAAAAATGTCCAAAAATCGGGTGGGCTATAGCCTTGGTGGGGGGCGTGGGCGAAGTTCGTCCGCCGGACTCGGAATGGCCCGTGACTTTGCGGGCAGCCTCTGTGTACCAAAAATAGGCCACGGGCATAGCCGCGCCCAAAAATTAGCGCCCGAAGGTCGGGGTGCCAAAACCCCCCAGCGGAAAAATGGCCAAAAATCGGGTGGGCTATAGCCTTGGTGGGGGGCGTGGGCAAAGTTCGTCCGCCGGACTCGGAATGGCCCGAGACTTTGCGGGCGGCCTCCGTGTGCCAAACATAGGCCACAGGCATAGCCGCACGCAAAAATTAGTGCCCGAAGGTCGGGGTGCCAAAACCCCCCAAATGGCCAAAAAACGGGTGGGCTATAGCCTTGGTGGGGGGCGTGGGCGAAGTTCGTCCGCCGGACTCGGAATGGCACGAGACTTTGGGGGCGGCCTCCGTGTGCCAAAAATAGGCCACGGGCGTAGCCGCCCCCATAAATTAGCTCCCGAAGGTCGGGGTGCCAAAACCCCCCAGCGGAAAAATGGCCGAAAATCGGGTGGGCTATAGCCTTGGTGGGGGGCGTGGACGAAGTTCGTCCGCCGGACTCGGAATGGTCCGAGACTTTACGGGCGGCCTCCGTGTGCCAAAAATAGGCCACGGGCACAGCCTCGCCCAAAAATTAGCACCCGAAGGTCGGGGAGCCAAAACCCCCCAAATGGCCAAAAAACGGGTGGGCTATAGCCTTGGTGGGGGGCGTTGGCGAAGTTCGTCCGCCGGACTCGGAATGGCACGGGACTTTGGGGGCGGCCTCCGTGTGCCAAAAATAGGCCACGGGCATAGCCGCGCCCAAAAATTAGCTCCCGAAGGTCGGGGTGCGAAAACCCCCCAGCGGAAAAATGGCCGAAAATCGGGTGGGTTATAGCCTTGGTGGGGGGCGTGGGCAAAGTTCGTCCGCCGGACTCGGAATGGCCCGAGACTTTGCGGGCGGCCTTCGTGTGCCAAAAATAGGCCGCGGGCACAGCCTCGCCCAAAAATTAGCACCCGAAGGTCGGGGAGCCAAAACCCCTCAGCGGAAAAATGTCCAAAAATCGGGTGGGCTATAGCCTTGGTGGGGGGCGTGGGCGAAGTTCGTTCGCCGGACTTGGAATGGCACGAGACATTGCGGGCGGCCACCGTGTGCCAAAAATAGACCACGGGCACAGCCGCGCCCAAAAATTAGTGCCCAAAGGTCGTGGTGCCAAAACACCCCAGCGGAAAAATGGACAAAAATTGGGTGGGCTATAGCCTTGGTGGGGGGCGTGGGCGAAGTTCGTCCGCCGGACTCGGAATGGCCCGAGATTTTGCGGGCGGCCTCCGTGTGCCAAAAATAGACCACGGGCACAGTCGCGCCCAAAAATTAGATCCCGAAGGTCGGGGTGCCAAAACCCCTCAGCGGAAAAATGTCCAAAAATCGGGTGGGCTATAGCCTTGGTGGGGGGCGTGGGCGAAGTTCGTCCGCCGGACTTGGAATGGCACGAGACTTTGCGGCCGGCCTCCGTGTGCTAAAAATAGGCCGCGGACACAGCCGCGCACAAAAATAAGGGCCCGAAGGTCGGGGTGCCAAAACCCCCGAAATGGCCAAAAAAGGGGTGGGCTATAGCCTTGGTGGGGGGCGTGGGCGAAGTTCGTTCGCCGGACTTGGAATGGCACGAGACATTGCGGGCGGCCACCGTGTGCCAAAAATAGACCACGGGCACAGCCGCGCCCAAAAATTAGATCCCGAAGGCCGGGGTGCCAAAACCCCCCAAATGGCAAAAAAACGGGTGGGCTATAGCCTTGGTGGGGGGCGTGGCCGTAGTTTGTCCGCCCGACTCGGAATGGCCCATGACTTTGCGGGGGGCCTCCGTGTGCAAAAAATAGGCCACGGGCACAGCCGCGCCCAAAAATTAGCGCCCGAAGGTCGGGGTGCCAAAATGCCCCAGCGGAAAAATGGCCAAAAATCGGGTGGGCTATAGCCTTGGTGGGGGGCGTGGGCGAAGTTCGTCCGCCGGACTCGGAATGGCCCGAGACTTTGCGGGTGGACTCCGTGTTCCAAAAATAGGCCACGGGCACTGCCACACCCAAAAATTAGCGCCCGAAGGTCGGGGTGCCAAAACCCCCCAGCGGAAAAATGGCCGAAAATCGGGTGGGCTATAGCCTTGGTGGGGGGCGTGGGCGAAGTTCGTCCGCCGGACTCGGAATGGCCCGAGACTTTGCGGGCGGCCTCCGTGTGCCAAAAATAGGCCGCGGGCACAGCCTCGCCCAAAAATTAGCACCCGAAGGTCGCGGAGCCAAAACCCCTCAGCGGAAAAATGTCCAAAAATCGGGTGGGCTATAGCCTTGGTGGGGGGCGTGGGCGAAGTTCGTTCGCCGGACTTGGAATGGCACGAGACATTGTGGGCGGCCACCGTGTGCCAAAAATAGACCACGGGCACAGCCGCGCCCAAAAATTAGTGCCCAAAGGTCGTGGTGCCAAAACACCCCAGCGGAAAAATGGACAAAAATTGGGTGGGCTATAGCCTTGGTGGGGGGCGTGGGCGAAGTTCGTCCGCCGGACTCGGAATGGCCCGAGATTTTGCGGGCGGCCTCCGTGTGCCAAAAATAGACCACGGGCACAGTCGCGCCCAAAAATTAGAGCCCGAAGGTCGGGGTGCCAAAACCCCCCTGCGGAAAAATGGCCAAAAATCGGGTGGGCTATAGCCTTGGTGGGGGGCGTGGGCGAACTTCGTCCGCCGGACTCGGAATGGACCGAGACTTTGCGGGCGGCCTCCGTGTGCCAAAAATAGGCCACGGACACAGCCGCGCCCAAAAATTAGCACCCGAAGGACGGGGTGCCAAAACCCCCCAAATGGCCAAAAAACGAGTGGGCTATAGCCGTGGTGGGGGGCGTGGGCGAAGTTCGTCCGCCGGACTCGGAATGGCCCGAGACTTTGGGGACGGCCTCCGTGTGCCAAAAATAGGCCACGGGCATAGCCGCGCCCAAAAATTAGCTCCTGAAGGTCGGGGTGCCAAAACCCCCCAAATTGCCAAAAAACGGGTGGGCTATAGCCTTGGTGGGGGGCGTGGCCGTAGTTTGTCCGCCCGACTCGGAATGGCCCATGACTTTGCGGGGGGCCTCTGTGTGCAAAAAATAGGCCACGGGCACAGCCGCGCCCAAAAATTATCCCCCGAAGGTCGGGGTGCCAAAATGCCCCTGCTGAAAAATGGCCAAAAATCGGGTGGGCTATAGCCTTGGTGGGGGGCGTGGGCGAAGTTCGTCCGCCGGACTCGGAATGGCCCGAGACTTTGCGGGCGGACTCCGTGTTCCAAAAATAGGCCACGGGCACTGCCGCACCAAAAAATTAGCGCCCGAAGGTCGGGGTGCCAAAACCCCCCAGCGGAAAAATGGCCGAAAATCGGGTGGGCTATAGCCTTGGTGGGGGGCGTGGGCGAAGTTCGTTCGCCGGACTTGGAATGGCACGAGACATTGCGGGCGGCCACCGTGTGCCAAAAATAGACCACGGGCACAGCCGCGCCCAAAAATTAGTGCCCAACGGTCGTGGTGCCAAAACACCCCAGCGGAAAAATGGACAAAAATTGGGTGGGCTATAGCCTTGGTGGGGGGCGTGGACGAAGTTCGTCCGCCGGACTCGGAATGGCCCGAGATTTTGCGGGCGGCCTCCGTGTGCCAAAAATAGACCACGGGCACAGTCGTGCCCAAAAATTAGAGCCCGAAGGTCGGGGTGCCAAAACCCCTCAGCGGAAAAATGTCCAAAAATCGGGTGGGCGATAGCCTTGGTGGGGGGCGTGGGCGAAGTTCATTCGCCGGACTTGGAATGGCACGAGACATTGCGGGCGGCCACCGTGTGCCAAAAATAGACCACGGGCACAGCCGCGTCCAAAAATTCCTACCCGAAGGACGGGGTACCAAAACCCCCCAAATGGCCAAAAAACGAGTGGGCTATAGCCTTGGTGGGGGGCGTGGGCGAAGTTCGTCCGCCGGACTCGGAATTGCCCGAGACTTTGGGGACGGCCCCCGTGTGCCAAAAATAGGCCACGGGCATAGCCGCGCCCAAAAATTAGCTCCTGAAGGTCGGGGTGCCAAAACCCCCCAAATGGCCAAAAAACGGGTGGGCTATAGCCTTGGTGGGGGGCGTGGCCGTAGTTTGTCCGCCCGACTCGGAATGGCCCATGACTTTGCGGGGGGCCTCCGTGTGCAAAAAATAGGCCACGGGCACAGCCGCGCCCAAAAATTAGCGCCCGAAGGTCGGGGTGCCAAAATGCCCCTGCGGAAAAATGGCCAAAAATCGGGTGGGCTATAGCCTTGGTGGGGGGCGTGGGCGAAGTTCGTCTGCCGGACTCGGAATGGCCCGAGACTTTGGGGACGGCCTCCATGTGCCAAAAATAGGCCACGGGCATAGCCGCGCCCAAAAATTAGCTCCTGAAGGTCGGGGTGCCAAAACCCCCCAAATGGCCAAAAAACGGGTGGGCTATAGCCTTGGTGGGTGGCGTGGGCGAAGTTCGTCTGCCGGACTCGGAATGGCCCTAGACTTTGGGGGCGGCTTCCGTGTGCCAAAAATAGGCCACGGGCGTAGCCGCGCCCAAAAATTAGCTCCCGAAGGTCGGGGTGCCAAAACCCCCCAGCGGAAAAATGGCCAAAAATCGGGTGGGCTATCGCCTTGGTGGGGGGCGTGGGCGAAATTCGTCCGCCGGACTCGGAATGGCCCGAGACTTTGCGGGCGGCCTCCGTGTGCTAAAAATAGGCCACGGGCGTAGCCGCGCCCAAAAATTAGCTCCCGAAGGTCGGGGTGCCAAAACCCCCCAGCGGAAAAATGGCCAAAAATCGGGTGGGCTATAGCCTTGGTGGGGGGCGTGGGCGAAGTTCGTCCGCCGGACTCGGAATGGCCCGAGACTTTGGGGACGGCCTCCGTGTGCCAAAAATAGGCCACGGGCATAGCCGCGCCCAAAAATTAGCTCCTGAAGGTCGGGGTGCCAAAACCCCCCAAATGGCCAAAAAACGGGTGGGCTATAGCCTTGGTGGGGGGCGTGGGCGAAGTTCGTCTGCCGGACTCGGAATGGCCCGAGACTTTGCGGGCGGCCTCCGTGTGCCAAAAATAGGCCACGGGCGTAGCCGTGCCCAAAAATTAGCTCCCGAAGTTCGGGGTGCCAAAACCCCCCAGCGGAAAAATGGCCAAAAATCGGGTGGGCTATAGCCTTGGTGTGGGGCGTGGGGGAAGTTCGTCCGCGCGACTCGGAATTGCCCGAGACTTTGGGGGTGGCCTACGTGTGACAAAAAATAGGCCACGGGCATAGACGCACCATAAAATTAGCGCCCGAAGGTCGGGGTGCCAAAACCCCCCAGCGGAAAAATGGCCAAAAATCGGGTGGGCTATAGCGTTGGTGGGGGGCGTAGGCAAAGTTCGTCCGCCGGACTAGGAATGGCACAAGACGTTGCGGGCGGCCTCCGTGTGCCAAAAATAGGCCATGGGCACAGCCACGCCCAAAAATTAGCACCCAAAGGTCGGGGTGCCAAAACCCCCCAAAAACGGGTGGGCTATAGCCTTGGTGGGAGGCGTGGGCGAAGTTCGTCCGCCGGACTCGGAATGGCCCGAGACTTTGCGGGCGGCCTCCATGTGCCAAAAATAGGCCGAGGGCATGGCCGCGCCCAAAAACTATCACCCGAAGGTCGGGGTGCCAAAACGCCCCGAATGGCAAAAAAACGGGTGGGCTATTGCTTTGGTGGGGGGCGTGGGCGAAGTTCGTCCGCCGGACTCGGAATGGCCCGAGACTTTGCGGGCGGCCTCCGTGTGCCAAAAATAGGCCACGGACACAGCCGCGCCCAAAAATTAGCGCCCGAAGGTCGGGGTGCCAAAACCCCCCAGCGGAAAAATGGCCAAAAATCGGGTGGGCTATAGCCTTTGTGGGGGGCGTGGGCGAAGTTCGTCTGCCGGACTCGGAATGGCCCTAGACTTTGGGGGCGGCCTCCGTGTGCCAAAAATAGGCCACGGGCGTAGCCGCGCCCAAAAATTAGCTCCCGAAGTTCGGGGTGCCAAAACCCCCCAGCGGAAAAATGGCCAAAAATCGGGTGGGCTATAGCCTTGGTGGGGGGCGTGGGCGATGTTCGTCCGCCGGACTAGGAATGGCACTAGACTCTGCGGGCGGCCTCCGTGCGCCAAAAATAGGCCACGGGCACAGCCGCACCCAAAAATTAGAACCCGAAGGTCGGGGTACCAAAACCCCCCAAACGGCCAAAAAACGGGTGGGCTATAGCCTTGTTGGGGGGCGTGGGCGAAGTTCGTCCGCCGGACTCGGAATGGCCCGAGACTTTGGGGGTGGCCTCCGTGTGCCAAAAATAGGACACGGGCATAGCCACGCCCAAAAATTAGCGCCCGAAGGTCGGGGTGCCAAAACCCCCCAGCGGAAAAATGGCCAAAAATCGGGTGGGCTATAGCCTTGGTGGGGGGCGTGGGCGAATTTCGTCCACCGGACTCGGAATGGCCCGAGACTTTGCGGGCGGCCTCCGTGTACCAAAAATAGGCCACGGGCACAGCCGCGCCCAAAAATTAGCTCCCGAAGGTCGGGGTGCCAAAACCGCCCAAATGGCCAAAAAACGGGTGGGCTATAGCCTTGGTGGGGGGCGTGGGCGAAGTTCGTCCGCCGGACTCGGAATGCCCCGAGACTTTGTGGGCGGCCTCCGTGAGCCAAAAATAGGCCACGGGCACAGCCGCGCCCAAAAATTAGACCCCGAAGGTCGGGGTGCCAAAACCCCCCAAATGGCCAAAAAACGGGTGGGCTATAGCCTTAGTGGGGGGCGTGGGCGAAGTTCGTCCGCCGGACTCGGAATGGCCCGAGACTCTGGGGGTCGCCTCCGTGTGCCAAAAATAGGCCACTGGCATAGCCATGCCCAAAAATTAGCGCCCGAAGGTCGGGGTGCCAATACCCCCCATCGGAAAAATGGCCAAAAATCGGGTGGGCTATAGCCTTGGTGGGGGGCGTGGGCGAAGTTCGTCCACCGGACTCGGAATGGCCCGAGACTTTGCGGGCGGCCTCCGTGTGCCAAAAATAGGCCACGGACACAGCCGCGTCCAAAAATTAGCTCCCGAAGGTCGGGGTGCCAAAACCCCCCAAATGGCCAAAAAACGGGTGGGCTATAGCCTTGGTGGGGGGCGTGAGCGAAGTTCGTCCGCCAGACTCGGAATGCCCCGAGACTTTGTGGGCGGCCTCTGTGTGCCAAAAATAGGCCACGGGCATAGCCACGCCCAAAAATTAGCGCCCGAAGGTCGGGGTGCCAAAACCCCCCAGCGGAAAAATGGCCAAAAATCGGGTGGGCTATAGCGTTGGTGGGGGGCGTGGGCGAAGTTCGTCCACCGGACTCGGAATGGCCCGAGACTTTGCGGGCGTTCTCCGTGTACCAAAAATAGGCCACGGGCACAGCCGCGCCCAAAAATTAGCTCCCGAAGGTCGGGGTGCCAAAACCGCCCAAATGGCCAAAAAAGGGTGGGCTATAGCCTTGGTGGGGGGCGTGGGCGAAGTTCGTCCGCCGGACTCGGAATGCCCCGAGACTTTGCGGGCGGCCTCCGTGTGCCAATAATAGGCCACGGGCATAGCCGCGCCCAAAAATTAGCGCCCGAAGGTCGGGGTGCCAAAACCCCCCAGCGGAAAAATGGCCAAAAATCGGGTGGGCTATAGCCTTGGTGGGGGGCGTGGGCGAAGTTCGTCCGCCGGACTCGGAATGGCCCGAGACTTTGCGGGCGGCCTCCGTGTGCCAAAAATAGGCCACGGGCACAGCCGCGCCCAAAAATTAGTGCCCGAAGGTCGGGGTACCAAAACCCCTCAGCGGAAAAATGGCCAAAATTCGGGTGGGCTATAACCTTGGTGGGGGGCGTGGGCGAAGTTTGTTCGCCGGACTAGGAATGGCACGAGACATTACGGGCGGCCACCGTGTGCCAAAAATAGGCCACGGGCACAGCCGCACCCAATAATTAGCACCCGAAGGTCGGGGTACCAAAACCCCTCAGCGGAAAAATGGCCAAAAATCGGGTGGGCTATAACCTTGGTGGGGGGCGTGGGCGAAGTTTGTTCGCCGGACTAGGAATGGCACGAGACATTACGGGCGGCCACCGTGTGCCAAAAATAGGCCACGGGCACAGCCGTGCCCAATAATTAGCACCCGAAGGACGGGGGGCCAAAACCCCCCAAATGGCCAAAAAACGGGTGGGCTATAGCCTTGGTAGGGGGCGTGGACGAAGTTCGTCCGCCGGACTCGGAATGGCCCGAGACTTTGCGGGCGGCCTCCGTGTGCCAAAAATAGGCCACGGGCACAGTCGCGCCCAAAAATTAGCGCCCGAAGGTCGGGGTGCCAAAACCCCCAGCGGAAAAATGGCCAAAAATCGGGTGGGCTATAGCCTTGGTGGGGGGCGTGGGCGAAGTTCGTCCGCCGGACTCGGAATGGCCCGAGACTTTGCGGGCGGCCTCCGTGTGCCAAAAATAGGCCACGGGCACAGCCGCGCCCAAAAATTAGTGCCCGAAGGTCGGGGTGCCAAAACCCCCCAGCGGAAAAATGGCCAAAAATCGGGTGGGCTATAACCTTGGTGGGGGGCGTGGGCGAAGTTTGTTCGCCGGACTAGGAATGGCACGAGACATTACGGGCGGCCACCGTGTGCCGAAAATAGGCCACGGGCACAGCCGCGCCCAATAATTAGCACCCGAAGGACGGGGGGCCAAAACCCCCCAAATGGCCAAAAAATGGGTGGGCTATAGCCTTGGTAGGGGGCGTGGGTGAAGTTCGTCCGCCGGACTCGGAATGGCCCGAGACTTTGCGGGCGGCCTCCGTGTGCCAAAAATAGGCCACGGGCACAGTCGCGACCAAAAATTAGCGCGCGAAGGTCGGGGTGCCAAAACCCCTCAGCGGAAAAATGGCCAAAAATCGGGTGGGCTATAGCCTTGGTGGGGGGCGTGGGCGAAGTTCGTTCGCCGGACTTGGAATGGCACGAGACATTGCGGGCGGCCTCCATGTGCCAAAAATAGGCCACGGGCACAGCTGCGCCAAAAAATTAGTACCCGAAGGACGGGGTGCCAAAACCCCCCAAATGGCCAAAAAACGGGTGGGCTATAGACTTGGTGGGGGGCGTGGGCGAAGTTCGTCCGCCGGACTCGGAATGGCCCGAGACTTTGGGGACGGCCTTCGTGTGCCAAAAATAGGCCACGGGCATAGCCGCGCCCAAAAATTAGCTCCTGAAGGTCGGGGTGCCAAAACCCCCCAAATAGCCAAAAAACGGGTTGGCTATAGCCTTGGTGGGGGGCGTGGGCGAAGTTCGTCTGCCGGACTAGGAATGGCCCTAGACTTTGGGGGCGGCCTCCGTGTGCCAAAAATAGGCCACGGGCGTAGCCGCACCCAAAAATTAGCTCCCGAAGGTCGGGGTGCCAAAACCCCCCGGCGGAAAAATGGCCAAAAATCGGGTGGGCTATCGCCTTGGTGGGGGGCGTGGGCGAAGTTCGTCCGCCGGACTCGGAATGGCCCGAGACTTTGCGGGCGGCCACCATGTGCAAAAAATAGGCCACCGGCACAGCCGCGTCAAAAAATTTGTGCCCGAAGGTCGGGGTGCCAAAACCCCCCAAATGGCCAAAAAACGGGTGGGCTATAGCGTTGGTGGGGGGCGTGGGCGAAGTTCGTCCGCCGGACTCGGAATGGCCCAAGACTTTGGGGACGGCCTCCGTGTGCCAAAAATAGGCCACGGGCATAGCCGGGCCCAAAAATTAGCGCCCGAAGGTCGGGGTGCCAAAACCCCCCAGCGGAAAAATGGCCAAAAATCGGGTGGGCTATAGCCTTGGTGGGGGGCGTGGGCGAAGTTCGTCCGCCGGACTCGGAATGGCCAGAGACTTTGCGGGTGGCCTCCGTGTGCCAAAAATAGGCCACGGGCACAGCCGCACACAAAAATTAGCGCCCGAAGGTCGGGGTGCCAAAACCCCCCAAATGGCCAAAAAATGGGTGGGCTATAGCCTTGGTGGGGGGCGTGGGCGAAGTTTGTCCACCGGACTCGGAATGGCCCGAGACTTTGGGGGCGGTTTCCGTGTGCCAAAAATAGGCCACGGGCATGGCCGCACCCAAAAACTATCGCCCGAAGGTGGGGGTGCCAAAACGCCCCAAATGGCCAAAAAACGGGTGGACTATAGCTTTGGTGGGGGGGGTGGGCAAAGTTCGTCCGCCGGACTCGGAATGGCCCTAGACTTTGCGGGCGGCCTCCGTGTGACAAAAATAGGCCACGGACACAGCCGCGCCCAAAAATTAGCGCCCGAAGGTCGGGGTGCCAAAACCCCCCCGCGGAAAAATGGCCAAAAATCGGGTGGGCTATAGCCTTGGTGGGGGGCGTGGGCGAAGTTCGTCCGCCGGACTCGGAATGGCCCGAGACTTTGGGGACGGCCTCCGTGTGCCAAAAATAGGCCACGGGCATAGCCGCGCCCAAAAATTAGCTCCTGAAGGTCGGGGTGCCAAAACCCCCCAAATGGCCAAAAAACGGGTGGGCTATAGCCTTGGTGGGGGGCGTGGGCGAAGTTCGTCTGCCGGACTAGGAATGGCCCTAGACTTTCGGGGCGGCCTCCGTGTGCCAAAAATAGGCGACGGGCGTAGCCGCACCCAAAAATTAGCTCCCGAAGGTCGGGGTGCCAAAACCCCCCAGCGTAAAAATGGCCAAAAATCGGGTGGGCTATCGCCTTGGTGGGGGGCGTGGGCGAAGTTCGTCCGCCGGACTCGGAATGGCCCGAGACTTTGCGGGCGGCCACCGTGTGCAAAAAATAGGCCACCGGCACAGCCGCGTCCAAAAATTGTTGCCCGAAGGTCGGGGTGCAAAAACCCCCCAAATGGCCAAAAAACGGGTGGGCTATAGCGTTGGTGGGGGGCGTGGGCGAAGTTCGTCCGCCGGACTCGGAATGGCCCAAGACTTTGGGGGCGGCCTCCGTGTGCCAAAAATAGGCCACGGGCATAGCCGGGCCCAAAAATTAGCGCCCGAAGGTCGGGGTGCCAAAACCCCCCAGCGGAAAAATGGCCAAAAATCGGGTTGGCTATAGCCTTGGTGGGGGGCGTGGGCGAAGTTCGTCCGCCGGACTCGGAATGGCCAGAGACTTTGCGGGTGGCCTCCATGTGCCAAAAATAGGCCACGGGCACAGCCGCGCACAAAAATTAGCGCCCGAAGGTCGGGGTGCCAAAACCCCCCCAATGGCCAAAAAACGGGTGGGCTATAGCCTTGGTGGGGGGTGTGGGCGAAGTTTGTCCACCGGACTCGGAATGGCCCGAGACATTGGGGGCGGTCTCCGTGCGCCAAAAATATTCCACGGGCATGGCCGCGCCCAAAAACTATCGCCCGAAGGTCGGGGTGCCAAAACGCCCCAAATGGCCAAAAAACGGGTGGGCTATAGCTTTGGTGGGGGGCGTGGGCAAAGTTCGTCCGCCGGACTCGGAATGGCCCAAGACTTTGCGGGCCGC
The DNA here is from genome assembly GCA_030449895.1 of Citrus mangshanensis. Taxonomy (NCBI): domain Eukaryota; kingdom Viridiplantae; phylum Streptophyta; class Magnoliopsida; order Sapindales; family Rutaceae; genus Citrus; species Citrus mangshanensis. The sequence continues at coordinate 48,348 of JASUUJ010000224.1, read as the reverse complement.
CTCCGTGTGCCAAAAATAGGCCACGGACACAGCCGCGCCCAAAAATTAGCGCCCGAAGGTCGGGGTGCCAAAACCCCCCCGCGGAAAAATGGCCAAAAATCGGGTGGGCTATAGCCTTGGTGGGGGGCGTGGGCGAAGTTCGTCCGCCGGACTTGGAATGGCCCGAGACTTTGCGGGCTGCCTCCATCTGCCAAAAATAGGCCACGGGCATAGGCGCACACAAAAATTAGCGCCCGAAGGTCGGGGTGCCAAAACTCCCCAGCGGAAAAATGGCCAAAATTCGGGTGGGCTATTGCCTTGGTGGGGGGCGTGGGCGAAGTTCGTCCGCCGGACTCGGAATGGCCTGAAGCTTTGCGGGCGGCCACCGTGTGCAAAAAATAGGCCACGGGCACAACCGCGCCCAAAAATTAGCGCCCGAAGTTCGGGGTGCCAAAACCCCCCAGCGGAAAAATGGCCAAAAAACGGGTGGGCTATAGCCTTGGTGGGGGGCGTGGGCGAAGTTCGTCTGCCGGAGACGGAATGGGCCGAGACTTCCCGGGCGGCCTCCGTGTGCCAAAAATAGGCCACGGGCCAGCCGCGCCCAAAAATTAGCGCCCGAAGGTCGGGGTGCCAAAACCCCCCAGCGGAAAAATGACCAAAAATCGGGTGGGCTATAGCGTTGGTGGGGGGCGTGGGCGAAGTTCGTCCGCCGGGCTAGGAATGGCACGAGACTATGCGGGCGGCCTCCGTGTGCCAAAAATAGGCCACGGGCACAGCCGCGCCCAAAAATTAGCGCCCGAAGGACGGGGTGCCAAAACCCCCCAAATGGCCAAAAAACGGGTGGGCTATAGCCTTGGTGGGGGGCGTGGGCGAAGTTCGTCCGCCGGACTCGGAATGCCCCGAGACTTTGTGGGCGGCCTCCGTGTGCCAAAAATAGGCCACGGCCACAGCCGCGCCCAAAAATTAGGCCCCGAAGGTCGGGGTGCCAAAACCCCCCAAATGGCCAAAAAACGGGTGGGCTATAGACTTGGTGCGGGGCGTGGGCGAAGTTCGTCCGCCGGACTCGGAATTGCCCAAAACTTTGCGGACGGCCTCCGTGTGCCAAAAATAGGCCACGGGCACAGCCGCGCCCAAAAATTAGTACCCAAAGTTCGGGGTGCCATAACCCCCCAGCGGAAAAATTGCCAAAAATCGGGTGTGCTATAGCCTTGGTCGAGGGCGTGGGCGAAGTTCGTCCGCCGGACTCGGAATAGCCCGAGACTTTGCGGGCGGCCTCCGTGTGCCAAAAATAGGCCAAGGGCACAGCCGCGCCCAAAAATTAGCGCCCGAAGGTCGGGGTGCCAAAACCCCCAAATGGCCAAAAAACGGGTGGGCTATAGCCTTGGTGGGGGGCGTGGGCGAAGTTCGTCCGCCGGACTCGGAATGGCCTGAGACTTTGCGGGCGGCCTCCGTGTGCCAAAAATAGGCCACGGGCACAGCCGCGCCCAAAAAGTAGTGCCCGAAGTTCGGGGTGCCAAAACCACCCTGCGGAAAAATGGCCAAAAATCGGGCGGGCTACAGCCTTGGTGGGGGGCGTGGGCGAAGTTCGTCCGCCGGACTAGGAATGGCACGAGACTTTGCGGGCGGCGTCCGTGTGCCAAAAATAGGCCACAGGCACAGCCGCGCCCAAAAATTAGCACCCGAAGGTCGGGGTGCCAAAACCCCCCAAACGGCCAAAAACGGGTGGGCTATAGCCTTGGTGGGGGGCGTGGGCGAAGTTCGTCCGCCGGACTCGGAATGGCCCGAGACTTTGCGGGTGGCCTCCGTGTGCCAAAAATAGGCCACGGGCACAGCCGCGCAAAAAAATTAGGGCCCGACGGTCGGGGTGCCAAAACCCCCGAAATGGCCAAAAAACGGGTGGGCTATAGCCTTGGTGGGGGGCGTGGGCGAAGTTCGTCCGCGCGACTCGGAATGGCCCGAGACTTTGGGGGTGGCCTACATGTGACAAAAATAGGCCACGGGCATAGACGCACCATAAAATTAGCGCCCGAAGGTCGGGGTGCCAAAACCCCCCCGCGGAAAAATGGCCAAAAATCGGGTGGGCTATAGCCTTGGTGGGGGGCGTGGGCGAAGTTCGTCCGCCGGACTTGGAATGGCCCGAGATTTGCGGGCTGCCTCCATCTGCCAAAAAGAGGCCACGGGCATAGGCGCACTCAAAAATTAGCGCCCGAAGGTCGGGGTGCCAAAACTCCCCAGCGGAAAAATGGCCAAAAATCGGGTGGGCTATTGCCTTGGTGGGGGGCGTGGGCGAAGTTCGTCCGCCGGACTCGGAATGGCCTGAAGCTTTGCGGGCGGCCACCGTGTGCAAAAAATAGGCCACGGGCACAACCGCGCCCAAAAATTAGCGCCCGAAGTTCGGGGTGCCAAAACCCCCCAGCGGAAAAATGGCCAAAAAACGGGTGGGCTATAGCCTTGGTGGGGGGCGTGGGCGAAGTTCGTCCGCCGGAGACGGAATGGCCCGAGACATCCCGGGCGGCCTCCGTGTGCCAAAAATAGGCCACGGGCCAGCCGCGCCCAAAAATTAGCGCCCGAAGGTCGGGGTGCCAAAACCCCCCAGCGGAAAAATGACCAAAAATCGGGTGGGCTATAGCGTTGGTGGGGGGCGTGGGCGAAGTTCGTCCGCCGGACTAGAAATGGCACGAGACTATGCGGACGGCCTCCGTGTGCCAAAAATAGGCCACGGGCACAGCCGCGCCCAAAAATTAGCGCCCGAAGGACGGGGTGCCAAAACCCCCCAAATGGCCAAAAAACGGGTGGGCTATAGCCTTGGTGGGGGGCGTGGGCGAAGTTCGTCCGCCGGACTCGGAATGCCCCGAGACTTTGTGGGCGGCCTCCGTGTGCCAAAAATAGGCCACGGCCACAGCCGCGCCCAAAAAATAGGCCCCGAAGGTCGGGGTGCCAAAACCCCCCAAATGGCCAAAAAACGGGTGGGCTATAGACTTGGTGCGGGGCGTGGGCGAAGTTCGTCCGCCGGACTCGGAATTGCCCAAAACTTTGCGGACGGCCTCCGTGTGCCAAAAATAGGCCACGGGCACAGCCGCGCCCAAAAATTAGTACCCAAAGTTCGGGGTGCCATAACCCCCCAGCGGAAAAATTGCCAAAAATCGGGTGGGCTATAGCCTTGGTGGGGGGCGTGGGCGAAGTTCGTCCGCCGGACTCGGAATGGCCCGAGACTTTGCGGGCGGCCTCCGTGTGCCAAAAATAGGCCAAGGGCACAGCCGCGCCCAAAAATTAGCGCCCGAAGGTCGGGGTGCCAAAACCCCCCAAATGGCCAAAAAACGGGTGGGCTATAGCCTTGGTGGGGGGCATGGGCGAAGTTCGTCCGCCGGGCTCGGAATGGCCCGAGACTTTGCGGGCGGCCTCGGTGTGCCAAAAATAGGCCACGGGCACAGCCGCGCCAAAAATTAGCGCCCGAAGGTCGGGGTGCCAAAACCCCCCTGCGGAAAAATGGCCAAAAATCGGGCGGGCTATAGCCTTGGTGGGGGGCGTGGGCAAAGTTCGTCCGCCGGACTAGGAATGGCACGAGACTATGCGGGCGGCGTCCGTGTGCCAAAAATAGGCCACGGGCACAGCCGCACCCAAAAATTAGCACCCGAAGGTCGGGGTGCCAAAACCCCCCAAACGGCCAAAAAACGGGTGGGCTATAGCCTTGGTGGGGGGCGTGGGCGAAGTTCGTCCGCCGGACTCGGAATGGCCCGAGACTTTGGGGGTGGCCTCCATGTGCCAAAAATAGGCCACGGGCATAGCCACACCCAAAAATTAGTGCCCGAAGGTCGGGGTGCCAAAACCCCCCAGCGGAAAAATGGCCAAAAATCGGGTGGGCTATAGCCTTGGTGGGGGGCGTGGGCGAAGTTCGTCCGCCGGACTAGGAATGGCACGAGACTTTGCGGGCGGCCTCCATGTGCCAAAAATAGGCCATGGGCACAGCCGCGCCCAAAAATTTGCGCCCGAATGTCGGGGTGCCAAAACCCCCAAATGGCCAAAAAACGGGTAGGCTATAGCCTTGGTGGGGGGCGTGGGCGAAGTTCGTCCGCCGGACTCGGAATACCCCGAGACTTTGCGGGTGGCCTCCGTGTGCCAAAAATAGGCCATGGGCACAGCCGCACCCAAAAATTAGACCCCGAAGGTCGGGGTGCCAAAACCCCCCAAATGGCCAAAAAACGGGTGGGCTATAGCCTTGGTGGGGGGCGTGGGCGAAGTTCATCCGCCGGACTCGGAATTGCCCGAGACGTTGCGGGCGGCCTCCGTGTGTGAAAAATAGGCCACGGGCACAGCCACGCCCAAAAATTAGTACCCGAAGTTCGGGGTGCCAAAACGCCCCAGCGGAAAAATGACCAAAAAACGGGTGGGCCATAGCCTTGGTGGGGGGCGTGGGTAAAGTTCGTCCGCCGGACTCGGAATGGCCCGAGACTTTGCGGGCGGCCTCCATGTACCAAAAATAGGCCACGGGCACAGCCGCGCCCAAAAATTAGCGCCCGAAGGTCGGGGTGCCAAACCCCCCCAAATGGCCAAAAATCGGGTGGGCTATAGCCTTGGTGGGGGGCGTTGGCGAAGTTCGTCCGCCAGACTCGGAAAGGCCCGAGACTTTGCGGGCGGCTTCCGTGTGCCAAAAATAGGCCACGGGCACAGCTGCGCACAAAAATTAGGGCCCGATGGTCCGGGTGCCAAAACCCTCCAAATGGCCAAAAAACGGGTGGGATATAGCCTTGGAGGGGGGCGTGGGCGAAGTTCGTCCGCCGGACTCGGAATGGCCCGAGACTTTGGGGGTGGCCTCTGTGTGCCAAAAATAGGCCACGTACATAGCCGCGCCCAAAAATTAGCGCCCGAAGGTCGGGGTGCCTAAACCCCCCAGCGGAAACATGGCCAAAAATCGGGTGGGCTATAGCCTTGGTGGGGGGCGCGGGTGAAGTTCGTCCGCCGAACTCGGAATGGGCCGAGACTTTGGGGGCGGCCTCTGTGTGCCAAAAATAGGCCACGGGCATAGCCGCGACCAAAAATTAGCTCCTGAAGGTCGGGGTGCGACAACCCCCCAGCGGAAAAATGGCCAAAAAACGGGTGGGCCATAGCCTTGGTGGGGGGCGTGGGTAAAGTTCGTCCGCCGGACTCGGAATGGCCCGAGACTTTGCGGGCGGCCTCCGTGTATCAAAAATAGGCCACGGGCACAGCCGCGCCCAAAAATTATCGCCTGAAGGTCGGGGTGCCAAACCCCCCCAAATGGCCAAAAATCGGGTGGGCTATAGCCTTGGTGGGGGGCGTGGGCGAACTTCGTCCGCCGGACTCGGAAAGGCCCGAGACTATGCGGGTGGCCTCCGTGTGCCAAAAATAGGCCACGGGCACAGCCGCGCCCAAAAATTAGGACCCGAAGGTCGGGGTGCCAAAACCCCCCAGCGGAAAAATGGCCGAAAAATGGGTGGGCTATAGCCTTGGTGGGGGGCGTGGGCAAAGTTCGTCCGCCGGACTCGGAATGGCCCGAGACTTTGCGGGCGGCCTCCGTGTGCCAAAAATAGGCCACGGGCACAGCCGCGCCCAAAAATTAGCGCCCGAACGTCGGGGTGCCAAAACCCCCCAAATGGCCAAAAAACGGGTGGGCTATAGCCTTGGTGGGGGGCGTGGGCGAAGTTCGTCCGCCGGACTCGGAATGGCCCGAGACTTTGCGGGCGGCCTCCGTGTGCCAAAAATAGGCCACGGGCACAGCCGCGCCCAAAAATTAGCGCCCGAAGGTCGGGGTGCCAAAACCCCCCTGCGGAAAAATGGCCAAAAATCGGGTGGGCTATAGCCTTGGTGGGGGGCGTGGGCGAAGTTCGTCCGCCGGACTAGGAATGGCACGAGACTTTGCGGGCGGCCTCCGTGTGCCAAAAATAGGCCACGGGCATAGCCATGCCCAAAACATAGCAACCGAAGGTCGGGGTGCCAAAACCCCCCAGCTGGCCAAAAAACGGGTGGGCTATAGCCTTGGTGGGGGGCATGGGCAAAGTTCGTCTGCCAGACTCGGAATGGCCCGAGACTTTGCGGGTGGCCTCCGTTTGAAAAAAATAGGCCATGGGCACAGCCGCGCCCAAAAATTATCGCCCGAAGGTCGGGGTGCCAAAACCCCCCAAATGGCCAAAAATCGAGTGGGCTATAGCCATGGTGGGGGCGTGGGCGAAGTTCGTCCGCCGGACTCTGAATGGCCCGAGACTTTGCAGGCGGCTTCCGTGTGCCAAAAATAGGCCACAGGCACAGCAGCGTACAAAAATTAGGGCCCGATGGTCAGGGTGCCAAAACCCCCCAAATGGCCAAAAAACGGGTGGGCTATAGCCTTGGTGGGAGGCGTGGGCGAAGTTCGTCCGCCGGACTCGGAATGGCCCAAGACTTTGCGGGCGGCCTCCATGTGCCAAAAATAGGCCACGGGCACAGCCGAGCCCAAAATTAGCACCCGAAGGTCGGGGTGCCAAAACCCCCCAGCGGAAAAATGGCCAAAAATCGGGTGGGCTATAGCCTTGGTGGGGGGCGTGGGCGAAGTTCGTCCGCCGGACTCGGAAAGGCCTGAGGCTTTGTGGGTGGCCTCCGTGTGCCAAATATAGGCCACGGGCATAGCCACGCCCAAAAATTAGCGCCCGAAGGTCGGGGTGCCAAAACCCCCCAGCGGAAAAATGGCCAAAAATAGGGTGGGCGATAGCCTTGGTGGGGGGCGTGGGCGAAGTTCGTCCACCGGACTCGGAAGGGCCCAAGATTTTGCGGACGGCCTCCGTGTGCCAAAAATAGGCCACGGGACAGCCGCGCACAAAAATTAGCGCCCGAAGGTTGGGGTGCCAAAACCCCCCAAATGGCCAAAAAACGGGTGGGCTATAGCCTTGGTGGGGGGCGTGGGCGAAGTTCGTCCGCCGGACTAGGAATGGCACGAGACTTTGCGGGCGGCCTCCGTGTACCAAAAATAGACCACGGGCATAGCCGCGCCCAAATCTTAGCCCCCGAAGGTCGGGGTTCCAAAACCCCCCAGCCGGCCAAAAAACAGGTGGGCTATAGCCTTGGTGGGAGGCGTGGGCGAAGTTCGTCCGCCGGACTCGGAATGGCCCAAGACTTTGCGGGCGGCCTCCATGTGCCAAAAATAGGCCACGGGCACAGCCGAGCCCAAAATTAGCACCCGAAGGTCGGGGTGCCAAAACCCCCCAAACGGCCAAAAAACGGGTGGGCTATAGCCTTGGTGGGTGGCGTGGGCGAAGTTCGTCCGCCGGACACGGAATGGCCCGAGACTTTGGGGGTGGCCTCCGTGTGCCAAAAATAGGCCACGGGCATAGCCACGCCCAAAAATTAGCGCCCGAAGGTCGGGGTGCCAAAACCCCCCAGCGGAAAAATGGCCAAAAATAGGGTGGGCGATAGCCTTGGTGGGGGGCGTGGGCGAAGTTCGTCCACCGGACTCGGAAGGGCCCAAGATTTTGCGGACGGCCTCCGTGTGCCAAAAATAGGCCACGGGACAGCCGCGCACAAAAATTAGCGCCCGAAGGTTGGGGTGCCAAAACCCCCCAAATGGCCAAAAAACGGGTGGGCTATAGCCTTGGTGGGGGGCGTGGGCGAAGTTTGTCCGCCGGACTCGGAATGGCGCGAGACTTTGCGGGCAGCCTCCGTGTGCCAAAAATAGGCCACGGGCATGGCCGCGCCCAAAAAATTAGCGCCCGAAAGTCGGGGTGCCAAAACCTCCCGGCGGAAAAATGGCCAAAATTCGGGCGGGCTATAGCCTTGGTGGGGGGCGTGGGCGAAGTTCGTCCGCCGGACTAGGAATGGCACGAGACTTTGCGGGCGGCCTCCGTGTACCAAAAATAGACCACGGGCATAGCCGCGCCCAAATCTTAGCCCCCGAAGGTCGGGGTTCCAAAACCCCCCAGCCGGCCAAAAAACAGGTGGGCTATAGCCTTGGTGGGGGGCGTGGGCGAAGTTCGTCCGCCGGACTCGGAATGGCCCGAGACTTTGCGGGCGGCCTCCGTGTGACAAAAATAGGCCACGGGCACAGCCGCGCCCAAAAATTAGCACCCGAATTTTGGGGTGCCAAAACCCCCCAAATGGCGAAAAAACGGGTGGGCTATAGCCTTCGTGGGGGGCGTGGCCGAAGTTCGTCCGCCGGACTCGGAATGGCCCGAGAATTTGCGGGCGGCCTCCGTGTGCCAAAAATAGGCCACGGGCATAGCCGTACCCAAAAATTAGCGCTCGAAGGTCGGGGTGCCAAAACCCCCCAGCGGAAAAATGGCCAAAAATCGGTTGGGCTATAGCCTTGGTGGGGGGCGTGGGCGAAGTTCGTCCGCCGGACTCGGAATGGTCCGAGACTTTGCGGGCGGCCTCCGTGTGCCAAAAATAGGCCATGGGCACAGCCGCGCGCAAAAATTAGCGCCCGAAGGTCGTGGTGCCAAAACCCCCCAAATGGCCAAAAACCGGGTGGGCTATAGGCTTGGTGGGGGGCGTGGGCGAAGTACGATCGCCGGACTCGGAATGGCCCGAGACTTTGCGGGCGGTCTCCGTGTGCTAAAAAAAGGCCACGGGCATAGCCGCGCCCAAAAATTAGCGCCCGAAGGTCGGGGTGCCAAAACCCCCCAAATGGCCAAAAAACGGGTGGGCTATAGCCTTGGTGGGGGGCGTGGGCGAAGTTCGTCCGCCGGACTCGGAATGGCCCGAGACTTTGGGGGCGGTCTCCGTTTACCAAAAATAGGCCACGGGCATAGCCGTTCCCAAAAATTAGTGCCCGAAGGTCGGGTTGCCAAAACCCCCAGCGGACAAATGGCCAAAAATCGGGTGGGCTATAGCCTTGGAGGGGGACGTGGGCGAAGTTCGTCCGCCGGACTCGGAATGGCCCGAGACTTTGGGAGTGGCCTCCGTGTGCCAAAAATAGGCCACGGGCATAGCCGCGCCGAAAAATTAGCGCCCGAAGGTCGGGGTGCCAAAACCCCCCAGCGGAAAAATGCCCAAAAATCCGGTGGGCTATAGCCTTGGTGGGGGGCGTGGACGAAGTTCGTCCGCCGGACTCGGAATGGCCCGAGACTTTGCGGGCAGCCTCCGTGTGCCAAAAATAGGCCAAGGGCACAGCCGTGCCCGAAGGTCGGGTAACCAAAACCCCCCAAATGGCCAAAAAACGGGTGGGCTATAGCCTTGGTGGGGGGCGTGGGCGAAGTTCGTGCGCCGGACTCGGAATGGCCCGCGACTTAGCGGGCGGCCTCCGTATGCCAAAAATAGGCCACGGGCATAGCCGTACCCAAAAATTAGTGCCCGAAGGTCACGGTGCCAAAATCCCCCAGCGGAAAAATGGCTAAAAATCGGGTGTGCTATAGCCTTGGTGGGGGGCGTGGGCGAAGTTCGTCCGCCGGACTCGGAATGGCCCGCAACTTTGCGGGCGGCCTCCTTATGCCAAAAATAGGCCACGGGCATAGCCGTACCCAAAAATTTGTGCCCGAAGGTCGCGGTACCAAAACCCCCTAAAGGGCCAAAAACGGGTGGGCTATAGCCTTGGTGGGGGGCGTGGGCGAAGTTCGTCCGCCGGACTCGGAATGGCCCGAGACGTTGCGGGCGGCCTCCATGTTCCAAAAATAGGCTATTGGCACAGCCGCGCCCAAAAATTAGCACCCGAAGTTCGGGGTGCCAAAACCCCCCAAATGTCTAAAAAATGGGTGGGATATAGCCTTGGTGGGCGGCGTGGGCGAAGTTCGTCCGCCGGACTTGGAATGGCCCGAGACTTTGCGGGTGGCCTCCATTTGCCAAAACTAGGCCACGGGCACAGCCGCGCCCAAAAATTAGCGGCCGAAGGTCGGGGTGCCAAAACCCTCCAGCGGAAAAATGGCCAAAAATCGGGTGGGCTATAGCCTTGTTGGGGGGCGTGGGCGAAGTTCGTCCGCCGGACTAGGAACGGCACGAGACTTTGCGGGCGGCCTCCATGTGCCAAAAATAGGCCACGGGCACAACCACGCCCAAAAATTCGCACCCGAAGGTCGGGTTGCCAAAACCCCCCAAATGGCCAAAAAACGGGTGGGCTATAGCCTTGGTGGGGGGCGTGGGCGAAGTTCGTCCGCCGGACTCGGAATGGCCCGAGACTTTGGGAGTGCCCTCCGTGTGCCAAAAATAGGCCACGGGCATAGCCGCGCCGAAAAAATTAGCGCCCGAAGGTCGGGGTGCCAAAACCCCCCAAATGGCCAAAAAACGGGTGGGCTATAGCCTTGGTGGGGGGTGTGGGCGAAGTTCGTCTGCCGGACTCGGAATGGCCCGAGACTTTGGGGGCGGCCTCCGTGTGCCAAAAATAGGCCACGGGCACAGCCGCGCCCAAAAATTAGCGCCCGAAGGTCGGGGTGCCAAAACCCCCCAAATGGCCAAAAAACGGGTGGGCTATAGCCTTGGTGGGGGGCGTGGGCGAAGTTCGTCCGCCGGACTCGGAATGACCCGAGACTTTGTGGGCGGGCTCCGTCTGCCAAAAATAGGCCACGGGCACAGCCGCGCCCAAAAATTCGACCCCGAAGGTCGGGGTGCCAAAACCCCCCAAATGGCCAAAAAACGGGTGGGCTATAGCCTTGGTGGGGGGCGTGGGCGAAGTTCGTCCGCCGGACTCGGAATTGCCCGAAACTTTGCGGGCGGCCTCCGTGTGCCTAAAATAGGCCACGGGCACAGCCGCGCCCAAAAATTAGTACCCAAAATTTGGGGTGCCAAAACCCCCCAGCGGAAAAATGGCCAAAAAACGGGTGGGCTATAGCCTTGTCGGGGGCGTGGGCGAAGTTCGTCCGCCGGACTCGGAATGGCCCGAGACTTTGGGGGCGGCCTCCGTGTGCCAAAAATAGGCCACGGGCATAGCCGCGCCGAAAAATTAGCGCCCGAAGGTCGGGGTGCCAAAACCCCCCAAATGGCCAAAAAACGGGTGGGCTATAGCCTTGGTGGGGGGTGTGGGCGAAGTTCGTCTGCCGGACTCGGAATGGCCCGAGACTTTGGGGGCGGCCTCCGTGTGCCAAAAATAGGCCACGGGCACAGCCGCGCCCAAAAATTAGCGCCCGAAGGTCGGGGTGCCAAAACCCCCCAAATGGCCAAAAAACGGGTGGGCTATAGCCTTGGTGGGGGGCGTGGGCGAAGTTCGTCCGCCGGACTCGGAATGCCCCGAGACTTTGTGGGCGGCCTCCGTCTGCCAAAAATAGGCCACGGGCACAGCCGCGCCCAAAAATTCGACCTCGAAGGTCGGGGTGCCAAAACCCCCCGAATGGCCAAAAAACGGGTGGGCTATAGTTTTGGTGGGGGGCGTGGGCGAAGTTCGTCCGCCGGACTCGGAATTGCCCGAAACTTTGCGGGCGGCCTCCGTGTGCCTAAAATAGGCCACGGGCACAGCCGCGCCCAAAAATTAGTACCCAAAATTTGGGGTGCCAAAACCCCCCAGCGGAAAAATGGCCAAAAAACGGGTGGGCTATAGCCTTGTCGGGGGCGTGGGCGAAGTTCGTCCGCCGGACTCGGAATAGCCCGAGACTTTGGGGGCGGCCTCCGTGTGCCAGAAATAGGCCACGCGCATAGCCGCGCCCAAATATTAGCTCCTGAAGGTCGGGGTGCCAAAACCCCCCAGCGGAAAAATGGCCAAAAAACGGGTGGGCTATAGCCTTGGTGGGGGGAGTGGGCGAAGTTCGTCTGCCGGACTCGGAATGGCCCGAGACTTTGGGGGCGGCCTCTGTGTGCCAAAAATAGGACACGGGCACAGCCGCGCCCAAAAATTAGCGCCCCAAGGTCGGGGTGCCAAAACCCCCCAAATGGCCAAAAAACGGGTGGGCTATAGCCTTGGTGGGGGGCGTGGGCGAAGTTCGTCCGCCGGACTCGGAATGCCCCGAGACTTTGTGGGCGGCCTCCGTCTGTCAAAAATAGGCCACGGGCACAGCCGCGCCCAAAAATTCGACCCCGAAGGTCGGGGTGCCAAAACCCCCCAAATGGCCAAAAAACGGGTGGGCTATAGTTTTGGTGGGGGGCGTGGGCGAAGTTCGTCCGCCGGACTCGGAATTGCCCGAAACTTTGCGGGCGGCCTCCGTGTGCCTAAAATAGGCCACGGGCACAGCCGCGCCCAAAAATTAGTACCCAAAATTTGGGGTGCCAAAACCCCCCAGCGGAAAAATGGCCAAAAAACGGGTGGGCTATAGCCTTGTCGGGGGCGTGGGCGAAGTTTGTCCGCCGGTCTCGGAATAGCCCGAGACTTTGCGGGCGGCCTCCGTGTGCCAAAAATAGGCCAAGGGCACGGCCGCGCGCAAAAATTAGCGCCCGAAGGTCGGGGTGCCAAAACCTACCTGCGGAAAAATGGCCAAAAATCGGGCGGGCTATAGCCTTGGTGGGGGGCGTGGGCGAAGTTCGTCCGCCGGACTAGGAATGGCACGAGACTTTGCGGGCGGCCTCCGTGTGCCAAAAATAGGCCACGGGCATAGCCGCACCCAAAACTTAGCGCCCGAAGGTCGGGGTGCCAAAACCCCCCAGCAGGCCAAAAAACGGGTGGGCTATAGCCTTGGTGGGGGGCGTGGCCGAAGTTCGTCCGCCGGACTCGGAATGCCCCTAGACTTTGTGGGCGGCCTTCGTGTGCCAAAAATAGGCCAAGGGCACAGCCGCGCCCAAAAATTAGCGCCCGAAGGTCGGGGTGCCAAAACCTCCCTGCGGAAAAATGGCCAAAAATCGGGCGGGCTATAGCCTTGGTGGGGGGCATGGGCGAAGTTCGTCCGCCGGACTAGGAATGGCACGAGACTTTGCGGGCGGCCTCCGTGTGCCAAAAATAGGCCACGGGCATAGCCGCGCCCAAAACTTAGCGCCCGAAGGTCGGGGTGCCAAAACCCCCCAGCTGGCCAAAAAACGGGTGGGCTATAGCCTTGGTGGGGGGCGTGGGCGAAGTTCGTCCGCCGGACTCGGAATGCCCCGAGACTTTGTGGGCGGCCTCCGTGTGCCAAAAATAGGCCACGGGCACAGCCGCGCGCAAAAATTAGAACCCGAAGGTCGGGGTACCAAAACCCCCCAACTGGCCAAAAAACGGGTGGGCTATAGCCTTGGCGGGGGGCGTGGGCGAAGTTCGCCCGCCGGACTCGGAATTGCCCAAAACTTTGCGGGCGGCCTCCGTGTGCCAAAAATAGGCCGCTGGCACGGCCGCGCCCAAAAATTAGTACCCGAAATTCGGGGTGCCAAAACCCCCCAGCGGAAAAATGGCCAAAAAACGGGTGGGCTCTAGCCTTCGTCGGGGGCGTGGGCACAGCCGCGCCCAAAAATACCCTCCCGAAGGCCGGGGCGCCAAGTTCGTCCAGCGGAAAAAGGCCACAAAAACGGGTGGGCTATAGCCTTGGGGGGTGGGGCTTGCCAACTCCGTCCGCCGGACTCGGAATGGCGCGAGACTTTACGAGGCACCTCCGTGTCCTAAAAATAGGGCGCGGACACAGCCGTGCCCAAAAATACCCGCCCGAAGGCCGGGGCGCCAAGTTCGTCCAGCGGAAAAGTCAACAAAAACGGGTGGGCTATAGCCTTGGGGGGTGGGGCTGGCCGACTTCGTCCGCCGGACTCGGAATGGCGCGAGACTTTGTGAGGCACCTCCGTGTGCCAAAAATAGGCCGTGGGCACAGCCGCGCCCAAAAATACCCACCCGAAGGCCGGGGCGCCAAGTTCGTCCAGCGGAAAAAGGCCACAAAAACGGGTGGGCTATAGCCGTGGGGGGTGGGGCTGGCCAACTTCGTCCGCCGGACTCGGAATGGCGCGAGACTTTGCGAGGCGCCTCCGTGTGCCAAAAATAGGCCGCGGGCACAGCCGCGCCCAAAAATACCCGCCCGAAGGCCGGGGCGCCAAGTTCGTCCAGCGGAAAAAGGCCACAAAAACGGGTGGGCTATAGCCTTGGGGGGTGGGGCTGGCCAACTTCGTCCGCCGGACTGGGAATGAAGCGAGACTTTGCGAGGAACCTCTGTGTGCCAAAAATAGGCTGCGGGCACAGCAGCATCCAAAAATACCCGCACGAAGGCCGGGGCGCCAAGTTCGTCCAGCGGAAAAAGGCCACAAAAACGGGTGGGCTATAGCCTTGGGGGGTGGGGCTGGCCCACTTCGTCCGTCAGACTCGGAATGGCGCGAGACTTTGCGAGGTGCCTCCGTGTGCCAAAAATAGGCCGCGGGCACAGCAGCATCCAAAAATACCCGCCCGAAGGCCGGGGCGCCAAGTTCGTCCAGCGGAAAAAGGCCACAAAAACGGGTGGGCTATAGCCTTGGGGGGTGGGGCTGGCCAACTTCGTCCGCCGGACTCGGAATGGCGCGAGACTTTGCGAGGTGCCTCCTCGTACCAAAAATAGGCCACGGGCAGAGCAGCATCCAAAAATACCCGACCGAAGGCCAGAGCGCCAAGTTCGTCCAGCGGAAAAAGGCCACAAAAATGGGTGGGCTATAGCCTGGGGGGTGGGGCTGGCCAACTTCGTCCGCCGGACTGGGAATGAAGCGAGACTTTGTGAGGCACCTCCGTGTGCCAAAAAGAGGCCGCGGCCACAGCCGCGCCCAAAAATACCCGCCCGAAGGCCGGGGCGCCAAGTTCGCCCAGCGGAAAATGTCAACAAAAACGGGTGGGCTATAACCTTGGGGGGTGGGGCTGGCCCACTTCGTCCGCCGGACTCGTAATGGCGTGAGAATTTGCGAGGCACCTCCGTGTGCATAAAATAGGCCGTGGGCAAAGCCGCGCCCAAAAATACCCGCCCGAAGGCCGGGCCGCCAAGTTCGTCCAGTGGAAAAAGGCCACAAAAACGGGCGGGCTATATCCTTTGGGGGTGGGGCTGGCCAACTTCGTCCGCCGGACTCGGAATGGCGTGAGACTTTGCGAGGCGCCTCCGTGTGCCAAAAATAGGCCGCGGGCAAGCCGCGCACAAAAATACCCACCCGAAGGCCGGGGCGCCAAGTTCGCCCAGCGGAAAAAGTCAACAAAAACGGCTGGGCTATAGCCTTGAGGGGTGGGGCTGGCCAACTTCGTCCGCCGGACTCGGAATGGCGCGAGACTTTGCGAGGTGCCTACGTGTGCCAAAAATAGGCCGCGGGCACAGCCGCGCCCAAAAATACCCGCCCGAAGGCCGGGGCGCCAAGTTCGTCCAGCGGAAAAAGGCCACAAAAACGGGTGGGCTATAGCCTTGGCGGGTGGGGCTGGCCAACTTCGTCCGCCGGACTGGGAATGAAGCGAGACTTTGCGAGGAACCTCTGTGTGCCAAAAATAGGCTGCGGGCACAGCAGCATCAAAAAATACCCGCACGAAGGCCGGGGCGCCAAGTTCGTACAGCGGAAAAAGGCCACAAAAACGGGTGGGCTATAGCCTTGGGGGGTGGGGCTGGCCCACTTCGTCCGCCGGACTCGGAATGGCGCGAGACTTTGCGAGGTGCCTCCGTGTGCCAAAAATAGGCCGCGTGCACAGCAGCATCCAAAAATACCCGCCCGAAGGCCGGGGCGCCAAGTTCGTCCAGCGGAAAAAGGCCACAAAAACGGGTGGGCTATAGCCTTGGGGGGTGGGGCTGGCCAACTTCGTCCGCCGGACTCGGAATGGCGCGAGACTTTGCGAGGTGCCTCCTCGTACCAAAAATAGGCCACGGGCACAGCAGCATCCAAAAATACCCGCCCGAAGGCCGGTGCGCCAAGTTCGTCCAGCGGAAAAAGGCCACAAAAATGGGTGGGCTATAGCCTGGGGGGTGGGGCTGGCCAACTTCGTCCGCCGGACTGGGAATGAAGCGAGACTTTGTGAGGCACCTCCGTGTGCCAAAAATAGGACGCGGCCACAGCCGCGCCCAAAAATACCCGCCCGAAGGCCGGGGCGCCAAGTTCGTCCAGCGGAAAAGTCAACAAAAACGGGTGGGCTATAGCCTTGGGGGGTGGGGCAGGCCGACTTCGTCCGCCGGACTCGGAATGGCGCGAGACTTTGTGAAGCACCTCCGTGTGCCAAAAATAGGCCGTGGGCACAGCCGCGCCCAAAAATACCCACCCGAAGGCCGGGGCGCCAAGTTCGTCCAGCGGAAAAAGGCCACAAAAACGGGTGGGCTATAGCGGTGGGGGGTGGGGCTGGCCAACTTCGTCCCCCGGACTCGGAATGGCGCGAAACTTTGCGAGACGCCTCCGGGTGCCAAAAATAGGCCGCGGGCACAGCCGCGCCCAAAAATACCCGCCCGAAGGCCGGGGCGCCAAGTTCGTCCAGCGGAAAAAGGCCACAAAAACGGGTGGGCTATAGCCTGGGGGGTGGGGCTGGCCAACTTCGTCCGCCGGACTGGGAATGAAGCGAGACTTTGTGAGGCACCTCCGTGTGCCAAAAATAGGCCGCGGCCACAGCCGCGCCCAAAAGTACCCGCCCGAAGGCCGGGGCGCCAAGTTCGCCCAGCGGAAAATGTCAACAAAAACGGGTGGGCTATAACCTTGGGGGGTGGGGCTGGCCCACTTCGTCCGCCGGACTCGTAATGGCGTGAGAATTTGCGAGGCACCTCCGTGTGCATAAAATAGGCCGTGGGCAAAGCCGCGCCCAAAAATACCCGCCCGAAGGCCGGGCCGCCAAGTTCGTCCAGTGGAAAAAGGCCACAAAAACGGGCGGGCTATATCCTTTGGGGGTGGGGCTGGCCAACTTCGTCCGCCGGACTCGGAATGGCGTGAGACTTTGCGAGGCGCCTCCGTGTGCCAAAAATAGGCCACGGGCAAGCCGCGCCCAAAAATACCCACCCGAAGGCCGGGGCGCCAAGTTCGCCCAGCGGAAAAAGGCCACAAAAACGGGTGGGCTATAGCCGTGGGGGGTGGGGCTGGCCAACTTCGTCCCCCGGACTCGGAATGGCGCGAGACTTTGCGAGACGCCTCCGGGTGCCAAAAATAGGCCGCTGGCACAGCCGCGCCCAAAAATACCTGCCCGAAGGCCGGGGCGCCAAGTTCGTCCAGCGGAAAAAGGCCACAAAAACGGGTGGGCTATAGCCTTGGCGGGTGGGGCTGGCCAACTTCGTCCGCCGGGCTGGGAATGAAGCGAGACTTTGCGAGGAACCTCTGTGTGCCAAAAATAGGCTGCGGGCACAGCAGCATCCAAAAATACCCGCACGAAGGCCGGGGCGCCAAGTTCGTCCAGCGGAAAAACGCCACAAAAACGGGTGGGCTATAGCCTTGGGGGGTGGGGCTGGCCCACTTCGTCCGCCGGACTCGGAATGGCGCGAGACTTTGCGAGGTGCCTCCGTGTGCCAAAAATAGGCCGCGGGCACAGCAGCATCCAAAAATACCCGCCCGAAGGCCGGGGCGCCAAGTTCGTCCAGCGGAAAAAGGCCACAAAAACGGGTGGGCTATAGCCTTGGGGGGTGGGGCTGGCCAACTTCGTCCGCCGGACTCGGAATGGTGCGAGACTTTGCGAGGTTCCTCCATGTGCCAAACATAGGGGACGGACACAGCCGCGCCCAAAAGTACCCGCCCGAAGGCCGGGGCGCCAAGTTCGCCCAGCGGAAAATGTCAACAAAAACAGGTGGGCTATAACCTTGGGGGGTGGGGCTGGCCCACTTCGTCCGCCGGACTCGTAATGGCGTGAGAATTTGCGAGGCACCTCCGTGTGCATAAAATAGTCCGTGGGCAAAGCCGCGCCCAAAAATACCCGCCCGAAGGCCGGGCCGCCAAGTTCGTCCTGTGGAAAAAGGCCACAAAAACGGGCGGGCTATATCCTTTGGGGGTGGGGCTGGCCAACTTCGTCCGCCGGACTCGGAATGGCGTGAGACTTTGCGAGGCGCCTCCGTGTGCCAAAAATAGGCCGCGGGCAAGCCGCACCCAAAAATACCCACCCGAAGGCCGGGGCGCCAAGTTCGCCCAGCGGAAAAAGTCAACAAAAACGGCTGGGCTATAGCCTTGGGGGGTGGGGCTGGCCAACTTCGTCCGCCGGACTCGGAATGGCGCGAGACTTTGCGAGGTGCCTACGTGTGCCAAAAATAGGCCACGGGCACAGCAGCATCCAAAAATACCCGACCGAAGGCCGGAGCGCCAAGTTCGTCCAGCGGAAAAAGGCCACAAAAATGGGTGGGCTATAGCCTGGGGGGTGGGGCTGGCCAACTTCGTCCGCCGGACTGGGAATGAAGCGAGACTTTGTGAGGCACCTCCGTGTGCCAAAAATAGCGGCCACAGCCGCCAAAAGTACCCGCCCGAAGGCCGGGGCGCCAAGTTCGCCCAGCGGAAAATGTCAACAAAAACGGGTGGGCTATAACCTTGGGGGGTGGGGCTGGCCCACTTCGTCCGCCGGACTCGGAATGGCGTGAGACTTTGCGAGGCGCCTCCGTGTGCCAAAAATAGGCCACGGGCAAGCCGCGCCCAAAAATACCCACCCGAAGGCCGGGGCGGCAAGTTCGCCCAGCGGAAAAAGGCCACAAAAACGGGTGGGCTATAGCCGTGGGGGGTGGGGCTGGCCAACTTCGTCCCCCGGACTCGGAATGGCGCGAGACTTTGCGAGACGCCTCCGGGTGCCAAAAATAGGCCGCGGGCACAGCCGCGCCCAAAAATACCCGCCCGAAGGCCGGGGCGCCAAGTTCGTCCAGCGGAAAAAGGCCGCAAAAACGGGTGGGCTATAGCCTTGGCGGGTGGGGCTGGCCAACTTCGTCCGCCGGGCTGGGAATGAAGCGAGACTTTGCGAGGAACCTCTGTGTGCCAAAAATAGGCTGCGGGCACAGCAGCATCCAAAAATACCCGCACGAAGGCCGGGGCGCCAAGTTCGTCCAGCGGAAAAAGGCCACAAAAACGGGTGGGCTATAGCCTTGGGGGGTGGGGCTGGCCCACTTCGTCCGCCGGACTCGGAATGGCGCGAGACTTTGCGAGGTGCCTCCTCGTACCAAAAATAGGCCACGGGCACAGCAGCATCCAAAAATACCCGACCGAAGGCCAGAGCGCCAAGTTCGTCCAGCGGAAAAAGGCCACAAAAATGGGTGGGCTATAGCCTGGGGGGTGGGGCTGGCCAACTTCGTCCGCCGGACTGGGAATGAAGCGAGACTTTGTGAGGCACCTCCGTGTGCCAAAAATAGGCGGCCACAGCCAAAAAGTCTCCAGCCGGGGCGCCAAGTTCGCCCAGCGGAAAATGTCAACAAAAACAGGTGGGCTATAACCTTGGGGGGTGGGGCTGGCCCACTTCGTCCGCCGGAATCGTAATGGCGTGAGAATTTGCGAGGCACCTCCGTGTGCATAAAATAGTCCGTGGGCAAAGCCGCGCCCAAAAATACCCGCCCGAAGGCCGGGCCGCCAAGTTCGTCCTGTGGAAAAAGGCCACAAAAACGGGCGGGCTATATCCTTTGGGGGTGGGGCTGGCCAACTTCGTCCGCCGGACTCGGAATGGCGTGAGACTTTGCGAGGCGCCTCCATGTGCCAAAAATAGGCCGCGGGCAAGCCGCGCCCAAAAATACCCACCCGAAGGCCGGGGCGCCAAGTTCGCCCAGCGGAAAAAGTCAACAAAAACGGCTGGGCTATAGCCTTGGGGGGTGGGGCTGGCCAACTTCGTCCGCCGGACTCGGAATGGCGCGAGACTTTGCGAGGTGCCTACGTGTGCCAAAAATAGGCCGCGGGCACAGCCGCATCCAAAAATACCCGCCCGAAGGCCGGAGCGCCAAGTTCGTCCAGCGGAAAAAGGCCACAAAAATGGGTGGGCGATAGCCTGGGGGGTGGGGCTGGCCAACTTCGTCCGCCGGACTGGGAATGAAGCGAGACTTTGTGAGGCACCTCCGTGTGCCAAAAATAGGCCGCGGGCACAGCCGCTCCCAAAAATACCCGCCCGAAGGCCGGGGCGCCAAGTTCGTCCAGCGGAAAAAGGCCACAAAAACGGGTGGGCTATAGCCTTGGGGGGTGGGGCTGGCCAACTTCGTCCGCCGGACTCGGAATGGCGCGAGACTTTGCGAGGCACCTCCATGTGCCAAATATAGGCCGCGGCCACAGCCGCGCCCAAAAATACCCGCCCGAAGGCCGGGGCGCCAAGTTCGCCCAGCGGAAAATATCAACAAAAACGGGTGGGCTATAACCTTGGGGGGTGGGGCTGGCCCACTTCGTCCGCCGGACTCGTAATGGCGTGAGAATTTGTGAGGCACCTCCGTGTGCATAAAATAGGCCGTGGGCAAAGCCGCGCCCAAAAATACCCGCCCGAAGGCCGGGCCGCCAAGTTCGTCCAGTGGAAAAAGGCCACAAAAACGGGCGGGCTATATCCTTTGGGGGTGGGGCTGGCCAACTTCGTCCGCCGGACTCGGAATGGCGTGAGACTTTGTGAGGTGCCTCCGTGTGCCAAAAATAGGCCGCGGGCAAGCCGCGCCCAAAAATACCCACCCGAAGGCCGAGGCGCCAAGTTCGCCCAGCGGAAAATGTCAACAAAAACGGCTGGGCTATAGCCTTGGGGGGTGGGGCTGGCCAACTTCGTCCGCCGGACTCGGAATGGCGCGAGACTTTGCGAGGTGCCTACGTGTGCCAAAAATAGGCCGCGGGCACAGCCGCATCCAAAAATACCCGCCCGAAGGCCGGGGCGCCAAGTTCGCCCAGCGGAAAAAGTCAACAAAAACGGGTGGGCTATAGCCTTTGGGGGTGGGGCTGGCCAACTTCGTCCGCCGGACTCAGAATGGCGCGAGATTTTGTGAGGCACCTCCGTGTGTCAAAAATAGGCCGTGGACAAAGCCGCGCCCAATAATACCCGCCCGAAGGCTGGGGCGCCAAGTTCGTCCTGCGGAAAAAGGCCACAAAAACGGGTGGGCTATAGCATTGGGGGGTGGGGCTGGCCAACTTCGTCCGCCGGACTCGGAATGGCGCGAGACTTTGTGAGCCGCCTCCGTGTACCAAAAATAGGCCGCGGGCACAGCCGCGCCCAAAAATACCCGCCCGAAGGCCGGGGAGCCAAGTTCGTCCAGCGGAAAAAGGCCACAAAAACGGGTGGGCTATAGCCTTGGGGGGTGGGGCTGGCCAACTTCGTCCGCCGGACTCGGAATGGCGCGAGACTTTGTGAGGTACGTCCGTGTACCAAAAATAGGCCGCGGGCACAGCCGCGCCCAAAAATACCCACCCGAAGGCCGGGGCGCCAAGTTCGTCCAGCGGAAAAAGGCCACAAAAACGGGTGGGCTATAGCCTTGGGGGGTGGGGCTGGCCAACTTCGTCCGCCGGACTCGGAATGGCGCGAGACTTTGCGAGGCACCTCCATGTGCCAAATATAGGCCGCGGCCACAGCCGCGCCCAAAAATACCCGCCCGAAGGCCGGGGCGCCAAGTTCGCCCAGCGGAAAATGTCAACAAAAACGGGTGGGCTATAACCTTGGGGGGTGGGGCTGGCCCACTTCGTCCGCCGGACTCGTAATGGCGTGAGAATTTGTGAGGCACCTCCGTGTGCATAAAATAGGCCGTGGGAAAAGCCGCGCCCAAAAATACCCGCCCGAAGGCCCGGCCGCCAAGTTCGTCCAGTGGAAAAAGGCCACAAAAACGGGCGGGCTATATCCTTTGGGGGTGGGGCTGGCCAACTTCGTCCGCCGGACTCGGAATGGCGTGAGACTTTGTGAGGCGCCTCCGTGTGCCAAAAATAGGCCGCGGGCAAGCCGCGCCCAAAAATACCCACCCGAAGGCCAGGGCGCCAAGTTCGCCCAGCGGAAAATGTCAACAAAAACGGCTGGGCTATAGCCTTGGGGGGTGGGGCTGGCCAACTTCGTCCGCCGGACTCGGAATGGCGCGAGACTTTGCGAGGTGCCTACGTGTGCAAAAATAGACGCGGGCACAGCCGCATCCAAAAATACCCGCCCGAAGGCGCCGCCCAGCGGAAAATGTCAACAAAAACGGGTGGGCTATAGCCTTTGGGGGTGGGGCTGGCCAACTTCGTCCGCCGGACTCAGAATGGCGCGAGATTTTGCGAGGCACCTCCGTGTGCAAAAATAGGCCGTGGACAAAGCCGCGCCCAATAATACCCGCCCGAAGGCTGGGGCGCCAAGTTCGTCCTGCGGAAAAAGGCCACAAAAACGGGTGGGCTATAGCATTGGGGGGTGGGGCTGGCCAACTTCGTCCGCCGGACTCGGAATGGCGCGAGACTTTGCGAGCCGCCTCCGTGTACCAAAAATAGGCCGCGGGCACAGCCGCGCCCAAAAATACCCGCCCGAAGGCCGGGGAGCCAAGTTCGTCCAGCGGAAAAAGGCCACAAAAACGGGTGGGCTATAGCCTTGGGGGGTGGGGCTGGCCAACTTCGTCCGCCGGACTCGGAATGGCGCGAGACTTTGTGAGGTACGTCCGTGTACCAAAAATAGGCCGCGGGCACAGCCGCGCCCAAAAATACCCGCCCGAAGGCCGGGGCGCCAAGTTCGTCCAGCGGAAAAAGGCCACAAAAACGGGTGGGCTATAGCCTTGGGGGGTGGGGCTGGCCCACTTCGTCCGCCGGACTCGGAATGGTGCGAGACTTTGTGAGGCGCCTCTGTGTGCCAAACATAAGCCGCGGGCACAGCCGCGCCCAAAAATATCCGCCCGAAGGCCGGGGCGCCAAGTTCGTCCAGCGGAAAAAGGCCACAAAAACGGGTGGGCTATATCCTTGGGGGGTGGCGCTGGCCAACTTCGTCCGCCGGACTCGGAATGGTGCTAGCATTTCCAAGGCACCTCTGTGTGCCAAAAATAGGCCGCGGGCACAGCCGCGCCCAAAAATACCCCCCCAAAGGCCGGGGTGCCAAGTTCGACCAGCGGAAAAAGGCCACAAAAACGGGTGGGCTATAGCCTTGGGGGGTGGGGCTGGCCAACTTCGTCCGCCGGACTCGGAATGGTGCGAGACTTTGCGAGGTTCCTCCATGTGCCAAACATAGGGGACGGACACAGCCGCGCCCAAAAATAAGCCCCCGAAGGCCGGGGCGCCAAGTTCGTCCAGCGGAAAAATGGCCAAAAAACGGGTGGGCTATAGCCTTGGGGGGAGGGGCTGGCCTACTTCGTCCGCCGGACTCGGAATGGGCCGAGACTTTGTGAGCAGCGTCCGTGTGCCAAAAATAGGCCGTGGGTACAGCCGCACCGAAAAATAACCCTCCGAAGGTCGGCGCGCCCAAACCCCCCAGCGGAAAAATTGCCAAAAAACGGGTGGGCTATAGCCTTGGGGGGAGAGGTTGGCCAACTTCGTCCGCCGGACTCGGAATGGGGCGATACTTTGCGAGCGGCCTCCGCGTGCCAAAAATAGGACGCGGGCACAGCCGCGCCCCAAAAAAACTTTCCGAAGGCCGGGGCGCCCAGTTCGTCCTGCGAAAAAATGGCCAAAAAACGGGTGGGCTATAGCCTTGGGGGGAGGGGCTGGCCAAGTTCGTCCGCCGGACTCGGAATGGGGCGAGACTTTGCGAACGGCCTCTGCGTGCCAAAAATAGGCTGCGGCCACAGCCGCACCCAAAAATAACCGTCCGAAGGCCGGGGCGCCAAGTTCGTCCCGCGGAAAAATGGCCAAAAAACGGGTGGGAGCCTTGGGGGGAGGAGCTGGCCAAATTCATCCGCCGAACTCGGAATGGGGCGAGACTTTGCGAGCGGCCTCCGTGTGCCAAAAATAGGCCACGGGCACTGCTGTGCCCAAAAATAACCACCCGAAGGCTGGGGCGCCAAGTTCGTCCATCGCAAAAATTGCCAAAAAACGGGTGGGCCATAGCCTTGGGGGGAGGGGCGGGCCAACTTCGTCCGCCGGACTCGGAATGGGGCGAGACTTTGTGAGCGGCGTCCGCGTACCAAAAATAGGCCGCGGGCGCAGCCGCGCCCAAAAATAACCTCCCAAAGGTCGGCGCGCCCAAACCCCCCAGCGGAAAAATTGCCAAAAAACGGGTGGGCTTTAGCCTTGGGGGGAGGAGCTGGCCAACTTCGTCCGCCTGACTCGGAATGGGGCGAGACTTTGCGAGCAGCCTCCGCTTGCCAAAAATAGGCCGCGGACAAACCCGCGTCCAAAATTAACCCCCCGAAGGTCGGCGCGCCCAAAACCCCCCAGCGGAAAAATGGCCAAAAAACGGGTGGGCTATAGCCTTGGGGGGAGGGGTTGGCCCACTTCGTCCGCCGGACTCGGAATGGGGCGAGACTTTGCGAGCGGCCTCCACGTGCTAAAAATATGAAGCGGGCACCAGCCGCGCCCAAAAATAACTGCCCGAAGGCAGGGGCGCCTAGTTCGTCCAGCGGGAAAATGGCCAAAAAACGGGTGGGCTATAGCCTTGGGGGGAGGGGATGGCCAACTTCGTCAGCCGGACTCGAAATGGGGCGAGACTTTACGAGCAGCCTCCGCGTGCCTAAAATAGGACGCGGGCACAGCCGCGCCCCAAAATAACCGTCCGAAGGCTGGGGCGCCAAGTTCGTCCAGTGGAAAAATGGCCAAAAAACGGGTGGGCTATAGCCTTGGGGGGAGGGGCAGGCCCACTTCGTCCGCCGGACTCGGAATGGGGTGAGACTTTACGAACGGCCTCCGCGTGCCAAAAATAGGCTGCGAGCACAGCCGCGCCCAAAAATAACCGCCCCAAGGCCGGGGCGCCAAATTCGTCCAGCGGAAAAATGGCCAAAAACCGGGTGGGCGATAGCCTTGGGGGGAGGGGCTGGCCAACTTCGTCAGCCGGACTCGGAATGGGGCGAGACTTTGCGAGCGGACTCCGCGTACCAAAAATAGGCCGCGGGCAGAGCCGCACCCAAAAATAACCCCCCGAAGGTCGGCGCGCCCAAACCCCCCAGAGGAAAAATTGCCAAAAAACGGGTGGGCTATAGCCTTGGGGGGAGGGGCTGGCCAACTTCGTCTGCCGGACTCGGAATGGGGCGAGACTTTGCGATCGGCCTCCGCGTGCCAAAAATAGGCCGCGGGCACTATCGCGCCCAAAAATAACCGCCCGAAGGCCGGAGCACCAAGTTCGTCCAGCGGAAAAATGGCCAAAAAACGGGCGGGCTATAGCCTTGGGGGGAGGGGCTGGCCAACTTCTTCCGCCGGACTCGGAATGGGGCGAGACTTTGCGAGCGGCCTCCGCATGCCAAAAATAGGCCACATGCACAGCTGTGCCCAAAAATAACTGCCCGATGGCCGGGGCGCCAAGTTCGTCCAGCGGAAAAATGGCCAAAAAACGGGTGGGCTATAGCCTTGGGGGGAGGGGCTGGCCAACTTCGTCCGCCGGACTCGGAATGGGCCGAGACTTTACGAGCGGCCTCCGTGTGCCAAAAATAGACCGCGGGCATAGCCGCGCCCAAAAATAACCCCCCGAAGGTCGGCGCGCCCAAACCCCCCAGCGGAAAAATTGCAAAAAAACGGGTGGGCTATTGCCTTGGGGGGAGGGGCTGGCCAACTTCGTCCGCCGGACTCGGAATGGGGCGAGACTTTGCGAGCGGCCTCCGCGTGCCAAAAATAGGCCACGGGCACAGCCGCGCCCAAAAATAACAGCCCCAAGGCCGGGGCGCCAAGTTCGTCCAGCGGAAAAATGGCCAAAAACCGGGTGGGCGATAGCCTTGGGGGGAGGGGCTGGCCAACTTCGTCAGCCGGACTCGGAATGGGGCGAGACTTTTCGAGCTGACTCCGCATACCAAAAATAGGCCGCGGGCACTGCCGCACCCAAAAATAACCCCCCGAAGGTCGGCGCGCCCAAACCCCCCAGCGGAAAAATTGCCAAAAAACGGGTGGGCTATAGCCTTGGTGGGAGGGGCTGGCCAACTTCGTCTGCCGGACTCGGAATGGGGCGAGACTTTGCGATCGGCCTCCGCGTGCCAAAAATAGGCCGCGGACACCGTCGCGCCCAAAAATAACCGCCCGAAGGCCGGAGCACCAAGTTCGTCCAGCGGAAAAATTGCCAAAAAACGGGCGGGCTATAGCCTTGGGGGGAGGGGTTGGCCAACTTCGTCCGCCGGACTCGGAATGGGGCGAGACATTTTTTGAGTGACATCCGCATGCCAAAAATAGGCCGCGACCACAGCCGCATCCAAAAATAACCCCCCGAAGGTCGGCGCGCCCAAACCCCCCAGCGGAAAAATGGCCAAAAAACGGGTGGGCTATAGACGTGGGTGGAGGGGCAGGCCCACTTCGTCCGCCGGACTCGGAATGGGGCGAGACTTTACGAACGGCCTCCGCGTGCCAAAAATAGGCTTCGGGCACAGCAGCGCCCAAAACTAACCCCCCGAAGGTCGGCGCGCCCAAACCCCCCAGCGGAAAAATGGCCGAAAAACGGGTGAGCTATAGCCTTGGGGGGAGGGGCTGGCCCACTTCGTCCGCCGGACTCGGAATGGGGCGAGACTTTACGAACGGCCTCCGCGTGCCAAAAATAGGCTTCGGGCACAGCCGCGCCCAAAACTAACCCCCCGAAGGTCGGCGCGCCCAAACCCCCCAGCGGAAAAATGGCCAAAAAACGGGTGGGCTATAGACGTGGGGGGAGGGGCAGGCCCACTTCGTCCGCCGGACTCGGAATGGGGCGAGACTTTACGAACGGCCTCCGCGTGCCAAAAATAGGCTGCGGGCACATCCGCGCCCAAAAATAACCGCCCCAAGGCCGGGGCGCCAAATTCGTCCAGCGGAAAAATGGCCAAAAACCGGGTGGGCGATAGCCTTGGGGGGAGGGGCTGGCCAACTTCGTCAGCCGGACTCGGAATGGGGCGAGACTTTGCGAGCGGACTCCGCGTGCCAAAAATAGGCCGCGGGCAGAGCCACACCCAAAAATAACCCCCCGAAGGTCGGCGCGCCCAAACCCCCCAGCGGAAAAATTGCCAAAAAACGGGTGGGCTATATCCTTGGGGGGAGGGGCTGGCCAACTTCGTCTGCCGGACTCGGAATGGGGCGAGACTTTGCGATCGGCCTCCGCGTGCCAAAAATAGGCCGCGGGCACCATCGCGCCCAAAAATAACCGCCCGAAGGCCGGAGCACCAAGTTCGTCCAGCGGAAAAATGGCCAAAAAACGGGTAGGCTATAGACGTGGGGGGAGGGGCAGGCCCACTTCGTCCGCCGGACTCGGAATGGGGCGAGACTTTACGAACGGCCTCCGCATGCCAAAAATAGGCTTCGGGCACAGCCGCGTCCAAAACTAGCCCCCCGAAGGTCGGCGCGCCCAAACCCCCCAGCGGAAAAATGGCCGAAAAACGGGTGAGCTATAGCCTTGGGGGGAGGGGCTGGCCCACTTCGTCCGCCGGACTCGGAATGGGGCGAGACTTTACGAACGGCCTCCGCATGCCAAAAATAGGCTTCGGGCACAGTCGCGCCCAAAACTAACCCCCCGAAGGTCGGCTCGCCCAAACCCCCCAGCGGAAAAATGGCCAAAAAACGGGTGGGCTATAGCCTTGGGGGGAGGGGCTGGCCAACTTCGTCTGCCGGACTCGGAATGGGGCGAGACTTTGCGATCGGCCTCCGCGTGCCAAAAATAGGCCGCGGGCACCGTCGCGCCCAAAAACAACCGCCTGAAGGCCGGGGCGCCAAGTTCGTCCAGCGGAAAAATGGCCAAAAAACGGGTGGGCTATAGCCTTGGGGGAGGGGCTGGCCCACTTCGTCCGCCGGACTCGGAATGGGGTGAGACTTTGCGAGCAACCTCCGCGTGCCAAAAATAGGCCGCGACCACAACCGCGTCCAAAAATAACCGCCCGAAGGCCGGGGCGCCAAGTTCATCCTGCGGAAAAATGGCCAAAAAACGGGTGGGCTATAGCCTTGGGGGGAGGGGCTGGCCAACTTCGTCCGCCGGACTCGGAATGGGACGAGACTTTGCGAGCGGCCTCTGCGTGCCAAAAATAGGCCACGGCCACAGCTGCACCCAAATATAACTCCCCGAAGGCAGGAGCGCCAAGTTCGTCCAGCGGAAAAATGGCCAAAAAACGGGTGGGCTATAGCCTTGGGGGGAGGGGCTGGCCCACTTCGTCCGCCGGACTCGGAATTGGGCGAGAATTTGCGAGCGGCCTCCGAGTGCCAAAAATAGGCCACGGGCACAGCTACGCCCAAAAATAACCCCCCAAAGGTCGGCGCGCCCAATCCCCCCAGCCGAAAAATGGCCAAAAAACGGGTGGGCTACAGCCTTGGGGGGAGGGGCTGGCCAACTTCGTCCGCCGGACTCGGAATGGGGCGAGACTTTGCGAGCGGCCTCCGAGTGCCAAAAATGGGCCACGGACACAGCCGCGCCCAAAAATTAGCGCCCGAAGGTCGGGTGCCAAAACCCCCCAGCGGAAAAATGGCCAAAAAAAGGTAGGGTGTGCGGTTCGTCCGCCGGACTCGGAATGGGGCGAGACTTTGTGGGCGGCCTCCGTGTACCAAAAATAGGCCACGGTCAAAGCCGCGCCCAAAAATTAGCTCCCGAAGGTCGGGGTTCCAAAACCCCCCAGCGGAAAAATGGCCAAAAAACGGGTGGGCTATAGCCTTGGTGGGGGGCGTGGGCGAAGTTTTACCGCCGGACTCGGAATGGCCCGAGACTTTGCGGGTGGACTCCGTGTGCCAAAAATAGACCACGGGCTCAGCCGCGCCCAAAAATTAGTGCCCGAAGGTCGGGGTGCCAAAACCCCCAGCGGAAAAATAGCCAAAAAACGGGTGGGCTATATCCTTGGTGGAGGGCGTGGGCGAAGTTCGACCGCCGGACTCGGAATGGCCCGAGACTTTGCGGGCGGCCTCCGTGTGCCAAAAATAGGCCACTGGCACAGCCGCGCCAAAAAATTAGCACCCGAAGTTCGGGGTGCCAAAACCCCACAGCGGAAAAATGGCCAAAAAACGGGTGGGCTATAGCCTTGGTGGGGGGCGTGGTCGAAGTTCGTCCGCTGGCCTCGGAATGGCCCGAGGCTTTGCGGTCGGCCCCTGTGTTTCAAAAATAGGCCACGGGGACAGCCACGCCCAAAAATTAGCACCCGAAGTTCGGGGTGCCAAAACCCCCCAGCGGAAAAATGGCCAAAAAATGAGTAGGCTATAGCCTTGGTGGGGTGCGACGGCGAAGTTCGTCCGCCGGGCTCGGAATGCCCGAGA
This sequence comes from Citrus mangshanensis, assembly GCA_030449895.1. Taxonomy (NCBI): domain Eukaryota; kingdom Viridiplantae; phylum Streptophyta; class Magnoliopsida; order Sapindales; family Rutaceae; genus Citrus; species Citrus mangshanensis. The sequence continues at coordinate 19,509 of JASUUJ010000224.1, read as the reverse complement.
CATTGCGGGCGGCCTCCGTGTGCCAAAAATAGGCAATGGCCCGAGACTTAGCGGGCGGCCTCCATGTGCCAAAAATAGGCCACGGGCACAGCCGCGCCCAAAAATTAGCGCCTGAAGGTCGGGGTGCCAAAACCCCCCAGCGGAAAAATGGCCAAAAAACGGGTGGGCTATAGCCTTGGTGGGGGGCGTGGGCGAAGTTCGTCCGCCGGACTCGGAATGGCCAGAGACTTTTCGGGCGGCCTCCGTGTGCCAAAAATAGGCCACGGACACAGCCACGACCAAAAATTAGCGCCTGAAGGTCGGGGTGCCAAAACCCCCCAGCGGAAAAATGGCCAAAAAAAGGCTGGGCTATAGCCTTGGTGGGGGGCGTGTGCGAAGTTCGTTCGCCGGACTCGGAATGGCCCTAGACTTTGTGGGCGGCCTCCGTGTACCAAAAATAGGACACGGGCACAGCCGTACCCAAAAATTAGCGCCCGAAGGTCGGGGTGCCAAAACCGAAAAATGGCCAAAAAACGGGTGGGCTATAGCCTTGGCGGGGGGCGTGGGCGAAGTTCTACCGCCGGACTCGGAATGGCCCGAGACTTTGCGGGCGGCCTCCGTATGCGAAAAATAGGCCACGGGCACAGCCGAGCCCAAAAATTAGCGCCCGAAGGTCGGGACGCCAAAACCCCCCAGCGGAAAAATTGCCAAAAAACGGGTGGGCTATAGCCTTGGTGGGGGGAGTGGGCGAAGTTCGTCCGCAGGACTTGGAATGTCCCGACACTTTGCGGGCGGCCTCCGTATGCCAAAACTAGACCACGGGCACAGCCGCGCCCAAAAATTAGAGCCCGAAGGTCGGGGTGCCAAAACCCCCCAGCGGAAAAATTGCCAAAAAATGGGTGGGCTATAGCCTTGGTGGGGGGCGTGGGCGAAGTTCGTCCGCCGGACTCGGAATGGCCCGAGACTTTGCGGGCGGCCTCCGTGTGCCAAAAATAGGCCACGGGCACAGCCGCGCCCAAAAATTAGCATCCGAAGGTCGGGGTGCCAAAACCCCCTAGCGGAAAAATGGCCAAAAAACGGGTGGCCTATAGCCTTGGTGGAGGGCGTGGGCGAAGTTCATCCGCCGGACTCGGAATGTCCCGAGACTTTGCGGGCGGCCTCCGTGTGCCAAAAATAGGCCACGGACACATCCGCGCCCAAAAATTAGCGCCCGAAGGTCGGGGTGCAAAAACCCCCCAGCGGAAAAATGGCCAAAAAACGAGTGGGCTATAGCCTTGGTGGGGGGCGTGGGCGAAGTTCGTCCGCCGGACTCGGAATGGCCCGAGACTTTGTGGGCGGCCTCCGTGTACCAAAAATAGGCCACGGTCAAAGCCGCGCCCAAAAATTAGCTCGCGAAGGTCGGGGTTCCAAAACCCCCCAGCGGAAAAATGGCCAAAAAACGGGTGGGCTATAGCCTTGGTGGGGGGCGTGGGCGAAGTTTTACCGCCGGACTCGGAATGGCCCGAGACTTTGCGGGCAGCCTCCGTATGCCAAAAATGGGCCACGGACACAGCCGCGCCCAAAAATTAGCGCCCGAAGGTCGGGTGCCAAAACCCCCCAGCGGAAAAATGGCCAAAAAAAGGCTGGGCTACAGCCTTGGTGGGGGGCGTGTGCGAAGTTCGTCCGCCGGACTCGGAATGGCCCGAGACTTTGTGGGCGGCCTCCGTGTACCAAAAATAGGCCACGGTCAAAGCCGCGCCCAAAAATTAGCTCCCGAAGGTCGGGGTTCCAAAACCCCCCAGCGGAAAAATGGCCAAAAAACGGGTGGGCTATAGCCTTGGTGGGGGCGTGGCTTACCGCCGGACTGGAATGGCCCGAGACTGCGGGCAGCCTCCGTATGCCAAAAATGGACCACGGACACAGCCGCGCCCAAAAATTAGCGCCCGAAGGTCGGGTGCCAAAACCCCCCAGCGGAAAAATGGCCAAAAAACGGGTGGGGTATTGCCTTGGTGGGGGGCGTGGGCGAAGTTCGTCCGCAGGACTCGGAATGGCCCGAGACTTTGCGGGCGGCCTCCGTGTGCCAAAATAGGACACGGGCACAGCTGCGCCCAAAAATTAGCACCCGAAGGTCGGGGTTCCAAAACCCCCCAGCGGAAAAATGGCCAAAAAACGGGTGGGCTATAGCCTTGGTGGGGGGCGTGGGCGAAGTTTTACCGCCGGACTCGGAATGGACCGAGACTGTGCGGGCAGCCTCCGTATGCAAAAATGGGACACAGCGCGCCCAAAAATTAGCGCCAAGGTCGGTGCCAAAACCCCCCAGCGGAAAAATGGCCAAAAAACGGGTGGGCTATAGCCTTGGTGGGGGGCGTGTGCGAAGTTCGTCCGCCAGACTCGGAATGGCCCGAGACTTTGTGGGCGGCCTCCGTGTACCAAAGGTAGGCCACGGTCAAAGCCGCGCCCAAAAATTAGCTCCCGAAGGTCGGGGTTCCAAAACCCCCCAGCGGAAAAATGGCCAAAAAACGGGTGGGCTATAGCCTTGGTGGGGGGCGTGGGCGAAGTTTTACCGCCGGACTCGGAATGGCCCGAGACTTTGCGGGCAGCCTCCGTATGCCAAAAATGGACCACGGACACAGCCGCGCCCAAAAATTAGCCCCCGAAGGTCGGGTGCAAAAACCCCCCAAATTGCCAAAAAACGGGTGGGGTATTGCCTTGGTGGGGGGCGTGGGCGAAGTTCGTCCGACGGACTCGGAATGGCCCGAGACTTTGCGGGCGGCCTCCGTGTGCCAAAAAATAGGCCACGGGCACAGACGCGCCCAAAAATTAGCGCCCGTAGGTCGGGAGCCAAAACCCCAGCGGAAAAATGTCCAAAAACGGGTGGGCTATAGCCTTGGTGGGGCGTGGCAACGTCCGCCGGACTCGGAATGGCCCGAGACTCTGCGGGCAGCGCCCGTTTGCTAAAATAGGCCACTGGCACAGCCGCACCCAAAAATTAGCGCCCGAAGGTCGGGGTGCCAAAACCCACCAAATGGCCAAAAATCGGGTGGGCTATAGCCTTGGTGGGGGGCGAGGGAGTCGTTCGTCCGCCGGACTCGGAATGGCCCGAGACTTTGCGGGCGGCCTCCGTGTGCCAAAAATAGGCCACTGGCACAGCCGCGCCCAAAAATTAGCGCCCAAAGGTCGGGGTGCCAAAACCCCCCAGCGGAAAAATGGCCTAAAATCGGGTGGGCTATAGCCTTGGTGGGGGGTGTGGGCGAAGTTCGTCCGCCGGACTCAGAATGGCCCGAGACGTTGCGGGCATCCTCCGTGTGCCAAAAATAGGCCACGGGCACACCCGTGCCCAAAAATAAGCACCCGAAGGTCAGGGTGCCAAAACCCCCCAGCGGAAAAATGGCCAACAAACGGGTGGGCTATAGCCTTGGTGGGGGGCGTGGGCGAAGTTCGTCCGCCGGACTCGGAATGGCCCGAGACTTTGCGGGCGGCCTCTGTGTGCCAAATATAGGCCACGGGCATAGCCGCACCCAAAAATTAGTTCCCGAAGGTCGGAGTGCAAAAACCCCCCAAATTGCCAAAAAACGGGTGGGCTATAGCCTTGGTGGGGGGCGTGGGCGAAGTTCGTCCGCCGGACTCGGAATGGCCGGAGACTTTGCGGGCGTCCTCCGTGTGCCAAAAATAGGCCACGGGCATGGCCGTGCCCAAAAATTAGTACCCGAAGGTCGAGGTACCAAAACCCCCCAGCGGAAAAATGGCCAACAAACGGGTGGGCTATAGCCTTGGTGGGGGGCGTGGGCGAAGTTCGTCCGCCGGACTCGGAATGGCCCGAGACTTTGCGGGTGGCCTCCGTGTGCCAAATATAGGCCACAGGCACAGCCGCGCCCAAAAATTAGTACCCGAAGGTCGGGGTGCCAAAACCCCCCAGCGGAAAAATGGCCAAAAAACGGGTGGGCTATAGCCTTGGTGGGTGGCGTGGGCGAAGTTCGTCCGTAAGACTCCGAATGGCCCGAGACTTTGCGGGCGGCCTCCGTGTGCCAAAAATAGGCTACGGGCAAAGCCGCGTGCAAAAATTAGCGCCCGAAGGTCGGTGTGCCAAAACCCCCCAAATGGCCAAAAACCGGGTGCCCTATAGCCTTGGTGGGGGGCGTGGGCGAAGTTCGTCCGCCGGACTCGGAATGGCCCGAGACTTTGCGGGCGGCCTCCGTGTGTGAAAAACCGGCTACGGGCACAGCCGCGCACAAAAATTAGCGCCCGAAGGTCTGTGTGCCTCAAACCCCCAATTTGTAAATATCGGGGTGCGCTATAGCCTTGGTGGGGGGCGTGGGTGAAGTTCGTCCGCCGGACTCGGAATGGCCCGAGACTTTGCGGGTGGCCTCCGTGTGCCAAAAATAGGCCACGGGCACACAAAAATTAGCACCAAGGTCGGGTGCCAAAACCCCCAGCGAAAAATGTCCAAAAACGGGTGGGCTAGCCTTGGTGGGGGCGGTTCGTCGCCGGACTCGGAATGGCCGAGACTTTGTGGGCGGCCTCCGTGTACCAAAAATAGCCACGGTCAAAGCCGCGCCCAAAAATTAGCTGTCGGGGTTCCAAAACCCCAGCGGAAAAATGGCCAAAAACGGGTGGGCTATAGCCTTGGTGGGCGTGGGCTTACCGCCGGACTCGAATGGCCCGAGACTTTGCGGGCAGCCTCCGTATAAAATGGGCCACGGACACAGCCTAAAAATTAGCGCCCGAAGGTCGGGTGCCAAAACCCCAGCGGAAAAATGGCCAAAAAGGGTGGCGCAGCGAAGTTCGTCCACGGACTCGAATGGCCCGAGACTTTGTGGGCGGCCTCCGTGTAAAAAATAGGCCACGGTCAAAGCCGCGCCCAAAAATTAGCTCCCGAAGGTCGGGGTTCCAAAACCCCCCAGCGGAAAAATGGCCAAAAAACGGGTGGGCTATAGCCTTGGTGGGGGGCGTGGGCGAAGTTTTACCGCCGGACTCGGAATGGCCCGAGACTTTGCGGGCAGCCTCCGTATGCCAAAAATGGACCACGGACACAGCCGCGCCCAAAAATTAGCCCCCGAAGGTCGGGTGCCAAAACCCCCCAGCGGAAAAATGGCCAAAAAACGGGTGGGGTATTGCCTTGGTGGGGGGCGTGGGCGAAGTTCGTCCGCCGGACTCGGAATGGCCCGAGACTTTGCGGGCGGCCTCCGTGTGCCAAAAATAGGCCACGGGCACAGCCGCGCCCAAAAATTAGCACCCGAAGGTCGGGGTTCCAAAACCCCCCAGCGGAAAAATGGCCAAAAAACGGGTGGGCTATAGCCTTGGTGGGGGGCGTGGGCGAAGTTTTACCGCCGGACTCGGAATGGCCCGAGACTTTGCGGGCAGCCTCCGTATGCCAAAAATGGGCCACGGACACAGCCGCGCCCAAAAATTAGCGCCCGAAGGTCGGGTGCCAAAACCCCCCAGCGGAAAAATGGCCAAAAAAAGGCTGGGCTATAGCCTTGGTGGGGGGCGTGTGCGAAGTTCGTCCGCCAGACTCGGAATGGCCCGAGACTTTGTGGGCGGCCTCCGTGTACCAAAGGTAGGCCACGGTCAAAGCCGCGCCCAAAAATTAGCTCCCGAAGGTCGGGGTTCCAAAACCCCCCAGCGGAAAAATGGCCAAAAAACGGGTGGGCTATAGCCTTGGTGGGGGGCGTGGGCGAAGTTTTACCGCCGGACTCGGAATGGCCCGAGACTTTGCGGGCAGCCTCCGTATGCCAAAAATGGACCACGGACACAGCCGCGCCCAAAAATTAGCCCCCGAAGGTCGGGTGCAAAAACCCCCCAAATTGCCAAAAAACGGGTGGGGTATTGCCTTGGTGGGGGGCGTGGGCGAAGTTCGTCCGCCGGACTCGGAATGGCCCGAGACTTTGCGGGCGGCCTCCGTGTGCCAAAAATAGGCCACGGGCACAGCCGCGCCCAAAAATTAGCACCCGAAGGTCGGGGTGCCAAAACCCCCCAGCGGAAAAATGTCCAAAAAACGGGTGGGCTATAGCCTTGGTGGGGGGCGTGGGCAACGTTCGTCCGCCGGACTCGGAATGGCCCGAGACTTTGCGGGCAGCCTCCGTCTGCTAAAATAGGCCACAGGCACATCCGCACCCAAAAATTAGCGCCCGAAGGTCGGGGTGCCAAAACCCACCAAATGGCCAAAAATCGGGTGGGCTATAGCCTTGGTGGGGGGCGTGGGCGAAGTTCGTCCGCCGGACTCGGAATGGCCCGAGACTTTGCGGGCGGCCTCCGTGTGCCAAAAATAGGCCACTGGCACAGCCGCGCCCAAAAATTAGCGCCCAAAGGTCGGGGTGCCAAAACCCCCCAGCGGAAAAATGGCCTAAAATCGGGTGGGCTATAGCCTTGGTGGGGGGTGTGGGCGAAGTTCGTCCGCCGGACTCAGAATGGCCCGAGACGTTGCGGGCATCCTCCGTGTGCCAAAAATAGGCCACGGGCACACCCGTGCCCAAAAATAAGCACCCGAAGGTCAGGGTGCCAAAACCCCCCAGCGGAAAAATGGCCAACAAACGGGTGGGCTATAGCCTTGGTGGGGGGCGTGGGCGAAGTTCGTCCGCCGGACTCGGAATGGCCCGAGACTTTGCGGGCGGCCTCTGTGTGCCAAATATAGGCCACGGGCATAGCCGCACCCAAAAATTAGTTCCCGAAGGTCGGAGTGCAAAAACCCCCCAAATTGCCAAAAAACGGGTGGGCTATAGCCTTGGTGGGGGGCGTGGGCGAAGTTCGTCCGCCGGACTCGGAATGGCCGGAGACTTTGCGGGCGTCCTCCGTGTGCCAAAAATAGGCCACGGGCATGGCCGTGCCCAAAAATTAGTACCCGAAGGTCGAGGTACCAAAACCCCCCAGCGGAAAAATGGCCAACAAACGGGTGGGCTATAGCCTTGGTGGGGGGCGTGGGCGAAGTTCGTCCGCCGGACTCGGAATGGCCCGAGACTTTGCGGGTGGCCTCCGTGTGCCAAATATAGGCCACAGGCACAGCCGCGCCCAAAAATTAGTACCCGAAGGTCGGGGTGCCAAAACCCCCCAGCGGAAAAATGGCCAAAAAACGGGTGGGCTATAGCCTTGGTGGGTGGCGTGGGCGAAGTTCGTCCGTAAGACTCCGAATGGCCCGAGACTTTGCGGGCGGCCTCCGTGTGCCAAAAATAGGCTACGGGCAAAGCCGCGTGCAAAAATTAGCGCCCGAAGGTCGGTGTGCCAAAACCCCCCAAATGGCCAAAAACCGGGTGCCCTATAGCCTTGGTGGGGGGCGTGGGCGAAGTTCGTCCGCCGGACTCGGAATGGCCCGAGACTTTGCGGGCGGCCTCCGTGTGTGAAAAACAGGCTACGGGAACAGCCGCGCACAAAAATTAGCGCCCGAAGGTCGGTGTGCCAAAACCCCCCAAATGGCCAAAAAACGGGTGCGCTATAGCCTTGGTGGGGGGCGTGGGTGAAGTTCGTCCGCCGGACTCGGAATGGCCCGAGACTTTGCGGGTGGCCTCCGTGTGCCAAAAATAGGCCACGGGCACAGCCGCGCCCAAAAATTAGCACCCGAAGGTCGGGGTGCCAAAACCCCCCAGCGAAAAAATGTCCAAAAAACGGGTGGGCTATAGCCTTGGTGGGGGGCGTGGGCAACGTTCGTCCGCCGGACTCGGAATGGCCCGAGACTTTGCGGGCGACCTCCGTGTACCAAAATAGGCCACGGGCACATCCGCGCCCAAAAATTAGAGCCCGAAGGTCGGGGTGCCAAAACCCACCAAATGGCCAAAAAACTGGTGGTCTATAGACTTGGTGGGGGGCGTGGGCGAAGTTCGTCCGCCGGACTCGGAATGGGGCGAGACTTTGCGGGCGGCCTCCGTGTGCCAAAAATAGGCTACGGACACAGCCGCGTGCAAAAATTAGTGCCCGAAGGTCGGTGTGCCAAACCCCCAAATGGCCAAAAAACGTGTGCGCTATAGCCTTGGTGGGGGGCGTGGGCGAAGTTCGTCCGCCGGACTCGGAATGGCCCGAGACTTTGCGGGTGGCCTCCGTGTGCCAAAAATAGGCCACGGGCACAGCCGCGCCCAAAAATTAGCACCCGAAGGTCGGGGTGCCAAAACCCCCCAGCGAAAAAATGTCCAAAAAACGGGTGGGCTATAGCCTTGGTGGGGGGCGTGGGCAACGTTCGTCCGCCGGACTCGGAATGGCCCGAGACTTTGCGGGCGACCTCCGTGTACCAAAATAGGCCACGGGCACATCCGCGCCCAAAAATTAGAGCCCGAAGGTCGGGGTGCCAAAACCCACCAAATGGCCAAAAATCGGGTGGGCTATAGCCTTGGTGGGGGGCGTGCGCAACGTTCGTCCGCCGGACTCGGAATGGCCCGAGACTTTGGGGGCGGCCTCCGTCTGCCAAAAATAGGCCACAGGCACAGCCACACCCAAAAATTAGCGCCCGAATTTCGGGGTGCCAAAACCCCCCAAATGGCCAAAAAACGGGTGGGCTATAGCCTTGGTGGGGGGCGTGGGCAAAGTTCGTCCGCCTGACTCGGAATGGCCCGAGACTTTGCGGACGGCCTCCGTGTGCCAAAAATAGGCCACGGGCACTGCCGCGCCCAAAAATTAGCCCCCGAAGGTCGGTGTGCCAAAACCCCCCAGCGGAAAAATGGCCAAAAAACGGGTGGGCTATAGCCTTGGTGGGGGGCGAGGGCAAAGTTCGTTCGCCGGACTCGGAATGGCCCGAGACTTTGCGGGCGGCCTCCGTGTGCCAAAAATAGGCCACGGGCACAGCCGCGCCCAAAAATGAGTTCCCGAAGGTAGGGGTGCCAAAACCCCCTGCGGAAAAATGGCCAAAAATCGGGTAGGGTATAGCCTTGGTGGGGGGCGTGGGCGAAGTTCGTCCGCCGGACTAGGAATGGCATGAGACTTTGCGGGCGCCCTCCATGTGCCAAAAATAGGCCACGGGCACAGCCGCGCCCAAAAATTAGCACCCGAAGGTCGGGGTGCCAAAACCCCCCAAATGGCCAAAAAACGGGTGGGCTATAGCCTTGGTGGGGGGATTGGGCGAAGTTCGTCCGCCAGACTCGGAATGGACCGAGTCTTTGCGGGCGGCCTCTGTGTGCCAAAAATAGGCCACGGGCTCAGCCTCGGCCCAAAATTAGAACCAAAAGGTCAGGGTGCCAAAACCCCCCAGCGGAAAAATGGCCAAAAAATAGGTGGGCTATAGCCTTGGTGGGGGGCGTGGGCGAAGTTCGTCCGCCGGACTCGGAATGGCCCGAGACTTTGCGGGCAGCCTCCGTGCGCCAAAAATAGGCCACGGGCACAGCCGCACCCAAAAATTAGAACCCAAAGGTCGGGGTGCCAAAACCCCCCAGCGGAAAAATGGCCAAAAAACGGGTGGGCTATAGCCTTGGTGGGGGGCGTGGGCAAAGTTCGTCCGCCGGACTCGGAATGGCCCGAGACTTTGCGGGTGGCCTCCGTGTGCCAAAAATAGGCCACAGGCGCCAAGTTCGCCAGCGGAAAAAGTCAACAAAAACCGGTGGGCTATAGCCTTGGGGGGTGGGGCTGGCCAACTTCGTCCGCCGGACTCGGAATGGCGAGAGACTTTGCGACGCACCTCCGTGTGCCCAAAATAGGTGGTGGGCACAGCCGCACCCAAAAATACCCGCCCGAAGGCCGGGCCGCCAAGTTCGTCCAGCGGAAAAAGGACACAAAAACGGGTGGGCTATAGCCTTTGGGGTTGCGGCTGGCCAACTTCGTCCGCCGGACTCGGAATGGCGCGAGACTTTGCGAGGCACCTCCGTGTGACAAAAATAGGCCGCGGACAAAGCCCCGCCCAAAAATACCACCCGAAGGCCGGGGCGCCAAGTTCGCCCAGCGGAAAAAGTCAACAAAAACGGCTGGGCTATAGCCTTGGGGGGTGGGGCTGGCCCACTTCGTCCGCCGGACTCGGAATGGCGAGAGACTTTGCGAGGCACCTCCGTGTGCCAAAAATAAGCGGTGGGCACAGCCGCGCCCAAAAATACCCGCCCGAAGGCCGGGCCGCCAGTTCGTCCACCGGAAAAAGGCCACAAAAACGGGTGGGCTATAGCCTTTGGGGGTGGGGCTGGCCAACTTCGTCCGCCGGACTAGGAATGGCGCGAGATTTTGTGAGGCGTGTCCGTGTGCCAAAAATAGGCCGCGGGCACAGCCGCACCCTAAAATACCGACCCGAAGGCCGGGGCGCCAAGTTCGTCCAGCGGAAAAAGGCCACAAAAACGGGTGGGCTATAGCCTTGGGGGGTGGGGCTGGCCAACTTCGTCCGCCGGACTCGGAATGGCACGAGACTTTGCGAGGTGACTCCGTGTGCCAAAAATAGGCCGCGGGCACAGCCGCGCCCAAAAATACCCGCCCGAAGGCCGGCACGCCAAGTTCATCCAGCGGAAAAAGGCCACCAAAACGGGTGGGCTATAGCCTTGGGGGGTGGGGCTGGCCAACTTCGTCCACCGGACTCGGAATGGTGCGAGACTTTGCGAAGCGCCTCCGTGTGCCAAAAATAGGCCGCGGGCACAGCTGCGCCCAAAAATACCAGCCCGAAGGCTGGGGCGCCAAGTTCGTCCAGCGGAAAAAGGCAACAAAAACGGGTGGGCCATAGCCTTGGGGGGTGGGGCTGGCCAACTTCGTCCGCCGGACTCGGAATGGCGCGAGACTTTGTGAGGTGCCTTCGTGAGCCAAAAAGAGGCCGCGGGCACAGCCGCACCCAAAAATATCGGCCCGAAGGCCGGGGCGCCAAGTTCGTCCAGCGGAAAAAGGCCACAAAAACGGGTGGGCTATAGCCTTGGGGGGTGGGGCTGGCCGACTTCGTCCGCCGGACTCGGAATGGCGCGAGACTTTGCGAGGCACCTCCGTGTGCCAAAATAGGCCGCGGGCACAGCTGCGCCCAAAAATACCCGCCCGAAGTCCAGGGCACCAAGTTCGTCCAGCCGAAAAAGGCCAGAAAAACGGGTGGGCTATAGCCTTGGGGGGTGGGGCTGGCCCACTTCGTCCGCCGGACTCGGAATGGCGCGAGACTTTGCGAGGCGCCTCCGTTTGCCAAAAATAGGCCGCGGGCACAGCTGCGCCCAAAAATACCAGCCCGAAGGCTGGGGCGCCAAGTTCGTCCAGCGGAAAAAGGCAACAAAAACGGGTGGGCCATAGCCTTGGGGGGTGGGGCTGGCCAACATCGTCCGCCGGACTCGGAAAGGCGCGAGACTTTGCGAGGCGCCTCTGTTTGCCAAAAATAGGCCGCGGGCAAAGCCGCGTCCAAAAATACCCGCCCGAAGGCCAGGGCGCCAAGTTCGCCCAGCGGAGAAAGTCAACAAAAACGGCTGGGCTATAGCCTTGGGGGGTGGGGCTGGCCAACATCGTCCGCCGGACTCGGAAAGGCGCGAGACTTTGCGAGGCGCCTCTGTTTGCCAAAAATAGGCCGCGGGCACAGCCGCGCCCAAAAATACTGATCCGAAGGCCGGGGCGCCAAGTTCGTCCAGCGGAAAAAGGCCACAAAAACGGGTGGGCTATAGCCTTGGGGGGTGGGGCTGGCCAACTTCGTCCGCCGGACTCGGAATGGCGCGAGACTTTACGAGGCACCTTCGTTTTCCAAAAATAGGCCGCGGGTACAGCTGCGCCCAAAAATACCCGCCCGAAGGCCGGGCGCAACAATCCAGCGGAAAAAGGCAACAAAAACGGGTGGGCTATAGCCTTGGGGGGTGGGGCTGGCCCACTTCTTCCGCCGGACTCGGAATGGCGTGAGACTTTGCGAGATGCCTCCGTGTGCCAAAAATAGGCCGCGGGCACAGCCGCGCCCAAAAATACCCACCCGAAGGCCGGGGCGCCTAGTTCGCCCAGCGGAAAAAGTCCACAAAAACGGTTGGGCTATAGCCTTGGGGGGTGGGGCTGGCCAACTTCGTCCACCGGACTCGGAATGGTGCGAGACTTTGCGAGGCGCCTCCGTGTGCCAAAAATAGGCCGCGGGCACAGCCGCGCCCAAAAATACCCGCCCGAAGGCCGGCACGCCAAGTTCGTCCAGCGGAAAAAGGCCACCAAAACGGGTGGGCTATAGCCTTGGGGGGTGGGGCTGGTCAACTTCGTCCGCCGGACTCAGAATGGCGCGAGACTTTGCGACCCAACTCCGTGTGCCAAAAATAGGCTGCGAGCACAGCCGCGGCCAAAAATACCCGCCCGAAGGCCGGGACGCCAAGTTCGTCCAGCGGAAAAAGGCCACAAAAACGGGTGGGCTATAGCCTTGGGGGGTGGGGCTGGCCAACTTCGTCCGCCGGACTCAGAATGGCGCGATACTTTGCGAGCCACCTCCGTGTACCAAAAATAGGCTGCGGGCACAGCCGCGCCCAAAAATACCCGCCCGAAGGCCGGGGCGCCATGTTCGTCCAGCGGAAAAAGGCCACAAAAACGGGTGGGCTATAGCCTTGGGGGGCGGGGCTGGCCAACTTCGTCCGTCGGACTCGGAATCGCGCTAGACTTTGCGAGGCACCTCCGTGTGCCAAAAATAGGCCGCGGGCACAGCCGCACCCAAAAATACCCGCCCGAAGGCTGGGGCGCCAAGTTCGTCCAGCAGAAAAAGGCCACAAAAACGGGTGGGCTATAGCCTTGGGGGGCGGGGCTGGCCAACTTCGTCCGCCGGACTCGGAATGGTGCGAGACTTTGCAAGACGCCTCTGTGTGCCAAACATAGGCTGCGGGCATAACCACACCCAAAAATACCCGCCCGAAGGCCGGGGTGCGAAGTTCAACAAGCGGAAAAAGGCCACAAAAACGGGTGGGCTATAGCCTTGGGGGGTGGGGCTAGCCAAATTAGTCCGCCGGACTCGGAATGGTGCGAGACTTTGCGAGGCACCTTCGTGTGTCAAACATAGGCCGCGGGCACAGCCGCGCCAAAAAATAACCGCCCGAAGGCCGGGGCGCCAAATTCGTCCAGCGGAAAAATGGCAAAAAAATGGGTGGGCTATAGCCTTGGGGGGAGGGGCTGGGCAACTTCGTCTGCCGGACTCGGAATGGGGCGAGACTTTGGGAGCGGCCTTCGCGTGCCAAAAATATGCCGCGGACACAGCCGCGTCCAAAAATAACCCCCCGAAGGTCGGCGCGCCCAAACCCCCCAGCGGAAAAATGGCCAAAAAACGGGTGGGCTATAGCCTTGGGGGGAGGGGCTGGCCCACTTCGTCCGCCGGACTCGGAATGGGGCGATACTTTATGAGCAGCCTCTGCGTGCCAAAAATAGGCCGCGGGCACAGCCGCGCCCAAAAATAACCGCCCGAAGGCCGGGGCGTCAAGTTCGTCCCGCGGAAAAATGGCCAAAAAACGGGTGGGCTATAGCCTTGGGGGGAGGGGCTGGCCAACTTCGTCCGCCGAACTCGGAATGGGGCGAGACTTTGCAAGCGGCCTCCGCGTGCCAAAAACAGGCCGCGGGCACTGCTGCGTCCAAAAACAACTGCCCGAAGGCCGGGGCGCCAAGTTCGTCCAGCGGAAAAATTTCCAAAAAAACGGGTGGGCTATAGCCTTTGGGGGAGGGGCTGGCCAACTTTGTCCGCCGGACTCGGAATGGGGCGAGACTTCCGGGCCGGGCGGCCTGATGCCCAAGGCACAGCCGCGCCATTCAAAAATAACCCTCCGAAGGTGGCGCCCAAACCCCCATGGAAAAAAATGGCCAAAAAACGGGTGGGCTATAGCCTTGGGAGGAGGGGCTGGCCAACTTCGTCCGCCGGACTCAGAATGGGGAGAGACTTTGCGAGCAGCTTCCACGTGCAAAAAATAGTCCCGGGCACAGCCGTGCCCAAAAATAACCCCTCAAGGTCGGTAGCCAAACCCCCCAGCGGAAAAATGGCCAAAAAACGGGTGGGCTATAGCCTTGGGGGGAGGGGCTGGCCAACTTTGTCCGCCGGACTCGGAATGGGGCGATACTTTACGAGTGGCCTCCGCGTACCAAAAATAGGCCGCGGGCACAGCCACATCCAAAAATAACCCCCCGAAGGTCGGCGCGTCCAAACCCCCCAGAGAAAAAATGGCCAAAAAACGGGTGGGCTATAGCCTTGGGGGGAGGGGCTGGCCAACTTCGTCCGCCGGACTCGGAATGGGGCGAGACTTTGTGAGCGGCCTCCGCGTGCCAAAAATATGCCACGGGCACAGCCGTGCCCAAAAATGACCCCCCGAAGGTCGGCGCGCCCAAACCCCCCAGCGGAAAAATGGCCAAAAAACGGGTGGGCTATAGCCTTGGGAGGAGGGGCTGGCCAACTTCGTCCGCCGGACTCAGAATGGGGAGAGACTTTGCGAGCAGCTTCCACGTACCAAAAATAGTCCGCGGGCACAGCCGTGCCCAAAAATGCCCCCCCGAAGGTCGGCGCGCCCAAACCCCCCAGCGGAAAAATGGCCAAAAAACGGGTGGGCTATAGCCTTGGGAGGAGGGGCTGGCCAACTTCGTCCGCCGGACTCAGAATGGGGAGAGACTTTGCGAGCAACTTCCACCTGCCAAAAATAGTCCGCGGGCACAGCCGTGCCCAAAAATAACCCTCCGAAGGTCGGCGCGCCCAAACCCCCCAGCGAAAAAATGGCCAAAAAACGGGTGGGCTATAGCCTTGGGGGGAGGGGCTGGCCAACTTTGTCCGCCGGACTCGGAATGGGGCGATACTTTACGAGTGGCCTCACAGCGTAGGTAAAATAGGCAGGCACAGCCAATATCCAAAAATAACCCCGAAGGTGGCGGCGTCACCCCCCAGAGAAAAATGGCCAAAAAAAAAACGGTGGGCTATAGCCTTGGGGAGGGGCTGGCCAACTTTGTCCGCCGGACTCGGAATGGGGCGACATTTCACGAGTGGCCTGCTCCAAAAATAGGCCGCTGGCACAAAGCCACACATCCAAAAATAACTTCGAAGGTCGGGCGTCCAAACCCCGGAAAAATGGCCAAAAACAGGTGGCTATAGCCCAGGGGGAGGGATGGCCAATCTTCGTCTCTACGGACTCGGAATGGGGGCGAGACTTTGTGAGCGGCCTGCGCGTAATATGCCACGGCACCAGCCGTGCCCGTAATGAACCCCCGAAGGTGCGCGCCCAAACCCCCCCCAGCGGAAAAATGGCCAAAAACTGGGTGGGCTATAGCAGGAGGAGGGGTTGGCCCACTTGTCCGCCGGACTCGAATGGGGAGAGACTTTGCGAGCAGCTTCCACGTGCCTGTGTAAAATAGTCCAGCGCGGCACAGCCGTGCCTAAAAATGAGCCCCCGAAGGTCGGCGCGCCAAACCCCCAAATGAAAGCGGAAAAATGGCCAAAAAGCGGTGGTGGTATAAGCGGAGAGTGGGCTGGCAACTTCGTCCGCTGGACTCAGAATGGGGAGAGACTTTAACAGCAGCTTCACGCAATGCCAAAAATAGTCCGGGCACAGCCGTGCCCAAAAATAACCTCCGAAGGTGGCGCGCCCAAAACCCCAGCGAAAAATGGCCAAAAACGGGTGGGCTATAGCCTCGGGGGAGGGCTGGCCAACTTTGTCCGGACTCGGAATGGGGAGATACTTTACGAGTGGCCTCCGCGTACCAAAAATAGGCCGCGGGCACAGCCACATCCAAAAATAACCCCCCGAAGGTCGGCGCGTCCAAACCCCCCAGAGAAAAAATGGCCAAAAAACGGGTGGGCTATAGCCTTGGGGGGAGGGGCTGGCCAACTTTGTCCGCCGGACTCGGAATGGGGCGATACTTTACGAGTGGCCTCCGCGTACCAAAAATAGGCCGCGGTCACAGCCACATCCAAAAATAACCCCCCGAAGGTCGGCGCGTCCAAACCCCCCAGAGAAAAAATGGCCAAAAAACGGGTGGGCTATAGACTTGGGGGGAGGGGCTGGCCAACTTCGTCCGCCGGACTCGGAATGGGGCGAGACTTTGCGAGCGGCCTCCGCATCCCAAAAATAAGCCGCGGCCACAGCCACGTCCAAAAATAACCACCCGAAGGTCGGCGCGCCCAAACCCCCCAGCGGAAAAATTGCCAACAAACGGGTGGGCTATAGCCTTGGGGGGAGGGGCTGGCCCACTTCCTCCGCCTGACTCGGAATGGGGCGAGACTTTGGGAGCGGCCTCCGCGTACCAAATTAGGCCACGGGCACAGCCGCGCCCAAAAATAACCCCCCAAATGTCGGCGCGCCCAAACCCCTAAGCGGAAAAATGACCAAAAAACGGGTGGCTATAGCCTTGGGGGAGGGGGGCTGGCTACTTCGTCCGCCTCGGACTCGGAATGGGGCGAGACTTTGCAGAGGCCTCCGCGTGCTAAAAATGGGCCAGGCCGTAGGCACCAGCCGCGCGAAAAATAATAGCCACCCGAAGGCCGGTGGGCGCCTGAAGTTCGTCCAGCGGAAAATGGCCAAAAACAGGTGGGCTATAGCCTTGGGGGGAGGGGCTGGCCAACTTCCTCCGCCGGGCTCGGAATGGGCCGAGACTTTGCGAGCGGCCTCCGCATGCCAAAAATAGGCCGCGGCCACAGCCACGTCCAAAAATAACCACCCGAAGGCCGTGGCGCCTAGTTCGTCCAGCGGAAAAATGGCCAAAAAACAGGTGGGCTATAGCCTTGGGGGGAGGGGCTGGCCAACTTCCTCCGCCGGGCTCGGAATGGGCCGAGACTTTGCGAGCGGCCTCCGCATCCCAAAAATAAGCCGCATGCCATGTAGCCACGTCCAAAAATAACCACCCGAAGGTCGGGGCGCCCAATCCGCCCAGCGGAAAAATTGCCAAAAAACGGGTGGGCTATAGCCTTGGGGGGAGGGGCTGGCCCACTTCCTCCGCCTGACTCGGAATGGGGCGAGACTTCTGAGCGGCCTCTCTCTGCGCACCAAATAAAATAGGCCACGGGCCACCGGCACAGCAGCGCCTGCAAAATAACCCCCAAATGTCGGCGCGCCCCAAACCCCAGCGCGGAAAATGACCAAAAAGCGGGTGGCTATAGCTTGGGAGGGGGCTGGCTGTAACTGGCCCGCGGACTCGGAATGGGGCGAGACTTTGCGAGACCTCCATGCGTGCTAAAAATAGGCCGTCAGGGCACCAGCCGCGAAAAATTACCCCCTAAGGCAGGGCGCCTTGAGCCTCGTCCAGCGGAAAAATGGCCAAAAAGCGGGTGGGCTATAAGCCTCGGGGGAGGGCTGGCCAACTTCCTCCGCCGGGGCTCTCAGATGGGGCGAGACTCATGAGGCCTCCTCGCCAAAAATACGGGTACGCCACAGTCCACAAAAATAAACACCAAGGTCGGTTTTGCGCCCAAACCCCCAGCGGAAAAATTGCCAAAAAGCCATGGGCTATAGCCTGGAGGCTGGCCCACTTCCTCCGCCGGACTCGGAATGGGCGAGACTTTTCGGGCGGCCTCAGCGTACCTGAAATTAGGCCGCAGTCACAGCACAGCGCCACACAAAATAACCCCCAAATGTCGCGCCCAAACCCCCAGCGGAAAATGGCAAAACGGGTGGGCTAGCCTTGGCAGGCTTCTTAGGGGCTGGCCAACTTGTCCGCGGACTGGAATAGGCGATACTTGCGAGCGCAAGCTAACCTCTGCGTCTTTCTCAAGCTGTGGGTTAGACGCGGGCACAGCCGGGTGGCTCAAAATAACCCCTGACGGCCGGGCGCCAGGTTCGTCCATCAGAAAATGGCCAAAACGGGTGGGCTATAGCCTTGCGTGAGGGGCGCTGCCAACTTCTGGCCCGGCCGGACCTCGAATGGGCGAGATTCTTGAGAGCGGCCTCCGCTGCGCTGTGGAACAGGCTAATGGGCACAGCCGTGCCCAAAATGACCCCCCGAAGGTCGGCGCGCCCAAACCCCGGCTGAAAAATTCGTAAAAACGGTTGGGCCGTAGCCTTGGGGGAGGGAGTTGGCTGTCCTCGTCCGCCGGACCCGTAATGGATGAGACTTTTGCTGTAGCGTCTGCGCTGCCAAAATAGTCAGCTGACACAGCCGCATCAAAATAACCCCGAAGGTGGCGAGCCCAAACCCCAGCGGAAATGGCCAAAAGCGGGTGGGCTATGGCCTTGGGGAGGGCTGGCCACTTCCTCCGCGGACTCGGAATGGGCGAGACTTTTGGCGGCCTCAATGCCAAATTAGGGGCGGCGCGGGCACAGCCGCGCCACAGGCCTGCCCCCAAATGTCGGCGCGCCCAAACCCCAAGCGGAAAAATGGCCAAAAGCGGGTGGGCTATGGCCTTGGGGAGGAACAACCCAGCATCCGCCGGACTCGGAATGGCGATACTGCGGCGGCCTCTGCGTGCCAAAAATAGCACGCGGGCACAGCCACGCCCAAAAATAACCCCGAAGGCCGCGGCGCCGATTCGTCCATCAGAAAAATGGCCAAAAAAGCAGGTGGGCTACTAGCCTTGGGTGGAGGGCTGGCCAACCAAATCCGCGGACTCGGAATGGGCGAGACTTTGTGGCGGCCTCCGGTACCAAAAATAGGCCACGGGCACAGCCGTGCCAAAAATGACCCCAGTCGCGCGCCCAAACCCCCTCTTGGAAAAATTGCCAAAAAAGCAGGTGGGCTATAGCCTTGGGGGAGGGCACAGCCAACCATCAGCAGTTCCAGATAGGCGAGACTTTGCGGCGGCCTCCAGCATTAAATAGGATATGGTCACAGCCGTGCCCCAAAATAACAATCCGAAGGCAGGGCGCCAAGATCGTCCAGCGGAAAAATGGCCATGGGTGGGCTATAGCCTTGGGGAGGGCTGGCCAACCCGTCGCGGACTCGAATGGGGCGAGACTTTGCGATCGTCCTCTGCGTGCCAAAAATAGGCCGCGGGCACAGCCGCACCCAAAAATAACTGCTCGAAAGCCTGGGCGCCAAGTTCGTCCAGCGGAAAAATGACCAAAAAACGGGTGGGCTATAGCCTTGGGGGGAGGGGCTGGCCAACTTCCTCCGCCGGGCTCGGAATGGGCGAGACTGCGGCTGACCTCAGCGTGCCAAAATGAGCGCGGCCACAGCCACGATCAAAAATAACCACCCGAAGGTCGAGCGCCCAAACCCCCAGCGGAAGAATTGCCAAAAAAGCGGGTGGGCTATAGCGTTGGGGAAGGCTGTCCCACTTCCTCCATAGGACTCGGGAATGTTGAACTTTGTAGCGGCCTCCGTACCAAATTAGGCGCAGGCACAGCGCGCCCAAAATAACCCAAATGTCGCGCGCCCAAACCCCAATGGAAAAATAACCAAAACGGGTGGCTATAGCCTTGGAGAGGGCTGGCCAACCAAATCCGCGGTTCGGAATGGGGCGAGACTTTGCGGCGGCCTCCAGCATTGCTAAAAATAGGCGGGCACCAGCAGCGCTGAAAAATAACCACCGAAGGCCGGGCGCCTAGTTCGTCCAAGCGGAATAATGGCAAAAAAGCGGGCGGGCTATAGCCTTGGGGAGGCTGGCCTGCCCAAGTCAGCGGACTGGAATAGAGTCGGGAGGACTGCAAGCGCCCTCTGCGTGCAAAGAGCGAGATGATAAGCTGTACGTGCCCCAAAATAACCGTCGAAGGCGGGGCATCAGGATAAATCCGAGCGGAAAAATGGCCATGAGTGGAAGGCTATAGCAGGGAGGGCTGGCCAACAGCAATACGTAAC
>JASUUJ010000223.1:47500-135433 GCA_030449895.1 Citrus mangshanensis | reverse complement strand
GCCGTTACGTATTGCTACTCGGGGCTTATTCTTGGGTGCGGCTGTACCACGGCCTATTTTTGGCTCACGGAGGCACTCGCAAAGTCTCGCCCCATTCCGAGTCCGTTGGACGTTGGCAGCCCCTCCCCCCAAGGCTATAGCCCACCCGTTTTTTGGGGTATCATATGCTGGACGAACTTGGGGCTGGACCTTCGGGGCTTATTTTTGGGTGCGGCTGTGCTCATGCCTATTTTTGGCACTCGGAGAGGGCGTCGCAATGTCTCGCCCCATCTCAAGTCCGGCGGGATTAGCTGGCTGCACTTCCCCAAGGCTATAGCCCACCCAAGCAAAGATTCACATGGGACGAACTTGGGGACGGGACCGGGGCTTAGTTTTGGTGTGGCTTGTCCACGGCTCATTTTTGGCACACCGAGGGCACCTGCAAAGTCTCGCCTCATTCCGAGTCCGTCGACGGCCACAGCCCCTCCCCATAAGGCCATAGCCCACCCGTTTGGGCATTTTTGCGTGACGAACTTGGGGATGGGACCTCTGGGGCTTATTTTTGGGCGTGGCTAGCGGCGGCCTATTTGCACATGGAGGGCGCCGCAAAGTCTCGCCCTCTATCTCCGAGTCCAGTGACGAAGTTGCCACAGCCCTCCTCGCAAGGCTATAGCCCACCCGCTTTTTTGGGCATTTCATGGTGGACAAACTAGGGACGGACCTTTGGGGGCGATGGTGCGCTGTGCCTGCGTCTATTTTATGCACTTCAGAGGGCGCCGCAATGTCTCGCCCATTCCGAGTCCGCGGATTTGGGGTTGTTCAGCCCCCTCCCCCAAGGCTATAGCCCCACCCGCTGGGCCTTTTTCATGGGATCTAACTTGGGGGATGGGACTCCAGTTTATTTTTGGGCGCGGCTGTGCCCACTGCCTATTTTTTTGCACATGGAGGGCGATCACAAAGTCTCGCCCCATTCCGAGTCCGGCGGACGCAGTTGGCCAGCCTCCCCAAGCAGCTCACCCGCTGGGGTATTTTTGCGTGACGAACTGGGGATGGACCTTCTCGGGGCTGCAGTTTTGGGGTGCGGCAGTGCCAGCGGCCTATTTGGCGCCATGGAGGGTGCCTGCAGTCTCACCTCCCATTCCGAGTCCGCGGATTGAAGTTGGGCCAGCGCTCTCCCAAGGCTATTGCCCACCCGCTGGGGCATTTTCAAGGGGGACGAACTTGGGACGGGACCTTCGGGGCGAGTTTTGGGCGCCGCTGTGCTCAAGGGCTCATTTTTCTGCAAGACGGAGGATGCTCGAGTCTCGCCCCATTCCGAGTCCGGCGGATTTAGTTGGCCTCTCTCTAGCGCTATGGCCCAAACTGGGTTGGGCATTTACAAGGCACGAACTTGGGGACGGACCTTCCGGGGCTTATTTTTACGCCTGTGCCCGCGTCTATTTTTTGGTACACGGAGGGTACTGCAAAGTCTCCCCATCTCCAGTCCGGGAGGATGAAGTTGGCCAGCCCCTCCCCCAAAGCTATAGCCCACCCGCTGGGTACTAAGGGGACAAATTTGGGGACGGGACCTTCGGGGCTTATTTTTGGGCGCGGCTGTGCCTGCAGTCTATTTTTGGCACAGGAGGGCGCCGCAGTCTCGCCCCATTCCGAGTCCGGGAGGATGAAGTTGGCCAGCCCTCCCCCAAGGCTATAGCCCACCCAAGTTGGGCATTTGCGCGGACGCACTTTGGGACGGACCTTCGGGGCTTATTTTTGGGCGCGGCTGTGCCCGGGGCCTATTTTTGGCACACGGAGGGTACGGTGTGTCTCGCCTAATTCCGAGTCCGCGGATTTTAGTTGGCCAGCCCTCCCTCAAGGCTATAGCCCAACCGTTGGGCATTTTTCATGCGGACGAACTTGGGGACGAGACCTTCGGGGCTGGCTGGATGCGGTTGTGCCCACGGCCTATTTGGTACACGGAGGGCAATTGCAAAGTCTCGCCCCATTCCGAACCAAGTGGACGAAGGCCAGCCCTCCCTGCCAGCCATAGCCCACCCGCTGGGCATTTTTGCAAGTGACGTAATTTGGGGACGTGGACCTTCGGGGCTTATTTTTGGGTGCTTTTGCCTACGGCCTATTTTTGCACATGAGGCGCTGGGAAAGGCTCGCCTAGCCTTGTGTCCGCGGATTTAAGTCAGCCTCCCCAAGGATATGTTCTACCCGCTTTTGGGCATTTTCGGCGGATTAACTTGGGACGGGACTCTGGGGCTTATTTAAGGTTGTGCCTGCGGGCCTATTTTTGGCACAATTTGAGGGCGCTCCTAAAGTCTCGCCCCCATTACGAGTCCGGCGGATGAAGCGTTGGCCAGCCCCTCCCCTGCTAAGCAGTCACCCGCTGGGCATTTTTGCGCGGACGAACTTGGGGGACGGGACTCTCTCGGGCTTATTTTTTGGGCGCGACTGTGCCCAAGGGCTATTTTTGACACGGAGGGCGCCGCAGCTCACCTCATTACGAGTCCGGTGGACGAGTTGCTGGTTTCTCCTCCTGGGCTATAGCCCACCTGCTGGGGTACTTTACGGCGGACGAACTTGGGACGTGGGACCTGGTGCTTATTTTTGCGCGCTGCCTCGCGTCTATTTTTCTACACGGAGGGCGTCAGAAAGTCTCGCCTCATTCCTAGTCCGCGGATTTAGTTGCCAGCCCTCCCAGTTTCCAGTAGCCCACCCGCTTTTTTGGGCATCTTCGCTTCCTGATTTAATCCTGCTTGGGATGGGACCTGGGGGCTTATTTGGCTCGGCCGGCTCAATGCCTATTTTTGGCACACGGAGGGCACTGCAAAGTCTTCGCCCATTCCGAGTCCGGCGGATTTAGCGGGCCATCCTCCTAAGATATAGCCTCACCCGCTTTTTTGGGCATTTTTGCAAGTGACGAACTTCGACGGTGGACCTTCGGGGCTTATTTTTGGGCGCGCTGTCTCTTGAGCTTATTTTTGCAAACGAGGCGCTGCAGTCTCGCTCATTCCCGAGTCCGGGCGGACGGTGTTGGCCAGCCCTCTCCTGCCTATAGCCCACCCGCTTGGGGCATTTTTGCTTCGGACGAACTTGGGGACGTGGGACTCGGGGCTTATTTGGGCGCGCTGTGCCTGCCTATTTTTTGGTACACGAGGGTACCTAAAGTCTCCCCCATTCCGAAACCGAGGATGGAAAGCACAGCCTCCCCAAAGCTATAGCCCACCCGCTTTTGGGCATTTTTGCTGCAGACAAATTTGGGGACGGGACTCTTCGGGGCGCTTTGGCGGCTATGCCTCGTCTATTTTTTTGGTACACGGAGGGCGCCGCAAAGTCTCGCCCATTCCAGTCCGCACGAAGCGGCCAGCCACTCCCCAAAGGCTATAGCCCACCCGCTTTTTGGGCATTTTTGCAGCGGACGAATTGTAGTGGGACCGGGGCTTATTTTTACATGGCCGGGCCCGTGGCCTATTTTTTGGTGACACGGGAGCACTTCAAAGTCTCACCTCTATTCGCAGTCCGCGATTTAGCGGCCAGCCCGCCTCTGCCAAAACACCTGTTTTTGGGCATTTTTGGCGCGGACGTAACTTGGGGACGGGACTCTTCGGGTTTATTTTTTGGGCGCCGCTGTTCGGCCTATTTTTGGCACACGGAGGGCGCAGAAAGTCTCGCCTATCTTGAGTCCGGCACAGAGTTGGCCAGTCCCTCCCCAAGGCCAGCCCACCCGCTTTTTGGGCATTTTTGCGGCGCACGAACTTGGCGACGGGACTGGGAGCGCATGGATCGAAGCAGCCCATGGCCTATTTTTTGCACACGGAGGGCGCCGCAAAGTTCGCCCCATTCCGAGTCCGCGACGATATGGGGCCAGCCCTCCCAAGCAAGGCTATAGCCCATCCGCTTTTGGGCATTTTTGCGGCGGACGAACATGGGGACGTGGACCTTCGGGGCTTATTTTGGGTGCCGCTGTGCCCGCTGCCTATTTTTATCACACGGAAGCCGCCGAAAGTCTTCCGCCCAGTCCGGGCGACGGTTGGCCAGCTCCCTCCCAAGGCTATAGCCCACCCGCTTTTTTGGGCATTTTTAAGTGCCGGGATTTAACTTTGGGGACGGACTCGGGGATTATTTTGGGCGCTGCTGTGCTCGCGTCTATTGTTGGCACACACGGAGCGCTCCCAAAGTCTCGCCCCATTCCGAGTCCGCGGACAGTTAGCCAGCCCTCCCCCTAGGCTATAGACCACCCGCTTTTTGGGCACTTGAGAGTGACAAACTTGGGGACGGGACCTTCGAGCTTATTTTGGGCATAGCCGTGCCCGCTGCCTATTTTTAAGCACGGAGGGCGCTCGTAATGGCTCGCCCATTCCGAGTCCGCGGATTTGTTGGTTAGCCCTCCTCTAAGGCTATAGCCCACCCATGTGATTTTACTACGGACGAACTTGGGGGACGGACCTTCGGGGCGACATTTTTGGGCGCCGCTGTGCTCGCGCCTATTTTTTGGCACGGAGAGCGCCAAAGGCTCGCCCATTCCGAAACTGCGGATTAGGCAGGGCGAGTTCTCCCCTGAAGGCTATAGCCCACCTGTTTCGTTGGGCATTTGCATGACGAACTTGGGGACGGTGACCTTGTGTTTATTTTTGGGTGCGGCTGTGCCCGCAGCCTATTTTTTTGCACACGGAGGAGCCACAAAGTCTCGCCGCCTGACTCCGAGTCCGGCGGATTTGTTGGCTGTTCTTCCCAAGGCTATAGCCCACCCGCTTGGGCATTTTTAAGTGGCGCATTTAACTTGGCGACTGGACCTTCGGGGCTTATTTTAGGGATCGCTGTGCCACCCACGCTCATATGGCACACGGAGGGCGCCAAAGTCTCGCCATTCCGAACCGCGGATTTATGGGCCAGCCCTCCCCAAGCGCTCATCCGCTGGAGGGCATACGCGGACGCACATGGGGACGGGACTCGGGTTTATTTGGGCGCTGCCAGCCTGCAAAGGGCCTATTTTTGTACACGAGGCCGTAAAGTCTCCCCATTCCGAGTCCGCATGACGAAGTGGGCCAGCCTCCCCAAGGCTATAGCCTACCCAGTTTTGGGCATTTTTATGCTGGACGAACTTGGGGATTGGAACCTCGGGGCGTATTTTTGCGTGGCTGTGCTCAAGGTCACAGAGTTATACACGGAGGCCAGCTCTGTGCCTGCCCCTATTCCAGTCCCGCGGCCGCTACAGCTCCCCAAGGCTATAGACCACCCGCTTTTTTGGGCAATTTTTGCGCGACAAACTTGGGACGGGACCTTCGGGGCTTATTTTGGCGCGGCCGCCTCGCTGCCTATTTTTGGTGCAGACGGAGGCGCCGCAAAGGTCGCCCCATTCCGAGTCCGCGGATTTGCTAAGCGCCTCCCCAAGGCTATAGCCCAACCCGCTTTTAAGTATTTTTGCATGAATAACTTGGGGACTGGACCTTCGGGACTTATTTTTGGGCGCGCGGCTGTGCCTGCGGCCTATTTTGGCACACGGAGGGCGTTCGCAAAGTTCGCCCATTCCGAGTCCGGGGCGGATTTAAGTCGGTTAGCCCCTCCCAAGGCTATAGCCTGTTCGTACTTTTGGGCATTTTTACGGCGGATGAACTGTGGGACGTGGACCTTCTGGGCGCATTTTTGCTGCATGGCTGTGCTCGCGCTCATTTCATGCATGCGAGGCGCCACAAAGGCTCTCGCCCATTCCGAGTCCGCCGGGCGGACGGTCGCCAGCCCTCCCCCAAGGCTAAGTGGCCCACCTGCTTTTTGTGGCATTTTTGCGGCGGACGAACTTGGGTACGGGACCTCTGGGCTTATTTTTGGGCGCAGCTGTGCCTACGGTCTACTTCTGCACATGGAGGCGCCGCAAAGTCGCGCACCATTCCGGAGTCCAGCGGATTTGAGCACAGCTCCTCCTGCTCCCCAAGGCTATAGCCCACCTGCTGTGGGCATTTTGCGGCGTGACGAACTTGTGGACGGACCTTCGGGACTTATTTTTGTTAATGGCAACGGGCGTCTCGCCGGTTATTTTTGCACACGGAGGGCGCGCAAAGTCTCGCCCATTCCGAGTCCGGGCGACGGTTGGCCAGCTCCTCCCACAATTAAGGCATAGGCCCACCCGTTTTAACATTTTCGCGGGACGAACTTGGGGGACGGGACTTTCTCGGGGCTTTATTTTGGGGCACGGCTGTAGCCCAAGGCTCTATTTTTTGAACACGGAGGGCGCTCGCTTATTCTCGCGCCATTCCGAGTCCGCGGACTTGCTGGCCAGCTCCTCCCCCCAAGGCTATAGCCCACCCATTTTTTGGGCATTTGGGCGGCGGATCTAACTTGGGGACGGGACATCTGGCACTTATTTTTGGGTGCTGCTGTGCCCGCGCCTATTTTTAGTATACTGTGGCCAGCCGCAAAGTCTCGCTCTATTCCGAGTCCGCGGGACGGCGCTGCCCTCCCCCTGCTATAGTCACCCGCTTTTGGGTATTTTATGCGTTCGACGAACATGGGACTTGCACCTTCGGGCTGTATTTTCCTTGGGCACGGCTGGGTCTGCGCTCCTAGTTTTGGCACAGAGGTGCTCGCAAAGTCTCGCCCCATTCCGAGTCCGGCGGATCTGTTGGCCAGCTCCTCCCTGCTAAGGCTATAGCTTCCATCTTGCTGGGCATTTTGCGGCATGGATGAATAACTTGGGGACGGACCTTCGGGGCATGGCTTTTGCACAGCTGTGCCTGCGCTCTATTTTTGCGACTAATGGAGGGCGCGCAGTCTCGCCCTATTCCTAGTCCGGACGGTTGGCTTTAGCACAGCCTCTCCCAAGCGCTATAGCTCCACCGTTGGGGCATTTTTTAAGGCTCGGTTTAACTTGGGACGGCACTCGGGGCTTAATTTTGGGCGGCTGGGCAGCAGTCATTTTTGAGACATACGGGTGCCTGGTGTCACAATGTCTTTACCCCATTCCGAGTCCGCGGCGATTTGTTAAGTTGCCAGCCCTCCCCAAGGCTATAGCTCACCGCTGGGGCATTACGCGCGGATTTAACTGGGGAGGGGACTGGTTACTTCGCTTATTTTTGGCACACGGCGGCCGCCGCAAAGTCTTCTCCCATTCCGAGTCCTGGGCGGACGAGTTGGCCAGCTTTTCCCCCAAGGCTAGCCCACCCGTTTTTGGGCATTTTATGCATGGACGAACTTGGGTACGTGCAATGGACCTTCAAGCATGGGGCTTATTATTTTTGGGCGCGGCAGCCATGTCTACTTCTGGCCATGGAGGGCGCCTGCAAAGTCGCGCCATTCCGAGTCCAGCGAACGAATGTTGGCCCCTCTCCCCAAGGCTATAGCTTCCACCTGTTTTTCGGTGCATTTTGGCGGACTAACTTGGGGACGTGGACCTTCGGGGCTTATTTTTGCATGCGCCCTATTTTTGACACACGGAGGGCGCCGCAAAGTCTCGCCCTATTACGCAGTCCAAAGATTTGACGGTTGGCCGCCAGTCCCTTCCACTCAAAGGCTATAGCCCACCTGCTGGGCATTTTTGTGACTTGGGGAATGGACTTCGGGCTTATTTTTGGGCGCGCTGTACTCCGAGGCCTATTTTTGGCACACGGAGGGCGCTCGCAGTCTCACCATGACTCCGAGTCCGCGGATGAAGTCGCCAGCCCTCCGCCCCAAGGCAGCCCACCCGCTTTTCGGGCACCTTTTACGGACGAACTTGGGGACGTGACCTTCTGGCTTATTTTGGGCGCGCTGTGTCTGCGCGGCCTATTTTTGCGCACGCTGGGGCGCTTCGCAAAGTTCGCCATTCCGAAGTCCGGGCGGACGAAGTGGCCAGCCCTCCCCAAGGCTTTAGCCCACCCGCTTTTGAGCATTTTTGCGGCGGACGAACTTGGGACGGACCTCGCGCTTCTTTGTCGCGCCTGTGCCCTCGGCCTATTTGCACACGGAGGGTGCTCGCAGTCTCGGAAAATCTTCGAAACCGCGACGACCCAGCTGTTGGCTACAGCCCTCCTGCTATGCCAGCCTACCCGCTTGGGCATTTTTGCGGCGATTAACTTGGGACGGGACCTTCTGGGGCTGGTTTTGGGCACGGCTGTGTCTCACGCCTATTTTTGGCACACGGAGGGTGCTCGCAAAGTCTCGCCCTCATTCCGAGTCCGCTGGATTGGTTGGCCAGCTCCTCCCACTCAAGGCTATAGCCCACCCGCTTTTGAACATTTTCGCGCGGACGAACTTGGGGACGGGACCTTCTGGGGATTATTTTGGGGCACGGCTGTACCCTGCGCCTATTTTTGAACACGGAGGGCGCCGCTGTCTCGCCCCATTCCGAGTCCGGCGGATGCTGGCCAGCTCCTCCCCAAGGCTATAGCCTACCCATTTTTTGGGCATTTTGCGGACGAACTTGGGGACAGGACCTTCGGGACTTATTTTTGGCAAGCCTCGTGGCCTATTTTTAGCACACGGTGGCCGCCTGCAGTTTCGCCTATTCCGAGTCCGCGGACAAAGTGGGGCCAGCCCTCCCCAAGGCTATAGCCCACCCGCTTTTTTGGGCATTTTTGTGCGTTCGATTTAACATGGGGACGGCACCTTCGGGGCTTATTTTTGGGCACGGCTGGGTCTCATGGCCCTGGTTTTGGCATACAGAGGGTGCTCGCAGTCTCTGCTCCCATTCCGAGTCCGCAAAAGTGGACTGTTAAGCGGCCAGCCCTCCCCCAAGGCTATAGCCTCACCCGCTTTTTTGGGCATTTTTGGCGGATTTAACTTGGGGACGGGACTGGGGCTTATTTTTGGCATGGCTGTCTCGCTGCCTATTTTTGGCACACGGAGGGCGCCTGCAAAGTCTCGCCTATTCCGAGTCCGGCGGACGAGCCAGCCCTTCCCCAAGGCTATAGCCCACCCGTTTTGGGCATTTTGCGGCGGACGAACTTGGGGACGGGACCTTCTGGGCTTATTTTTGGCGCCGCTGTGCCTGCGGCCTATTTTTGGCACACGGAGGGTGCCTCGCAGTCTCACCCTATTCCGAGTCCGGCGGACGGTTGGCTTGGCCTTCCCTGAAGGCTATAGCCCACCCGCTTTTGGGCATTTTTGGGCGTGACGAATCTTGGGGACGGGACCTTCGGGTAATTTTAAGGGCCAAGGTGCTGCATATTTTTGGCACACGGAGGTGCTCACAAATTCCGCCGCACATTCCGAGTCCGGGACGGTTGGCCAGCCTCCCCCAAGGCTAGGCCACCCGCTTTGGGCATTTTGCCTCGACTTAACTTGGGACGGCACCTTCGGGGCTTATTTTTGGGCGCTGGGCCCGCTTCCTATTTTTGGTACACAGAGGGTGCCTGCAAAGTCTCGCCCATTCCGAGTCCGCGGAGTTGGCCAGCCGCTTCCCAAGGCTATAGCCCACCCGCTTTTGGGCATTTTTATGCGGACGAACTTGGGGACGGGACCTTCGGGGCTTATTTTTGCGACTGTGCCCTGCTGCCTATTTTTGGTACACGGAGGGCGCGCAGTCTCACCCCATTCCGAGTCCGCGGGCGAAGTGGCCAGCCCCCTCCCCAAGGCTATAGCCCACCCGCTTTTGGGCATTTTTGCGGCGGATGAACTTAAGGACGGGACCTTCGGGGCTTTTGGGCGCGCTGTGCCTGGGCGTCTATTTATGGCACACAGAGGGCACTCACAAAGTTCGCCCATTCCGAGTCCGCGGACTTACAGCCCCCCCTAAGGCTATAGCCTACCCGCTGGTCATTTTTGCGGCGACGAACTTGGGGACGGGACCTTCAGGCGCTTATATTTGATGCGGCTGTGCCTGCTGACATTTTTGGCACTCGGAGGGCGCCGCAAAGTCCCGCCCCATTCCGAGTCCGGCGGACGGTTGGCAGCCGCCTCCCAAGACTATAGCCCACCCGCTTTTTGGGCATTTTTGGCGGACGAACTTGGGGAAGGGACCTTCGGGGCTTATTTTTCTGGGCGCCGCTGTTCCCACGGCCTATTTTTGGCACACGGAGGGCACTCGCAAAGGCTCGCCTTATTCCGAGTCCGCGGACGGTTGGCCAGCCCTCCCCAATGCTATAGCCCACCCGCTTTTTGGGCATTTTTGCGTCGATTTAACATGGGGACGGCACCTTCTGGGGCATATTTTTGGGCACGGCTGGGTCTGCGCCTATTTTTAGCACACGGAGGGCGCCTGCAGTCTCGCCCCATTCCGAGTCCGGCGATTAAGTTGGCCAGCACCTCCCCCCAAGGCTATAGCCCACCCGATGTGTGGGCATTTTAGCGGAGGACGAACTTGGGGACCGGACCATTGCGGGCTTATTATTGGGTGCGGCTGAGCCCACGGCCTAATTTTGGCACACGGAGGGCGCCGCAAAGTCTCACCCCATTCCGAGTCCGCGGGCGGGCCAGCCCCTCCCCAAGGCTATAGCCCACCCGCTTTTGGGCATTTTTGGGCGGATGAACTTAAGGACGGGACCTCGGGGCTTATTTTTGGGCGCGGCTGTGCCGCGGTCTATTTTTGGCACACAGAGGGCACTCACAAAGTCTCGCCCATTCCGAGTCCGGGACGGTTGGCCAGCCCTCCCCCAAGGCTATAGCCCACCCGCTTTTGGGCATTTTGCTGCTCGATTAACTTGGGATGGCACCTCGGGGCTTATTTTTAAGGCTGGGCCGCTGGCTCATTTTTGGACACGTAGGGTGCTGCAAAGTCTCGCCCCATTCCGAGTCCGGCGGATTTGCTGGCCAGCCGCCTCTCACAAGCTATAAAGCCCACCCGCTTGGGCATTTTTGCGGCGGACGAACTTGGGGACGGGACCTTCGGGGCTTATTTTTCTGCGCGGCTGTGCCTACGGCCTATTTTTGGCACATGGAGGGCGCCGGAAAGGCTCGCCGATTCCGAGTCCGTGAACGAGCCAGCCCTCTCCCCAAGGCTATAGCCACCCGCTTTTTTGGGCATTTTTATGCGGACGAACTTCTGGGACGGGACCTCGGGGCTTATTTTTGGCGCAGCTGTGCTCAAGGCCTATTTTTTTGCACACGGAGGGTGCTTCGCAAAGTCTCGCCCATTCCGAGTCCGCGGACGGGGCCAGCCCTCCCAAGGCTGTAGCCCACCCGCTTTTTTGAGCATTTTTGCGGCGGATTTAACTTGGGGACGTGGACCTTCGGTGCTTATTTTGGGCGTGGCTGGGCACTCGGCCTATTTTTGGCACACGGAGGGCGTTCGCAAAGTCTCACACAATTCTGAGTCCGGCGGACGAAGTTGGCCAGCCCCTCCCCCAAAGGCTATAGCCCACCCGTTTTTTGGGCATTTTTGCGGCGGACGAACTTGGGACGGGACCTTCGGGATTATGTTTGGGCACGGCTGTGCCGCGTCTATTTTTTGGCACACGGAGGGCGCTCCCAAAGTCTCGCCCATTCCGAGTCCGGGCGGGTTGGCCAGCTCCTCCCACTCAAGGCTATAGCCCACCTGCTTTTTTGAACATTTTCGCGGCGACTTAACTTGGGGACGGACCTTCGGCTTATTTTTGGGCGCGCTGTGCCCACGGCCTATTTTTGGCACGCTGGAGTGCACTGCAATGTCTCGCCCCATTCTGAGTCCGTTGACGCCAGCCCCTCCCCAAGGCATAGCCCACCCGCTTTTTTGGGCATTTTTGCAAGTGGACTAACTTGGGACGGGACCTTCGGGCTTATTTTTGCGCAGCTGTGCCCACGGCCTCTTTTTGGCTCACGGAGGGCCTCGCAGTCTCGCCTTTCCGAGTCCGTTGACGGTGTTGGCCAGCCCTCCCCCAAGGCTATAGCCCACCCGCTGGGGCATTTTCATGGCGGCCGAACTTGGGGACGGACCTTCGGGGCTTATTTTTGGGTACGGCTGTGCCCACGGCCTATTTTTGGCACTCGGAGGGCGCCGCAATGTCTCTGCCCCATTCCGAGTCCCGGACGATTTGGGTTGGCCAGCCCTCCCCCAAGGCTATAGCCCACCCGCTTTTTGGGCATTTTTGGCGGACGAATTTGGGGACGGACCTTCGGGGCTTATTTTTGGGCCCTGCAGCCGGTCTATTTTTGGTACACGGAGGGCGCTCGCAGTCTCGCCCATTCCGAGTCCGGGCGGACGGGGCCAGCCCTCCCCAAGGTCAGAGCCCACCCGCTTTTTTGAGCATTTTTGCATGACGAACTTGGGGACGGGACCTTCGGCGCTATTTTGGGCGCGCTGTGCACTCGCCTATTTTTGGTACACGGAGGGCGCCGCAAAGTCTCACATAACCCAGTCCGCGACGAGTTGGCCAGCCCTCCCAAAGGCTATAGCCCACCCGATTTTCGGGGCATTTTGCGCGGACGAACTTGGGGACGGGACTCGGGATTATTTTTGCACGGCTGTGCCCTGCCTATTTTTGGCACACGGAGGGCGCCGCAGTCTCGCCCCATTCCGAGTCCGCGGATTTGTTGGCCAGCTCCTCCCACCAAGGCTATAGCCCACCCGCTTTTTGAACATTTTCGCATGACGAACTTGGGGACGGGACTCTCTGGGGTTTATTTTCAGGCACTGCTGTACTCCGCGCTATTTTTGGAACACCGAGGGCGCTAAGTCTCGCCCCATTCCGAGTCTCGGATTTGTTGGCCAGCCCTCCCCCAAGGCTATAGCCCACCCATTTTTGGGCATTTCTGCGGGACGGAATTTGGGGACGGGACCTTCGGGACTTATTTTTGGGCGCTGTGCCCACGGCCTATTTTTGGCACGCGGAGTGCACTGTAATGTCTCGCCCCATTCCGAGTCCGTTGAGTTGGCCAGCCCCTCCCCAAGGCTATAGCCCACCCGCTTTTTTCTTGCATTTTTACATGGCGCGGATGAACTTGGGGACGGACCTTCGGGGCTTATTTTTGGGTGCGGCTGTGCCCACGGCCTATTTTTGGCACTGGAGTGCGCCGCAGTCTCGCCCCATTCCGAGTCCGTTGACGAAGTTACAGCCCTCCCCAAGGCTATAGCCCACCCGCTTTTTGGGCATTTTTACGGCGGACTAACTTGGGGACGGGACCTCGGGGCTTATTTTTGGCGAGCTGTGCCCACGGCCTCTTTGGCTCACGGAGGGCACTCGCAGTCTCGCCTTTCCGAGTCCGTTGACGAAGTTGGCCAGCCCCTCCCCCAAGGCTATAGCCCACCCGCTTGGGGCATTCTCCGCGCGGCCGAACTTGGGACGGGACTTCGGGGCTTATTTTTGGGTACGGCTGTGCCCACGGCCTATTTTTGGCACTGAGGGCGCCGCAATGTCTCGGCCCCATTCCGAGTCCGCGGACGGTTGGCAGCCCTCCCCCAAGGCTATAGCCCACCCGCTTGGGCATTTTTGCGGCGGACGAATTTGGGGACGGGACCTTCGGGGCTTATTTTTGGGCGCCGCTGTGCCTCAAGGTCTATTTTTGGCACACGGAGGGCACTCGCAAAGTCTCGCCCCATTCCGAGTCCGGCGGACGGCGGGCCAGCCCTCCCCAAGGTCAGAGCCCACCTGCTTTTTGAGCATTTTTGCGGCGGACGAACTTGGGGACGGGACTCTTCGGCGCTTATTTTGGGCGCGGCTGTGCACTCGGCCTATTTTTGCACACGGAGGGCGCCGTAAAGTCTCACACACCCCAGTCCGGCGGACGGCACAGCCCTCCCCTGGCTATAGCCCACCCGCTTTTTCGCATTTTTTATGGCGGATGAACTTGGGACGGGACCTTCGGGGGCTTATTTTTGGGTGCGGCTGTGTCCACGGCCTATTTTTGGCACTCGGAGTGCGCTCGCAAAGTCTCGCCCCATTCCGAGTCCGTTGGACGAAGTTGGCCAGCCCCTCCCCCCAAGGCTATAGCCCACCCGCTTGGGGCATTTTGCGCGGACAAACTTGGGGACGGGACCTTCGGGGCTTATTTTGGCGCAGCTGTGCCCAAGGCCTCTTTTGGCTCACGGAGGGCACTCCGCAAAGTCTCGCCCTTTCCGAGTCCGTTGACGAGTTGGCACAGCCCTCCCCAAGGCCATAGCCCACCCGCTGGGCATTTTTGCGGCGGACGAACTTGGGGACGGACCTTCGGGGCTTATTTTTGCGGCTGTGCCCACGGCCTATTTTTGGTACTCGGAGGGTGCTCGCAATGTCTCGCCATTCCGAGTCCGGCGAGTTGGCCAGCCCTCCCTCGCAAGGCTATAGCCCACCCGCTGGGGCATTTTACGGCGGACGAATCCTTGGGGACGGGACCTTTGGGGGCTTATTTTGGGTGCGGCTGTGCCCACGGCCTATTTTTGGCACTGGAGGGTGCTCGCAATGTCTCGCCCCATTCCGAGTCCGCGGACGAGCTGGCCAGCCCTCCCCAAGGCTATAGCCCACCCGCTTTTGGGCATTTTGCGGCGGACGAACTTGGGGACGGGACCTCTGGGGCTTATGGCGCGGCTGTGTCCACCGCCAATTTTTGGAACACGGAGGGCACTCGCAAAGTCTCGCCCATTCTGAGTCCGCTGGACGAAGTTGGCCAGCCCTCCCCTGAAGGCCATAGCCCACCCGCTGGGCATTTTTGCGGCGGACGAACTTGGGGACGGGACCTTCAGGGGATTATTTTTGGGCGCGGCTTTGCCCATGGCCTATTTTTGGCACACGGAGGGCGCTCGCAAAGGCTCTCCCCATTCCGAGTCCGTTGGACGAAGTTGGCCAGCCCCTCCTCCCAAGGCTATACCCCACCCGTTTTTTGGGCATTTTTGCGGCGGACGAACTTGGGGACGGGACCTTCGGGGGCTTAGTTTTGGGTGCGCCTTTGCCCACGGCCTATTTTTGGCACACGGAGGGCACTCGCAAAGTCTCACCCCATTCCGAGTCCGTTGGACGAAGTTGGCCAGCCCCTCCCCCCAAGGCTATATAGCCCACCCGTTTTTTGGGCATTTTTGCGGCGGACGAACATGGGGACGGTAACTTCGGGGGCTTATTTTTGGGCGTGGCTGTGCCTGTGGCCTATTTTTGGCACATGGAGGGTGCTCGCAAAGTCGCGCCCCATTCCGAGTCCGCGGACGGCCAGCCCTCCTCCGCAAGGCTATAGCCCACCCGCTTGGGCATTTTTTGCGGCGGACGAACTTGGGGACGGACCTTTGGGGACTTATTTTTGGGTGCGGCTGTGCCTGCCTATTTTTGGTACTGGAGGGCGCCGCAATGTCTCGCCCCATTCCGAGTCTCGGCGGATTTGTTGGCCAGCCCCTCCCCAAGGCTATAGCCCACCTGCTTGGGCATTTTGCAGACGAACTTGGGACGGACCTTCGGGCTTTTTTGGGCGCGCTGTGCCCACGGCCTATTTTTGGCACACGGAGGGCACTCAAAAGTCTCGCCCCATTCTGAGTCCGTTGGACGAAGTTGGCCAGCCCTCCCCAAGCTGCTATAGCCCACCCGCCGGCATTTTTGGCGGACGAACTTGGGGACGGACCTTCGGGGATTATTTTTGGGCGCGGCTTTGCCCATGGCCTATTTTTGGCACACGGAGGGCGCTGCAAAGGCTCGCCCCATTCCGAGTCCGGGCGGACGAAGTTGGTCAGCCCTCCCCCAAGGCTATACCCCACCCGCTGGGCATTTTTGCGGACGAACCTGGGGACGGACATTCGGGGCTTATTTTTGCGGCTGTGCCTGTGGGCCTATTTTTGGCACACGGAGGGTGCTTCGCAAAGTCTCGCCCCATTCCGACCTGCAACGAAGTCGGCCAGCCCTCCCAAGGCTATAGCCCACCCGCTTTTGGGCATTTTTTGCGGGGACGAACTTGGGACGGGATCTTCGGGGCTTATTTTTGGGCGGCTGTGCCCATGGTTTATTTTTGGCACACGGAGGGCGCCGCATAGTCTCGCCCCATTCCGAGCCCGGCGGAGGCCAGCCCTCCCCAAGGCTATAGCCCACCCGTTTTTTGGTCATTTTTGCGGCGGACGAACTTGGGGACGGGAAAGTCGGGGGCTTATTTTGGGGCGTGACTGTGCCCGCGGCCTATTTTTGGCACAAGGAGGGTGCTCGCAAAGTCTCGCCCCATTCCGAGTCCGCTTGGACGACGCCAGCCCCTCCCCAAGGCTATATAGCCCACCTGCTGGGCATTTTTGCGGACGAACATGGGGACGGACCTTCGGGGCTTATTTTTGGCGTACAGCCTGCGCCTATTTTTGGCACATGGAGGGTGCTCGCAAAGTCTCGCCCCATTCCGAGTCCGGCGGACGGAGTTGGCCAGCCCCTCCCCGCAAGGCTATAGCCCACCCGTTTTTTGGGCATTTTTGCGGCGGACGAACTTGGGGACGGGACCTTAGGGGGCTTATTTTTGGGTGCGGCTGTGACCACGGCCTATTTTTGGCACTCGGAGGGCACTCGCAAAGTCTCGCCCCATTCCGAGTCCGCGGAGTTGGCCAACCCTCCCCAAGGCTATAGCCCACCCGTTTTTTGGGCATTTTTGCGGCGGACGAACTTGGGGACGGGACCTTCGGGGGCTTATTTTTGGGTGCGGCTGTGTCCACAGCCTATTTTTGGCACACGGAGGGCACTCGCAAAGTCTCGCCCCATTCTGAGTCCGTTGGACGAAGTTGGCCAGCCCCTCCCCCCAAGGCTATAGCCCACCCGCTTTTGGGCATTTTTGCGGACGAACTTGGGGACGGGACCTTCAGGGATTATTTTTGGCGCGGCTTGCCCATGGCTCTATTTTTGGCACACGGAGGGCGCCGCAAAGGTTCACTCCCATTCCGAGTCCGCGGATTTGGTTGGTCAGCCCTCCCCTAAGGCTATACCCCACCCTGCTGGGCATTTTTGCGGTGGATTAACTTGGGGACGGACCTTCGGGGCTTATTTTTGGGCGGCTGTGCCTGTGGCCTATTTTTGCACACGGAGGGTGCTCGCAGTCTCGCCCCATTCCGATTCCGCGGATTTAGTTGGCCAGCCCCTCCCCAAGGCTATACCCCACCCGTTTTTTGGGCATTTTTGCGGCGGACGAACTTGGGGACGGGACCTTCGGGGGCTTATTTTTGGGCGCGGCTGTGCCCATGGTTTATTTTTGGCACACGGAGGGCGCTCGCATAGTCTCGCCCCATTCCGAGCCCGGCGGATGAAGTTGGCCAGCCCCTCCCCCCAAGGCTATAGCCCACCCGCTTGGGCATTTTTGGACGAACTTGGGGACGTGAACTGGGGCTTATTTTGGGCGTGACTGTGCCCGCGCGTATTTTTAACACACGGAGGGCGCTCCCAAAGTCTCACCCATTGAGTCCGGCGGACGGTTGGCCAGCCCTCCCCAAGGCTATAGCCCACCCGCGGGGCATTTTTACGGCGGACGAACTTGGGGACGGACCTTCGGGGCTTATTTTTGGGCGCGGTTTGCCCACGGCCTATTTTTTTGCACACGGAGGGCCCTCGCAGCGATCGCCCCCATTACAAGTCCGGGCGGACGAAGTTGGCTACAGCCCTCCCCAAGGCTATACCCCACCCGCTGGGCATTTTTTGGCGGACGAACTTGGGGACGGACCTTCGGGCTTATTTTAGGCACGGCTGTACCAAGCGCCGATTTTTGGAACACGGAGGGCGCCGCTAAGTCTTGCCCCATTACGAGTCCGTGACGGTTGGCCAGCCCTCCCCCAAGGCTATAGCCCACCCGCTTTTGGGCATTTTTGCGGCGGACGAACTTGGGGACGGACCTTCGGGTGTTATTTTTGGGCGCGGCTTTGCCCACGGCCTATTTTTGGCACACGGAGGGCTCCTCGCAGCGATCGCCCCATTCCGAGTCCGCGGACGAAGTGGGCAGCCCTCCCCCAAGGCTATACCCCTCACCCGCTTTTGGGCATTTTTGCGGACGAACTTGGGGACGGACCTCGGGGTTTATTTTGTGCGTGGCTGTGCCCTGCTGGCTTATTTTTGGCACGGAGGGCGCCGCAAAGTCTCGCCCCATTCCGAGTCCGCGGATTTGGGTGGCCAGCCTCCTCCCCAAGCCTATAGCCCACCCGCTTTTGGGCATTTTTGCTTCGGACGAACTTGGGGACGGACCTTCGGGGCTTATTTTTGGGCGCGGCTTAGACCATGGCCTATTTTTGGCACATGGAGGGCGCCGTAGTCTCGCCCCCATTCCGAGTCCGGAGGATAAAGTTGGCCAGCCCCTCCCCCCAAGGCTATAGCCCACCCGTATTTTGGGCATTTTTGCGGCGGACGAATTTGGGGACGGGACCTTTGGGGGCTTATTTTTGGGCGCGGCTTTTCCCACGGCCTATTTTTGGCACGCGGAGTGCACTCGCAAAGTCTCGCCCCATTCCGAGTCCGTTGGACGAAGTTGGCCAGCCCCTCCCCCCAAGGCTATAGCCCACCCGTTTTTTCCGCATTTTTGCGGCGGACGAACTTGGGGACGGGACCTTCGGGGGCTTATTTTTGGGTACGGCTGTGCCCACGGCCTATTTTTGGCTCACGGAGGGCACTCACAAAGTCTCGCCCCATTCCGAGTCCGTTGGACGAAGTTGGCCAGCCCCTCCCCCCAAGGCTATAGCCCACCCGTTTTTTGGGCATTTTTGCGGCGGACGAACTTGGGGATGGGACCTTCGGGGGCTTATTTTTGGGTTCAGCTGTGCCCGCGGCCTATTTTTGGCACTCGGAGGGTGCTCGCAATGTCTCGCCCCATTCCGAGTCCGGCGGACGAAGTTGGCCAGCCCCTCCCCCCAAGGCTATACCCCACCCGTTTTTTGGGCATTTTATGGCGGACGAACTTGGGGACGGGACCTTCGGGGCTTATTTTTGGCGCGGCTGTGCCTGTGGCCTATTTTTGCACACGGAGGGTGCTCGCAAAGTCTCGCCCCATTCCGATTCCGGGACGAGTTGGCCAGCCTCCTCCCCAAGGCTATAGCCCACCCGCTTTTGGGCATTTTTAACTTTGGGGACGGACCTCGGGCTTATTTTTGGGCGCAGCTGTGCCCATGGTTTATTTTTTACACGGAGGGCGCCGCATAGTCTCGCCCCATTCCGAGCCCGGAGGAGTTTGCCAGCTCCTCCCCAAGGCTATAGCCCACCCGCTTTTGGGCATTTTTGCGGCGGACGAACTTGGGGACGGAACTTGGGGCTTTTTTGCGTGACTGTGCCCGCGTCTATTTTTAACACACGGAGGTCGCCTCCCAAAGTCTCGCCCATTACGAGTCCGCGGACGAAGTTGGCCAGCCTCCCCAAGGCTATAGCCCACCCGTTTTTTGGCATTTTTACGGCGGACGAACTTGGGGACGGGACCTTCGGGGGCTTATTTTTGGGCGCGGCTTTGCCCACGGCCTATTTTTGGCACACGTAGGTCCCTCGCAAAGGATCGGCCCATTCCGAGTCCGGCGGACGAAGTTGGCCAGCCCCTCCCCCCAAGGCTATACCCCACCCGTTTTTTGGGCATTTTTGCGGCGGACGAACTTGGGGACGGGACCTTCGGGGGCTTATTGTTGGGCGCGACTGTGCCCGCAGGCTATTTTTGACACACGGAGGGCGCTCGCAAAGTCTTGCCCCATTACGAGTCCGGTGGACGAAGTTGGCCAGCCCCTCCCCCCAAGGCTATAGCCCACCCGTTTTTTGGGCATTTTTGCGGCGGACGAACTTGGGGACGGGACCTTCGGGGGCTTATTTTTGTGCGTGGCTGTGCCCGCGGCTTATTTTTGGCACACGGAGGGCGCTCGCAAAGTCTCGCCCCATTCCGAGTCCGCGGACGGTTGGCCAGCCCTCCCCCAAGCCTAGCCCACCCGCTTGGGCATTTTTGCTTCTCGGACGAACTTGGGGACGGGACCTTCGGGGGCTTATTTTTGGGCGCGGCTTAGACCATGGCCTATTTTTGGCACACAGAGGGCGCCAGTCTCGCCATTCCGAGTCCGGAGGATGAAGCTGGCCAGCCCCTCCCCAAGGCTATAGCCCACCCGCATTTTTGCGGCGGACGAATTTGGGGACGGACCTGGGGCTTATTTTTGGCGCTGCTGTGCCCACGGCCTATTCTTGGCACGCTGGAGTGCACTCGCAAAGTCTCGCCCCATTCCGAGTCTGTTGGACGGTTGCCAGCCCCTCCCCAAGGCTATAGCCCACCCGCTTTTTTTTTTGGCGGACGAACTTGGGGACGGGACCTTCGGGGCTTATTTTGGGTGCGGCTATGCCCACGGCCTATTTTTGGCTCACGGAGGGCACTCACAAAGTCTCGCCCATTCCGAGTCCGTTGGACGAGTTGGCCAGCCCTCCCCAAGGCTATAGCCCACCCGCTTTTCGGGGCATTTTTGCGGACGAACTTGGGGACGGGACCTTCGGGGCTTATTTTTGGGTGCGGCTGTGCCCGCCTATTTTTGGCACTCGGAGGGTGTCGCAATGTCTCGCCCCATTCCGAGTCCGGGCGGATTTGTTGGCCAGCCCTCCCCAAGGCTATAGCCCACCCGCTTGGGCATTTTATGCGGACGAACTTGGGGACGGACCTCGGGGCTTATTTTTACGCTGCTGTGCCTGGGTGGCCTATTTTTGGCACACGGAGGGTGCTCGCAGTCTCGCCCCATTCCGATTCGCGGACGGTTGGCCAGCCCTCCCCTGCTATAGCCCACCCGCTGGGGCATTTTTGCGGCGGACGAACTTGGGGACGGGACCTTCGGGGGCTTATTTTTGGGCGCAGCTGTGCCCATGGTTTATTTTTGGCACACGGAGGGCGCTCGCATAGTCTCGCCCCCATTCCGAGCCCTGGAGGACGAGTTTGCCAGCCCTCCCCCAAGGCTATAGCCCACCCGCTTTTGGGGCATTTTTGCGGTGACGAACTTGGGGACGGGAACTTCTGGGCTTATTTTTGCGTGACTGTGCCAAGGTGCCTATTTTTAACACACGGAGGTCGCTCCCAAAGTCTCGCCCATTACGAGTCCGCGGACGAGCTGGCAGCCCTCCCCCCAAGGCTATAGCCCACCCGTTTTTTGGCATTTTTACGGCGGACGAACTTGGGGACGGGACCTTCGGGGGCTTATTATTGGGCGCGGCTTTGCCCACGGCCTATTTTTGGCAGACGGAGGGCCCTCGCAAAGGATCGGCCCATTCCGAGTCCGGCGATTTAGTTGGCCAGCCTCCCCAAGGCTATACCCCACCCGTTTTTTGGGCATTTTTGCGGCGGACGAACTTGGGGACGGGACCTTCGGGGGCTTATTGTTGGGCGCGACTGTGCCCGCAGGCTATTTTTGACACACGGAGGGCGCTCGCAAAGTCTAGCCCCATTACGAGTCCGGTGGACGAAGTTGGCCAGCCCCTCCCCCCAAGGCTATAGCCCACCCGTTTTTACGGCTGGACGAACTTGGGGACGGACCTTCGGGGCTTATTTTTGCGCGCTGCTGTGCTCGCTTATTTTTGCCACACGGAGGGCGCTCGCAAAGTCTCGCCCCATTCCGAGTCCGGCGGACGAAGTTGGCCAGCCCCTCCCCCCAAGCCTATAGCCCACCCGTTTTTTGGGCATTTTTGCTTCGGACGAACATGGGGACGGGACCTTCGGGGGCTTATTTTTGGGCACGGCTTTGACCACGGCCTATTTTTGGCACACGGAGGGCGTTCGCAAAGTCTCGCCCAATTCCGAGTCCGCGGATTTAGTTGGCCATCCCTCCCCAAGGCTATAGCCCACCCGCTGGGCATTTTTTGACGAACTTGGGGACGGGACCTTCGGGGCTTATTTTTGAGCGGCTGGGCCCACGGCCATTTTTGCACTGGGTGCGCCGCAGTCTCGCCCCATTCCGAGTCCGCGGAGCAGGCCAGCCCCTCCCCAAGGCTATAGCCCCACCCGCTTTTTTGGGCATTTTTTCGCTGACGAACTTGGACGGACTCGGTGCTTATTTTTGGGCGCGGCTGTGCCCACGGTCTATTTTTGGTACACGGAGGGTGCTCTCAAAGGCTCGCCCCATTCTGAGTCCGGCGGACGAAGTGGGCCAGCCACTCCCCCCAAGGCTATATCCCACCAGATATTTGGGCATTTTAGCGGACGATTTAATTTGGGGATGGGACCTTCGGCGTTATTTTGGGTGCGGCTGTGCCCGCAGCCTATTTTTGGCACACGGAGGGCGCCGCAGTCTCGCCCCATTCCGAGTCCGCGGACGGTTGGCCAGCCCTCCCCAAGGCTATAGCCCACCCGTTTTTTGGGCAATTTTGCGGCGCACGAACTTGGCGACGGGACCTTCGGGGGCTTATTTTTGGGAGCGACTGTGCCCACGGCCTATTTTTGGCACACGGAGGGCGCTCGCAGTCTCGCCTCATTCCGAGTCCGGCGGACAAGTGGGCCAGCCCCTCCCCAAGGCTATAGCCCATCCGCTTTTGGGCATTTATGCGGCGGATGAACATGGGGATGGGACCTCGGGGCTTATTTTGGGGCGCAGCTGTGCCCGCAGCCTATTTTTGTCACACGGAGGCCGCCGCAGTCTCTCCTCATTCCGAGTCCGCGGACGACGTTGCACAGCCCCTCCCCAAGGCTATAGCCCACCCGCTTTTGGGCATTTTTGCACGGACGAACTTGGTGACGGGACCTTCGGGACTTATTTTTGGCGCGACTGTGCCTCAAGGCCTATTGTTGGCACACGGAGGCCGGGCTCCCAAAGTCTCGCCCATTCCGAGTCCGCGGATAAAGTTGCAGCCCTCCCCAAGGCTATAGACCACCCGCTTTTGGGCATTTTGCGCGGACAAACTTGGGGACGGACCTTCTGGGGCTTAATTTGGCTGCGGCCGCGGCCTATTTTTGGCACACGGAGGGCGCCGCAAAGTCTCGCCATTCCGAGTCCGGGCGGATTTGCTGGCAGCCCCTCTCCCCAAGGCTATAGCCCACCTGTTTTTTGGGCATTTTTGCGGGGGACGAACTTGGGGACGGGACTTTTGGGGCCTTATTTTTTGGTGCGGCTCTGTCCGCGGGTTATTTTTGACACACGGAGGGCGCTCGCAAAGTCTCGCCCCATTCCGAGTCCGGCGGACGAAGCGGGCAAGCTCCCCCCCC
The DNA here is from genome assembly GCA_030449895.1 of Citrus mangshanensis. NCBI lineage: Eukaryota > Viridiplantae > Streptophyta > Magnoliopsida > Sapindales > Rutaceae > Citrus > Citrus mangshanensis. Next base: position 112,549 of record JASUUJ010000223.1, on the reverse strand, counting down.
CAACGCTAAATCCCACCCGTTTTTTGGGCATTTTTGCGGCGGATGAACTTGGGGACGGGACCTTTGGGGGCTTATTTTTGGGTACGGCTGTGCCCGCGGCCTATTTTTGGCGCACGGAGGGTGCTCGCAAAGTCTCGCCCCATTCCGAGTCCGGCGGACGAAGTTGGCCAGCCCTTCCCCCCAAGGCTATAGCCCACCCGTTTTTTGGGCATTTTTGCGGCGGACGAACGTGGGGACGGGACCTTTGGGGGCTTATTTTTGGGTGCGGGTGTGCCCGCGGCATATTTTTGGCACACGGAGGGCGCTCGCAAAGTCTCGCCCCATTCCGAGTCCAGCGGACGAAGTTGGCCAGTCCCTCCCCCAAACGCTATAGCCCACCCGTTTTTGGGCATTTTTGCGGCGGACGAACTTGGGGACCGGACCTTCGGGGGCTTATTTTTGGACATGGCTGTACCCGCGGCCTATTTTTGGCACACGGAGAGCGCTCGCAAAGTCTCGCCCATTCCGAGTCCGGCGGACGGCCAGCCCCTCCGCCAAGGCTATAGCCCACCCGCTTTTGGGCATTTTGCGGAACGAACTTGGGGACGTGACTCGGGGCTTATTTTTGGGCGCGGCTGGGTCTGCGGCCTATTTTTGGCACGCGGGGGGCGCTCGCAAAGTCTCGCCCCATTCCGAGTCCGGCGGACGAAGTGGGCAAGCTCCCCCCCCAAGGCTATAGCCCACCCGTTTTTTGGGCATTTTTACGGCGGACGAACTTGGGGACGGGACCTTCGGGGGGTTATTTTTTGGTACGGCTCTGTCCGCGGGTTATTTTTGACACACGGAGGGCGCTCGCAAAATCTCGCCCCATTCCGAGTCAGGCGGATTTGTCGCCAGCCCTCCCCCAAGGCTATAGCCCACCCGCTGGGCATTTTACGGCGGACTAACTTGGGGACGGGACCTTCGGGGCTTATTTTTGGGCGCAGCCATGCCCGCTGCCTATTTTTGGCGCATGGACGGCGCTTCGCAGTCTCGCCATTCCGAGTCCGCGGATTTGTTGGCAGCCCTCCCCAAGGGTATAGCCCACCTGTTTTTCGGGCATTTTATGGACGAACTTGGGGACGGGGCTTTTGGGGCTTATTTTTGGTGCGGCTCTGCCCGCTGGCTATTTTTGACACACGGAGGGCGCGCAAAATCTCGCCCCATTCCGAGTTTGGCGGAAGTCGCCAGCCCTCCCCAAGGCTATAGCCCACCCGCTTTTGGGCATTTTTGGCGGACGAACTTGGGGACGGGACCTTCGGGGGCTTATTTTTGGGTGCGGCTGTGTCTACGACCTATTTTTGGCACGTGGGGGGCGCTCGCAAAGTCTCGCCCCATTCCGAGTCCGGCGGACGAAGCGGGCAAGCTCCCCCCCCCCCCAAGGGTATAGCCCACCTGTTTTTTGGGCATTTTTGCGGCGGACGAACTTGGGGACGGGGCTTTTGGGGGCTTATTTTTGGGTGCGGCTCTGCCCGCGGGCTATTTTTGACACACGGAGGGCGCTCGCAAAGTCTCGCCTATTCCGAGTCCGCGGACGAGTTGGCCAGCCCTCCCCAAGGCTATAGCCCACCCGCTTTTGGGCATTTTTGCGGCGGACGAACTTGGGGACGGGACCTTCGGGGCTTATTTTTGCGCTGTGCCAAAGCGGCCTATTTTTGGCACACGGAGGGCGCCGCAAAGTCTCGCCATTCCGAGTCCGGCGGACGAGTCGCCAGCCCTCCGCCAAGGCTATAGCCCACCCGCTGGGCATTGCGGCGAACTAACTTGGGGACGGACCTTCGGGGCTTATTTTTGGGCGCGGCTGGGTCTGCGGCCTATTTTTGGCACGCTGGGGCGCTGCAGTCTCGCCCCATTCCGAGTCCGGGCGGACGGGGCAAGCTCCCCAAGGCTATAGCCCACCCGCTTTTGGGCATTTTTACGGCGGACGAACTTGGGGACGGACATTCGGGGCTTATTTTTAAGCGCCTGCTGCATATTTTTGGCGCATGGACGGCGCCGCAAAGTCTCGCCACATTCCGAGTCCGCGGATTTGGTTGGCCAGCCTTCCCCCCAAGGCTATAGCCCACCCGTTTTTTGGGCATTTTTGCGGCGGACGAACATGGGGAAGGGACCTTCGGGGGCTTATTTTGGGGTGTGGCTGTGCCCGCGGCCTATTTTTGGCACACGGAGGCCGCTCGCAAAGTCTCTCCCCATTCCGAGTCCGGCGGACGAAGTTGGCCAGCCCATCCCCCCAAGGCTATAGCCCACCCGTTTTTTGGGCATTTTTGCGCTGACGAACTTGGGGACGGGACCTTCGGGGGCTTATTTTTGTGCACGGCTTTGTCCGCGGCCTATTTTTGGCACACGGAAGGCGCTCACAAAGTCTCGCCCTATTCCGAGTCCGGCGGATGAAGTTGGCCAGCCCCTCCCCCCAAGGCTATAGCCCACCCGTTTTTTGGGCATTTTTACGGCGGACGAACTTGGGGACGGGACCTTCGGGGGCTTATTTTTGGGCACGGCTCTGCCCGCGGCCTATTGTTGGCACACGGAGGCCGCTCCCAAAATCTCGCCCCATTCCGAGTCCGGCGGACGAAGTCGGCCAGCCCCTCCCCCCAAGGCTATAGCCCACCCGTTTTTTGGGCATTTTTGCGGCGGACGAACTTGGGGACGGGACCTTCGGGGGCTTATTTTTGCTGTGCCCCAAGGCCTCATTTTTGGCACACGGAGGGCGCTCGCAAAGTCTCGCCTATTCCGAGTCCGGCGGACGAAGTTGGCCAGCCCCTCCCCCCAAGGCTATAGCCCACCCGTTTTTTGGGCATTTTGGCGGCGGACGAACTTTGGGACGGGACATTCGGGGACTTATTTTTGGGCGCGGCTGTGCCCGCAGCCTATTATTGGCACACGGAGAGCGCTCGCAAAGTTTCGCCCCATTCCGAGTCCGGCGGACTAATTTGGCCAGCCCCTCCCCCCAAGGCTGTAGCCCACCCGTTTTTTGAGCATTTTTGCGGCGGATGTAATTGGGGACGGTACCTTCGGGCGCTTGTTTTGGGCACTGCTGTGCCCTCAGCCTATTTTTGGCACACGGAGGGCGCTCGCAAAGTCTCGCCCCATTCCGAGTCTGGCGGACGGGGCCAGCCCTCCCCAAGGCTATAGCCCACCTGCTTTTTTGGGCATTTTTGCGGCGGACTTAACTCGGGACGGGACTCTTCGGGGCTTATTTTTAAGGCTGTGCCTGTGGCCTATTTTTGGCACACGGAGGGCGCCGCAAAGTCTCGCACACCCGAGTCCGCGATTTAGTGGCCAGCCCTAAAGGCTATAGCCCACCCGCTTTTGGGCATTTTTTCGCGGACGAACGGGGACGGGACCTTCGGGGCTTATTTTGACACGGCTGTGCTCGCGTCTATGTTTGGTACACGGAGGGAGCTTCGCAAAGTCTCGCCCCATTCCGGTCCGCGGACGGTGGGCCAACTCCTCCCACTCAAGGCTATAGCTCACCCGTTTTTTGAACATTTTCGCGGCGGACGAACTTGGGGACGGGACCTTCGGGGGCTTATTTTGGGGCACGGCTGTACCCGCGGCCTATTTTTGGCACATGGAGGGCGCTCGCAAAATCTCGCCCCATTGCGAGTCCGCGGATTTGTTGGCCAGCCCCTCCCCAAGGCTTTAGACTACCCGTTTTTTGGGCATTTTTGCGGCGGAAGAACTTGGGGACGGGACCTTCGGGGGCTTATTTTTGGGTGCGGCTGTGCCCGATGCCTATTTTTGGCACACGGAGGGCGCTAAAAGTCTCGCCCCATTCCGAGTCCGGACGAAGGGCCAGCCCTCCCCAAGGCTATAGCCCACCCGTTTTTTGGGCTTTTTTGCGGCGGACGAACTTGGGGACTGGACCTTCGGGTGCTTATTTTTGGTGGCAGCTGTGCCCGTTGCCTATTTTTGGCACACGGAGAGCGCTTACAAAGTCTCGCCCATTCCGAGTCCGGCGGATTTGGCGGCCAGCCCGCCCCCAAGGCTATAGCCCACCCGCTTTTGGGCATTTTTATGGCGGACGAACTGTGGGACGGGACCTTCGGTGTTTGTTTTTGGCGCGGCTGTTCCCACGGCCTATTTTTGGCATACGGAGGGCACTCGCAGTCTAGCCCCATTCCGAGTCCGCGGACGAAGTTGGCCAGCCCCTCCCCCCAAGGCTATAGCCCACCCGTTTTTTGGGCATTTTTGCGGCGGACGAACTTGGGGACGGGACCTTCGGGCGTTTATTTTTTGGCGCGGCTGTTCCCACGGCCTATTTTTGGCACTCGCAGGGCGCTCGCAAAGTCTCGCCCCATTCCAAGTCCGTGGATTTGCTGACCTCTCCCAAGGCTATAGCCCACCCGTTTTTTGGGCATTTTTACGGCGGACGAACTTGGGGACGGGACCTTCGGGCACTTATTTTTTCTAGCGGCTGTGAACTCGGCCTTTTGTTGGCATACAGAGGCCGTTCCCAAAGTCTCGCCCCATTCCGAGTCCGCAGACTTGGCTGCACTCCTCCCCAAGGCTACAGCCCACCCGTTTTTTGTGCATTTTTGCGGCGGACGAACTTGGGGACGGCACCTTCGGGCACTTGTTTTTGGTCGCGGCTGTGCCCGCGGCCTATTGTTGGCATACAGAGGCCGTTCCCAAAGTCTCGCCCCATTCCGAGTCCGGCGGACGAAGTCGGCCAATCCCTCCCCCCAAGGCTATAGCCCACCCGCTTTTGGGCATTTTTGAAGAACTTGGGGACGGACCTCTCGGGGCTTATTTTTTGGCGCGCTATGCCCACGTCCTATTTTTGCACACGGAGGCTGTTCGCAAAGTCTCGCCCCATTCGAGTCCGGCGGAAGAAGTTGGCCAGCCCCTCCCCAAGGCTATAGCCCACCCGCTTTTGGGCATTTTTCATGGCGGACGAACTTTGGGGACGGACCTTCGGGGCTTATTTTTGGGCGCGCTGTGCCTCGGCCTATTTTTGGCTCACGGAGGGCGCTCGCAAGTCTCGCCCCATTCCGAGTCCGCGGAAAGTGGGCCAGCCCTCCCCAAGGCTATAGACCACCCGCTTTTTTGGGGCATTTTTGCGGCGGACGAACTTGGGGACGGGACCTTTGGGCTTATTTGGGCGCGCCGTGTCCACGCCCTATTTTTTGCACACGGAGGCCTTCGCAAAGTCTCGCCCATTCCGAGTCCGGGCGGACGAATTTGGCCAGCTCCTCCCCAAGGCTATAGCCCACCCGCTTTTGGGCATTTTTGCGCACGAACTTGGGAACGGGACCTTCGGGGCTTATTTTTGGGCGCAAGGCTGTGCCTGGCCTATTGTTGGCACACAGAGGCTGCTCCCAAAGTCTCGCCCCATTCCGAGTCCGCAGATTTGTCGCCAATCCCTCCCCAAGGCTATAGCCCACCCGCTTTTGGGCATTTTTTGGGCGCTAACTTGGGGACGGGACCTTCAGGCGCTTTATTTTTGGGCGCAGCTGTGCCCACGGCCTATTTTTGGCTCACGGAGGGCGCCGCAAAGTCTCGCCCCATTCTCGAGTCCGCGGATTTGGCCAGCCCCTCCCCAAGGCTATAGACCACCCATTTTTGGGCATTTTTAATGGACGAACTTGGGGACGGGACCTTCGGGTGCTTATTTTTAAGAGCGGCTGTGCCTCGCGTCTATTTTTGGCACACGGAGGGCGCCGCAAAGTCTCGCCCATTCCGAGTCCCGGGAGTTGGCCAGCCCTCCCCAAGGCTATAGCCCACCCGCTGGGCATTTTTGCGGACGAACTTGGGGACGGGACCTTCAGGCGCTTATATTTGATGCGGCTGTGCCGCGGACTATTTTTGGCACTGAGGGCGCCGCAAAGTCCCGCCCCATTCCGAGTCCGGCGGACTAAGTCGTGACTCCTCTCCCCAAGGCTATAGCCCACCCGTTTTTTGGGCATTTTTACGGCGGACGAACTTGGGGACGGGACCTTCGGGCACTTATTTTTTGGTGCGGCTGTGCCCGAGGCCTATTTTTGGCACACGGAGGGCGCTCGCAAAGTCTCGCCCATTCCGAGTCCGGCCGACGAAGTCGGCCAGCCCCTCCGCCCAAGGCTATAGCCCACCCGTTTTTTGCGCATTTTTGCGGCGGACGAACTTGGGGACGGGACCTTCGGGGGCTTATTTTTGGGCGCGGCGGTGCCCACGTCCTTTTTTTTTCACACGGAGGCCGTTCGCAAAGTCTCGCCCCATTCCGAGTCCGGCGGAAGAAGTTGGCCAGCCCCTCCCCCCAAGGCTATAGCCCACCCGTTTTTTGGGCATTTTTGCGGACTTAACTTGGGGACGGGACCTTCGGGGCTTATTTTTGGGCGCCTGTGCTGCCTATTTTTGGCTCACGGAGGCCGGCAGTCTCACCCATTCCGAGTCCGCGGACGGTTGGCCAGCCCCTCCCCCCAAGGCAATACCCCACCCTGTTGGGCATTTTTGCGGCGCACGAACTTGGGAACGGGACCTTCGGGGGCTTATTTTTGGGCGCGGCTGTGCCCGCTGCCTATTGTTGGCACGCAGAGGCCGTTCCCAAAGTCTCGCCCCATTCCGAGTCCGGCGGACGAAGTCGGCCAGCCCCTCCCCCCAAGGCTATAGCCCACCCGTTTTTTGGGCATTTTTGCGGCGCACGAACTTGGGAACGCGACCTTCGGGGGCTTATTTTTGGGCGCGGCTGTGCCCACGTCCTATTTTTTGCACACGGAGGCCGTTCGCAAAGTCTCGCCCCATTCCGAGTCCGGCGGACGAAGTTGGCCAGCCCCTCCCCCCAAGGCTATAGCCCACCCGTTTTTTGGGCATTTTTGCGGCGCACGAACTTGGGAACGCGACCTTCGGGGGCTTATTTTTGGGTGCGGCTGTGCCCGCGGCCTATTGTTGGCACACAGAGGCCGTTCCCAAAGTCTCGCCCCATTCCGAGTCCGGCGGACGAAGTCGGCCAATCCCTCCCCCCAAGGCTATAGCCCACCCGTTTTTTGGGCATTTTTGCGTCGGAAGAACTTGGGGACGGGACCTTCGGGGGCTTATTTTTTGGCGCGGCTATGCCCACGTCCTATTTTTTGCACACGGAGGCTGTTCGCAAAGTCTCGTCCCATTCTGAGTCCGGCGGAAGAAGTTGGCCAGCCCCTCCCCCCAAGGCTATAGCCCACCCGCTTGGGCATTTTTGCGGACGAACTTGGGGACGGGACCTTCGGGGCTTATTTTTGGGCGCGGCTGTGCCCGCGGCTCTATTTTTGGCTCACGGAGGGCGCGAAGTCTCGCCCCATTCCGAGTCCGGCGGATTTGCGGGCCAGCCCCTCCCCAAGGCTATAGACCACCCTGCTTTTTGGGCATTTTAAGGACGATTTAACTTGGGGACGGGACCTTCGGGGCTTATTTTTGGGCGCGGCCGTGTCCACGCCCTATTTTTGCACACGGAGGCCTGCTTCGCAGTCTCGCCCCATTCCGAAGTCCGCGGACGAACTTGGCCAGCCCTCCCCAAGGCTATAGCCCACCCGCATTTTGCGGCGCACGAACTTGGGAACGGGACCTTCGGGGCTTATTTTTGGGCGCGCTGTGCCTCAAGGCCTATTGTTGGCACACAGAGGCCGCTCCCAAAGTCTCGCCCCATTCCGAGTCCGGCGACGATTTGTCGCAATCCCTCCCCAAGGCTATAGCCCACCCGTTTTTTGGGCATTTTTGCGGCGGGCGAACTTGGGGACGGGACCTTCAGGCGCTTATTTTTGGGCGCAGCTGTGCCCACGGCCTATTTTTGGCTCACGGAGGGCGCTCGCAAAGTCTCGCCCCATTCTGAGTCCGGCGGACGAAGTTGGCCAGCCCCTCCCCCCAAGGCTATAGACCACCCATTTTTTGGGCATTTTTGCGGCGGACGAACTTGGGGACGGGACCTTCGGGTGCTTATTTTTAAGAGCGGCTGTGCCCGCGGTCTATTTTTGGCACACGGAGGGCGCTCGCAAAGTCTCGCCCCATTCCGAGTCCGGCGGACGAAGTTGGCCAGCCCCTCCCCCCAAGGCTATAGCCCACCCGTTTTTTGGGCATTTTTGCGGCGGACGAACTTGGGGACGGGACCTTCAGGCGCTTATATTTGGATGCGGCTGTGCCCGCGGACTATTTTTGGCACTCGGAGGGCGCTCGCAAAGTCCCGCCCCATTCCGAGTCCGGCGGACTAAGTCGGCCAGACCCTCTCCCCAAGGCTATAGCCCACCCGTTTTTTGGGCATTTTTACGGCGGACGAACTTGGGGACGGGACCTTCGGGCACTTATTTTTTGGTGCGGCTGTGCCCGAGGCCTATTTTTGGCACACGGAGGGCGCCGCAGTCTCGCCATTCCCGAGTCCGCCGACGGTCGGGCCAGCCCCTCCGCCCCAAGGCTATAGCCCACCTGCTTTTGCATTTTATGGCGGACGAACTTTGGGACGGACCTTCGGGGCTTATTTTTGGCGCATGTGCCCACGCCCTTTTTTTCACACGGAGGCCGCTTCGCAAAGTCTCGCCCCATTCCGAGTCCGGCGGAAGAAGTTGGCCAGCCCTCCCCAAGGCTATAGCCCACCCGCTGGGCATTTTTACGCGGACGAACTTGGGGACGGACCTTCGGGGCTTATTTTTGGGCGCGCCTGTGCCCTGCCTATTTTTGGCTCACGGAGGCCGCTTCGCAAAGTCTCACCCATTCCGAGTCCGCGGATTTGGCCAGCCCTCCCCCAAGGCTATAGCCCACCCGCTTGGGCATTTTGGCGCACGAACTTGGGAACGGGACCTTCGGGGCTTATTTTTGGGCGCGCTGTGCCCGCTGCCTATTGTTGGCACGCAGAGGCCGCTCCCAAAGTCTCGCCCATTCCGAGTCCGCGGACGGTCGCCAGCCCCTCCCCAAGGCTATAGACCACCCGCTTTTGGGCATTTTTGGCGGAGGACCTTGGGGACGGGACCTTCGGGGGCTTATTTTTGGGCGCGGCTGTGCCCACGTCCTATTTTTTGCACACGGAGGCCGGTCGCAAAGTCTCGCCCCATTCCGAGTCCGCGGACGGTTGGCCAGCCCTCCCCAAGGCCATAGCCCACCCGCTTGGGCATTTTTGCGGCGCACGAACTTGGGAACGCGACCTTCGGGGGCTTATTTTTGGGTGCGGCTGTGCCCGCGGCCTATTGTTGGCACACAGAGGCCGTTCCCAAAGTCTCGCCTTATTCCGAGTCCGGCGGACGAAGTCGGCCAATCCCTCCCCCCAAGGCTATAGCCCACCCGTTTTTTGGGCATTTTTGCGGCGGACGAACTTGGGGACGGGACCTTCGGGCGCTTATTTCTGGGCGCAGCTGTGCCCACGGCCTATTTTTGGCTCACGGAGGGCGCTCGCAAAGTCTCGCCCCATTCCGAGTCCGGCGGACGAAGTTGGCCAGCCCCTCCCCCCAAGGCTATAGCCCACCCGTTTTTTGGGCATTTTTGCGGCGCACGAACTTGGGAACGGGACCTTTGGGGGCTTATTTTTGGGCGCGGCTGTGCCCGCGGCCTATTGTTGGCACACAGAGGCCGTTCCCAAAGTCTCGCCCCATTCCGAGTCCGGCGGACGAAGTCGGCCAATCCTCCCCAAGGCTATAGCCCACCCGCTGGGCATTTTTTGCGGACGAACTTGGGGACGGGACCTTCGGCGCTATTTTGGGCACGGCTGTGCCTGCGGTCTATTTTTGGTTCACGGAGGGCGCCTGCAAAGTCTCGCCCATTCCGAGTCCGGCGGACGGTTGGCCAGCCCTCCCCAAGGCTATAGACCACCCGTTTTTTGGGCATTTTTGCGGCGGACGAACTTGGGGACGGGACCTTCGGGGGCTTATATTTAAGCGCGGCTGTGCCCACGGTCTATTTTTGGCACACGGAGGGCGCTCGCAAAGTCTCGCCCCATTCCGAGTCTGGCGGACGAAGTGGGCCAGCCCCTCCCCCCAAGGCTATAGCCCACCCGTTTTTTGGCCATTTTTGCAGCGGACGAACTCGGGGACGGGACCTTCGGGGGCTTATTTTTGGGTGTGACTGTGCCCGTGGCCTATTTTTGGCACACGGAGGGGGCTCGCAAAGTCTCGCACAATTCCGAGTCCGGCGGACGAAGTTGGCCAGCCCCTCCCACCAAGACTATAGCCCACCCGTTTTTTGGGCATTTTTGCATCGGACGAACTCGGGGACGGGACCTTCGGGGGCTTATTTTTGGGTTCGGCTGTGCCCGTGGCCTATTTTTGGCACACGGAGGCCGTTCGCAAAGTCTCGCCCCATTCAGAGTCCGCGGACGGTTGGCCAGCCCTCCCCAAGGCTATTGTCCACCCGCTATTTGGGCATTTTTTTGCGGACGAATTTGGGGACGGGACCTTCGGGGGCTTATTTTTTGGGTGCGGCTTTGCCCGTGGCCTATTTTTGGCACACGGAGGGCGCTCGCAAAGTCTCGCCCCATTCCGAGTCCGGCGGACGAAGTTGGCCGGCCCCTCCCCCGAAGGCTATAGCCCACCCGATTTTTGGGCATTTTTGCGGCGGACGAACCTGGGGACGGGACCTTCGGGGGTTTATTTTTGGGCACGGCTGTGCCCGCGGCCTATTTTTTGCACACGGAGGCCGTTCGCAAAGTCTCGCCCCATTCAGAGTCCGGCGGACGAAGTTGGCCAGCCCCTCCCCCCAAGGCTATAGCCCACCCGTTTTTTGGGCATTTTTGCGGCGGACGAACTTGGGGACGGGACCTTCGGGGGCTTATATTTAAGCGCGGCTGTGCCCACGGTCTATTTTTGGCACACGGAGGGCGCTCGCAAAGTCTCGCCCCATTCCGAGTCTCGTGACGGCGGGCCAGCCCTCCCCCAAGGCTATAGCCCACCCGCTTTTGGCCATTTTTGCAGCGGACGAACTCGGGGACGGACCTTCGGGGCTTATATTTAAGCGCGGCTGTGCCCACGGTCTATTTTTGGCACACGGAGGGCGCCGCAAAGTCTCGCCCCATTCCGAGTCCGCGGACGGCGGGCCAGCCCTCCCCAAGGCTATAGCCCACCCGCTTTTGGCCATTTTTGCAGCGGACGAACTTGGGGACGGACCTTCGGGGCTTATTTTGCCGCGCTGTGCCCGCGTCTATTTTTGGCACACGGAGGGCGCCGCAAAGTCTCGCCCCATTCCGAGTCTGGCAAGTGGATTTGTGGGCCCGCCTCCCCAAGACTATAGCCCACCCGCTTTTTGGGCATTTTTGCATCGGACGAACTCGGGACGGGACCTTCGGGGCTTATTTTTGCTCACAGCTGTGTGGCCTATTTTTGCACACGGAGGGGGCCTGCAAAGTCTCAGATAATTCCGAGTCCGGCGGACAAAGTTGGCCAGCCCCTCCCCCCAAGGCTATAGCCCACCCGTTTTATGGCATTTTTGCGGCGCACGAACTTGGGGACGGGACCTTCGGGCACTTATTTTTAAGCGCGGCTGTGCCCGCGGTCTATTTTTGGCACACGGAGGGCGCTCGCAAAGTCTCGCCCCATTCCGAGTCTCGGCACGGGGCCCGCCTCCCCAAGACTATAGCCCACCCGCTTGGGCATTTTTGCATCGACGAACTGGGACGGGACCTTCGGGGTCTTATTTTTGTTCAAGCTGTGCCTGGGTGGCCTATTTTTGGCACACGGAGGGGGCTCGCAAAGTCTCGCACATTCCGAGTCCGCGGACGGTTGGCCAGCCCTCCCCAAGGCTATAGCCCACCCGCTGGGCATTTTTGCGCACGAACTTGGGAACGGGACCTTTGGGGGCTTATTTTTGGCGCGGCTGTGCCGCGGCCTATTGTTGGCACACAGAGGCCGCTCCCAAAGTCTCGCCCCATTCCGAGTCCGCGGACGGTCGCCAATCCCTCCCCAAGGCTATAGCCCACCCGCTTTTGGGCATTTTTGGGCGGACGAACTTGGGGACGGACCTTCGGGCGCTTATTTTTGGGCACGGCTGTGCCCGCTCTATTTTTGGTTCACGGAGGGCGCTCGCAAAGTCTCGCCCCATTCCGAGTCCGCGGATTTGTTGGCCAGCCTCTCCCCAAGGCTATAGACCACCCGCTTTTGGGCATTTTTGCGGACGAACTTGGGGACGGACCTCGGGGCTTATATTTAAGCGCTGCTGTGCCCACGGTTCATTTTTGGCACACGGAGGGCGCCGCAAAGTCTCGCCATTCCGAAGTCCCGGGCGGACGAAGTGGGCCAGCCCTCCCCAAGGCTATAGCCCACCCGCTTTTTGGCCATTTTTGCAGCGACGAACTCGGGACGGACCTTCGGGGCTTATTTTTGGGTGACTGTGCCTGTGGCCTATTTTTGGCACACGGAGGGGGCTCTGCAGTCTCGACAGACAATTCCGAGTCCGGGCGGAGTTGGCCAGCCCCTCCCACCAAGGCTATAGCCCACCCGCTTGGGCATTTTTGCGGACGAACTTGGGGACGGGACCTTCGGGGCTTATTTTTGGGCGCAAGTTGTGTCCACGGCCTATGTTTGGTACACGGAGGGCGCACAAAGTCTCGCCCCATTCCGAGTCCGCGGATTTGTTGGCCAGCCCCTCCCCAAGGCTATTGTCCACCCCGTTATTTGGGCATTTTTTGGCGGATTTAATTTGGGGACGGGACCTTCGGGGCTTATTTTTGGGTGCGGCTTTGCCGCGTGGCCTATTTTTGGCACACGGAGGGCGCCGCAAAGTCTCGCCCCATTCCGAGTCCATGACGCTGGCCGGCCCTCCCGAAGGCTATAGCCCACCCGATTTTTGGGCATTTTTGGCGGACGAACCTGGGGACGGACTCGGGTTTATTTTTGGGCACGGCTGTGCTCAAGGCCTATTTTTTTGCACACGGAGGCCGCTGCAAAGTCTCGCCCCATCTCGAGTCCGCGGACGAAGTTGGCCAGCCCCTCCCCCCAAGGCTATAGCCCACCCGTTTTTTGGGCATTTTGGCGGCGGACGAACTTGGGGACGGGACCTTCGGGGACTTATTTTTGGGCGCGGCTGTGCCCCCGTCCTATTTTTGGCACACGGAGGGCGCTCGCAAAGTCTCGCCCCATTCCGAGTCCGGCGGATTTGTTGGCCAGCCCTCCCCAAGGCTATAGCCCACCCTGCTTTTGGGCATTTTTGCGGACGAACTTGGGGACGTGGACCTTTGGGGGCTTATTTTTAAGCGCGGCTGTGCCCACGGTCTATTTTTGGCACACGGAGGGCGCTCGCAAAGTCTCGCCCCATTCCGAGTCTGAAGGATTTGTTGGCCAGCCCTCCCCAAGGCTATAGACCACCCGCTTTTTGGGCATTTTTGACTAACTTGGGGACGGGACCTTTGGGGGCTTATTTTAAGCGCGGCTTTGCCTCGGTCTATTTTTGGCACACGGAGGGCGCGCAAAGTCTCGCCCATTCCGAGTCTGGCGGGATTTGGGCCAGCCCCTCCCCCCAAGACTATAGCCCACCCGTTTTTTGGGCATTTTTGCATCGGACGAACTCGGGGACGGGACCTTCTGGGGCTTATTTTTGGGTTCGGCTGTACCCACGGCCTATTTTTGGTACACGGAGGGCGCTCGCAAAGTCTCGCCCCATTCAGAGTCCGGCGGACGAAGTTGGCCAGCCCCTCCCCCCAAGGCTATAGCCCACCCGTTTTTTGGGCATTTTGGCTGCGGACGAACTTGGGGACGGGACCTTCGGGGGCTTATTTTTTGGGTGCGGCTTTGCCCGTGGCCTATTTTTGGCACACGGAGGGTGCTCGCAAAGTCTCGCCCCATTCCGAGTCCGGCCGACGAAGTTGGCCAGCCCCTCCCCCCAAGCCTATAGCCCACCCGTTTTTTGGGCATTTTTGCGGCGGACGAACTTGGGGACGGGACTTTCGGGGGCTTATTTTTGGACATGGCTGTGCCCGTGGCCTATGTTTAGCAAACGGAGGGCGCCGCAGTCTCACCCCATTCCGAGTCCGCGGACGGTTGGCCAGCCCTCCCCCAAGGCTATAGCCCACCCGCTGGGCATTTTGGCGGCGGACGAACTTGGGGACGTGGACCTTCGGGACTTATTTTTGGGCGCGGCTGTGCCCCCTGCCCTATTTTTTTGGCACACGGAGGGCGCGCAGTCTCGCCCCATTCCGAGTCCGCGGACGGTTGGCCAGCCCTCCCCAAGCTATAGCCCACCCGCTTTTGGGCATTTTTGCGGCGGACGAACTTGGGGACGGGACCTTCGGGGCTTATTTTGCTGCTGTACCCGCGGCTCATTTTTGGCACACGGAGGGCGCCGCAAAGTCTCGCCTCATCTCAGAGTCCGCGGACGAAGTTGGCCAGCCCCTCCCCAAGGCTATAGCCCACCCGCTTTTGGGCATTTTGGCGGCGGACGAACTTGGGGACGGGACCTTCGGGACTTATTTTTGGGCGCGGCTGTGCCCCCGTCCCATTTTTGGCACACGGAGGGCGCAAAGTCTCGCCCCATTCCGAGTCCGGCGGACGAAGTTGGCCAGCCCCTCCCCCCAAGGCTATAGCCCAGCCGTTTTTTGGGCATGTTTGCGGCGGACAAACTTGGGGACGGGGACTGTGGGCGCTTGGTTTTGGGCGCGGCTGTGCCCGCAGCCTATTTTTGGCACACGGAGGGCGCCACAAAGTATCGCCCCATTACGAGTCCGGCGGACGAAGTTGGCCATCCCCTCCCCCCCAGGCTATATCCCCAGCGTTTTTTGGGGATTTTTGCGGGGGTCGAACTTTGGGTAGGGTCATTGGGGGGGTTAGTTTTGGGCGCGGCTGTGCCCGCAGCCTATTTTTGGCACACGGAGGGCGCTTGCAAAGTCTCGCCCCATTCCGAGTCCGCGGATCCTGGGCCAGCCCCTCCCCAAGGCTATAGCCCACCCGCTGGGGCATTTTTGCGCGGACGAAGGGGAAGGGACGCTCGACGCCTGTTTTTGGACGCGGCTGTGCCTGCGCGTCTATTTTTGGCACACGGAGGGCGCCGCAGAGTCTCGCCTCATTCCGAGTCCGGACGAGTTGGCCAGCCCCTCCCCAAGGCTATAGCCCACCCATTTTTGGGCATTTTTGCGGCGGATTTAACTTGGGGACGGGACCTTCGGGGCTTATTTTTGGCGCTGTGACCGCTGCCTATTTTTGGCACACGGAGGGCGGTCGAAAGTCTCACCCCATTCCGAAGTCCGCGGATTTGTTGGCCAGCCCCTCCCCAAGGCTATAGCCCACCCGCTTTTTGGGCATTTTTAAGGCGGACGACCTTGGGGACGGACCTTCGGTTCTTATTTTTGGCTGGCTGTGCCCGTGGCCTATTTTTGGCACACGGAGGGTGGTCGCAAAGTCTCTCCCCATTCCGAGTCCAGCGGACGAAGTTTGCCAGCCCCTCCCCCCAAGGCTATAGCCCACCCGTTTTTTGGGCATTTTTGCGGCGGACGAACTTGGGGACGGGACCTTCGGTCGCGTCATTGCCCGCGGCCAATTTTTAGCACTCGGATGTGCTCGCAGTATCGCCCCATTCCGAGTCCGCGGACGGTTGGCCAGCCCTCCCCAAGGCTATAGCCCACCCGTTTTTTGGGCATTTTTGCGGCGGACGAATTTGGGGACGGGACGTTCGGACGCTTGTTTTTAGGCGCGGCTGTTCCTGCGGCCTATTTTTGGCAAACGGAGGGCGCTCGCAGAGTCTCGCCCCATTCCGAGTCCGGCGGATGAAGTTGGCCAGCCCCTCCCCCCAAGGCTATAGCCCACCCGTTTTTTGGGCATTTTATGCGGACGAATCCTCGGGGACTGACCTTCGGTTGCTTTTTTTTGGGCGCGGCTGTGCCAGCGGCCTATTTTTGGCACACGGAGGGCGCTTGCAAAGTTTCGCCCCATTCCGAGTCCGGCGGATGAAGTTGGCCAGCCCCTCCCCCCAAGGCTATAGCCCACCCGTTTTTTGGGCATTTTTGACGAATTTGGGGACGGGACGCTCGGACGCTGTTTTTGGGCACGGCTGTGCCCAAGGCCTATTTTTGGCACACGGCGGGCGCCGCAGAGTCTCGCCCATTCCGAGTCCGCGGACGGTTGGCCAGCCCTCCCCCAAGGCTATAGCCCACCCGCTTTTTTGGGCATTTTGAGGCGGACGAACTTGGGGACGGACCTTCGGTGCTTATTTTGGGCGCGGCTGTGACCGCGCCTATTTTTGGCACACGGAGGGCGGTCACAAAGTCTCACCCCCATTCCGAGTCCGCGGACGAAGTTGGCCAGCCCCTCCCCCAAGGCTATAGCCCACCCGCTTGGGCATTTTTTGGCGGACTAACTTGGGTACTGGACCTTCGGGCGCTTATTTTTGGGCGCGCTGTGCCTGGCCTCATTTTTGGCATTACACGGAGTGTGTCGCAAAGTCTCGCCTCATTCCGAGTCCGCGGACGGTTGGCCAGCCCTCCTCAAGGCTATAGCCCACCCGCTTTTTGGGCATTTTTGCGGCGGACGAACTTGGGACGGGACCTTCGGCACTTATTTTTGGGCGCTGGCTGTGCCCGCCTGCCTATATTTGGCACACGGAGGGCGCTTGCAAAGTCTCGGCCCATTCCGAGTCCGGCGGACGGTTGGCCAGCCCTCCCCAAGGCTATAGCCCACCCGCTGGGCATTTTTACGCGGACGAATTTGGGGGACGGGACGTTCGGACGCTTGCTTTTGGGTGCGGCTGTTCCTGCAGCCTATTTTTGGCACACGGAGGGCGCTCCCAGAGTCTCGCCCCATTCCGAGTCCGGCGGACGAAGTGGGCCAGCCCCTCCCCCCAAGGCTATAGCCCACCCGTTTTTTTGGCTTTTTTGGGCGGACGAACTCGGGACTGACCTTCGGTGCTTATTTTTGGGCACGGCTGTGCCCACGGCCTATTTTTGGCACACGGAGGGCGCCAGAGAGTCTCGCCCCATTCCGAAGTTCGCGGACGGTTGGCCAGCCCCTCCCCAAGGCTATAGCCCACCCGCTGGGCATTTTTGCGGACGAACTCGGGACTGACCTTCGGGAGCTTATTTTTGGGCGTGGCTGTGCCCATGGCCTATTTTTGGCACATGGAGGGCGCTCGCACAGTCTCGCCCCATTCCGAGTCCGAGGGACGAAGTTTGCCAGCCCCTCCCCCAAAGGCTATAGCCCACCCGTTTTTTGGGCAATTTTGCGGCGGACGAACTTGGGGACGGACCTTCGGGCGCTTATTTTTGGGTGTGGCAGTGCCTCATGGGCCTATTTTTGCACTCGGAGGGCACCTCGCAAAGTCTCGCCCCATTCCGAGTCCGCGGACGGTTGGCCAGCCCTCCCCAAGGCTATAGCCCACCCGCTTTTTTGGCATTTTGCGCGGATTTAACTTTGGGACGGGACGTTCGGACGCTTGTTTTTGGGCGCGGCTGTGCCCGCGGCCTATTTTTTATCACACGGAGGGCGCTCGCAGAGTCTCGCCCCATTCCGAGTCCGGCGGACGAAGTGGGCCAGCCCCTCCCCCCAAGGCTATAGCCCACCCGTTTTTTGGGCATTTTTGAGGCGGACGAACTTGGGGACAGGACCTTCGGGTGCTTATTTTTGGGCGCGGCTGTGACCGCTGCCTATTTTTGGCACACGGAGGGTGCTCGCAAAGTCTTGCCCCATTCCGAGTCCGGCGGACAAAGTTTTTCCAGCCCCTCCCCCCAAGGCTATAGCCCACCCGTTTTTTGGGCATTTTTGCGGCGGACGAAGTTGGGGCCGGGACATTCGGACGCTGGTTTTTGGGGGCGGTGGTTCCGGTGGCCTATTTTTGGCACACGGAGGTTGCTCGCAGAGTCTCGCCCATTCCGAGTCCGCGGATTTGGTTGGCCAGCCCCTCCCCAAGGCTATAGCCCACCCGCTTTTGGGCATTTTTGGCGGACGAATCCTGGGACTGGACCTTCGGCACTTCTTTTTGGGCGCGGCTGTTCCCACGGCCTATTTTTGGCACACGGAGGTCGCTCGCAGAGTCTCGCCCCATTCCGAGTCCCGCGGACGAAGTTGGCCAGCCCCTCCCCCCAAGGCTATAGCCCACCCGTTTTTTGGGCATTTTTGCGCGACGACTTAACTCGGGACTGGACCTTCGACGCTATTTTTGGGTTCGCAGCTCCTCGGCCTATTTTTGGCACACGGAGGGCACTCGCAGAGTCTCGCCCCATTCCGAGTCCGGCGGACGAAGAGGGCCAGCCCCACCCCCCAAGGCTAAAGACCACCCGTTTTTTGGACATTTTTGCGGCTGACGAACTTGGGGAAGGGACCTTCGGGGTCTTATTTTTGCGGACGGTTATTTTTGGGACATGGAGGGCTCTCGAAAAGTCTCGCCCCATTCCGAGTCCGGCCGACGAAGTTGGCCAGCCCTCCCCCCAAGGCTATAGCCCACCCGTTTTTGGGCAATTTTGCGGCGGACGAACATGGGGACGGGACCTTCGGGCGCTTATTTTTGGACGCGGCTGTGCCCGCAGCCTATTTTTGGAACACGGAGGGCGCCGCAGTCTCGCCCCATTCCGAGTCCGCGGACGAGTTGGCCATCCCTCCCCAAGGCTATAGCCCACCCAAGCTTTTGGGCATTTTTACAAGGACGGTTGGGGACGGACCTTCGGTGGCTTATTTTGGGTACGGTTGTGCCTCGCTCTATTTTTGGCACACGGAGGGTGCCTCGAAAAGTGCATCGCCCATTCCGAGTCCGCGGACGGTTGGCCAGCCTCTCCCCCAAGGCTATAGCCCACCCATTTTTGGGCATTTTGGCGGACGAACTCGGGGCCTGACCTTCGGCGCTATTTTGGGCGCGGCTGTGCCCGGCCTATTTTTGGCACACGGAGGGCGCCGCAAAGTCTCGCCTATTCCGAGTCCGCGGACGGCTGGCCAGCCCTCCCCAAGGCTATAGCCCACCCGCTTTTGGGCATTTTTGCGGCGGACGAATCCTGGGACTGACCTTCGGACGCTATTTTTGGGCGCGGCTGGCCCCCCGGCCTATATTTGGCACACCGAGTCCGCTCACAAAGTCTCGCCCCACTCCGAGTCAGGCGGACGAAGCGGGCCAGCCCCTCCCCCCCAGCCTATAGCCCACCCGTTTTTTGGGCATTTTTGCGGCGGACGCACTTGGGGACTTGGACCTTCGGGCCTTATTTTGGCGCGGCTTTGCCCTGGCCTATTTTTGGCACACGGAGGGCGCCGTAGTCTCGCCCCATTCCGAGTCCGGCGGACGAAGTTGGTCAGCCCCCCAAGTCTATAGCCCACCCGCTGGGCATTTTTACGGCGGACGAACTTGGGGACGGGACCTTCGGGCCTTATTTTTGGCGCGGCTGTGCCTGCGGCCTATTTTTGGTACACGGAGGGCGCTCGGGAAGTCTCGCCTCATTCCGAGTCCGCGGACGGTTGGTCAACCCCCCCAAGGCTATAGCCCACCCGTTTTGTCGGGCATTTTTACGGCGGACGAACTTGGGGACGGGACCTTCGGGGCCTTATTTTTGGGTGCGGCTGTGCCCGCCACCTATTTTTGGCACACTGAGGGCGTTCTAAAAGTCTCGCCCCATACCGAGTCCGGGCGGACGGTTGGCCATCCCTCCCCCAAGGCTATAGCCCACCTGCTTTTGGGCATTTTTATGACGACGAACTTGGGTACTGACCTTCGGGGCTTATTTTTGCGCGGCTGTTCCTGCGGCTCTATTTTTGTCACACGGAGGGCGCCGCAAACTCGCCCATTCCGAGTCCGCGGACGAAGTCGCCAGCCCTCCCCAAGTCAATAGCCAACCCGCTTTTGGGGATTTTTGCAGCGGACGAGCTTGGGGACGGGACCTTCGTGGGCTTATTTTTCGGCGCTGCTGTGTCCGCGTCTATTTTTGGCACACTGAGGCCGCCGCAAAGTCTCGCCTCATTACGAGTCCGCGACGAGTTGGCCAGCCCCTCCCCAAGGCTATAGCCCACCCGCTTTTTTTTTGGCGGACGAGCTTGGGGACGGGACCTTCGGGGGCTTATTTTTGGGCGCGGCTGTGCCCATGGCCTATGTTTGGCAAACGGAGGGTGCTCGCAAAGTCTCGCCCATTCCGAGTCCCGGACGGTTAGCCCTCCCCAAGGCTAGAGCCCACCCGCTTTTGGGCATTTTTGCGGCGGACGAACTTGGGGACGGGACCTTCGGAAGCTTATTTTTGGGTGTGGCTGTGACCGCGTCTATATTTGGCACACGGAGGGCGCGCAAACTCGCCCATTCCGAGTCCGCGGACGAGTTGGCCAGCCCCTCCCCCAAGGCTATAGCCCACCTGCTTGGGCATTTTTTGCGGCGGACGAACTTGGGGACGTGGACTGGGTTTATTTTTGGGCGTGGCTGTGACCACGGCTATTTTTGGCACACGGAGGGTGCAGCAAAGTCTCGCCCCATTCCGAGTCCGCGGATTTGTTGGCCAGCCCTCCCCCAAGGCTATAGCCCGCCTGCTTTTGGGCATTTTTATCGCGGATGAACTTGGGGACGGGACCATCGGGGGCTTATTTTTGGGCGAGGCTGTGCCCGCTGCCTCTTTTTCGCACACGGAGGGAGCTCGCAAAATTTCGCCCCATTCCGAGTCCGGCGGACGAAGTTGGCCAGCCCCTCCCCCCATGGCTATAGCCCACCCGTTTTTTGGGCATTTTTGCGGCAGACGAACTTGGGGACGGGACCATCGGGGGCTTATTTTTGGGAGTGGCTGTTCCCGCGGCATATTGTTGGCACACGGAGGGCGCTCTAAAAGTCTCGCCCCATTCCGAGTCCGCGGACGAAGTTGGCCATCCTCCTCCCCAAGGCTATAGCCCACCCGCTTTTGGGGCATTTTTATGGAGGACGAACTTGGGGACGGACCTTCGGGGCTTATTTTGGGAGTGGCTGTGTCCGCGTCTATTTTTGGCACACGGAGGGTGCTCGCAGTCTCGCCCCATTCCGACTCCGCGGACGAAGTTGGCCAGCCTCGCCCCAAGGCTATAGCCCACCCGCTTTTGGGCATTTTTTGCGGACGAACTTGGGGACGGGACCTTCGGGGCTTATTTTTACGTGGCTGTGACCGTGGCCTATTTTTGCACACGGAGGGCACTCGCAGTCTCGCCCCATTCCGAGTCCGCGGACGAGTTGGCCAGCCCTCCCCAAGGCTATAGCCCACCCGCTTTTCGGGGCATTTTTGCGGCGGACGAACTTGGGGACGGGACCATCGGGGGCTTATTTTTGGGAGCGGCTGTGCCGCGGCATATTGTTGGCACACGGAGGGCGCTCTAAAACTCTCGCCCATTCCGAGTCCGCGGACGAAGTCGCCATCCCTCCCCAAGGCTATAGCCCACCCGCTTTTTTGGGGCATTTTTGCTGGAGGACGAACTTGGGTACGGACCTTCGGGGCTTATTTTTGGGCGCGGCTGTGCCCACGGCCTATGTTTGGCAAACGGAGGGTGCTCGCAAAGTCTCGCCCCATTCCGAGTCCGGCGGACGGAGATGCCCAGCCCCTCCCCCCAAGGCTAGAGCCCACCCGTTTTTTGGGCATTTGTGCGGCGGACGAACTTGGGGACGGTTCCTTGGGGGGATTATTTTTGGTCGTGGCTGTGACCACGGCCTAGTTTTGGCACACGGAGGGCGCTCGCAAAATCTCGCCCCATTCCGAGTCCGGCGGACGAAAGTTGGCCAGCCCCTCCCCAAGGCTAGAGCCCACCCGCTTTTGGGCTTTTTTGCGGCGGACGAACTTGGGGACGGGACCATCGGGGGCTTATTTTTGGGGGCGGCTGTGGCCGTGGCCTATTGTTTGCACACGGAGGGCGCTCGCCTCGCCCATTCCGAGTCCGCGGACGGTTGGCCATCCCCTCCCCTGAAGGCTATAGCCCACCCGCTTTTGGGCATTTTTACGGCGGACGAACTTGGGGAGGGGACCTTCGGGGCTTATTTTTGGGTGCGGCTGTGCCCGCTGCCTCATTTTGGCGCACGGAGGGAGCTCGCAGTCTCGCCCCATTCCGAGTCCGCGGACGAAGTTGGCCAGCCCCTCCCCAAGGCTATAGCCCACCCGCTTTTGGGCATTTTTGCATGGCGGACGAACTTTGGGGACGGACCTTCGGGGCTTATTTTTGTCTACGGATATGCCCACGGCCTATTTTTGGCACACGGAGGGCGCCGCAAAGTCTCGCCCATTCCGAGTCCGGCGGACGAAGTTGGCAGCCTCCCCCAAGGCTATAGCCCACCCGCTTTTAGGCATTTTTAAGCGCGACGTAACTTGGGGACGGGACCTTCGGGGCTTATTTTTAGTCGCGGCTGTGCCCGCGGCTTATGTTTGGTACACGGAGGGTGCTCGCAAAGTCTCGCCCCATTCCGAGTCCGCGGATTTGTTGGCTAGCCCTCCCCCAAGGCTATCGCCCACCCGCTTTCTGGGCATTTTTTCGGCGCACGAACTTGGGGACGGGACCCTCGGGTGATTATTTCTGGGCTCGCCGCTGCCCGCGGCCTATTTTTGGCACACGGAGGGTGCTCACAAAGTCTCGCCCCATTCCGAGTCCGCGGAAGTTGGTTGGCCAGCCCGTCCCCCCAAGGACTTTGCCCACCCGTTTTTTGGGCATTTTCGCGGCGGACGAACTTGGGGAGGGGTCCTTCGGGGGCTTATTTTTGGGTGCGGCTGTGCCCGCTGCCTCATTTTGGCACACGGAGGGAGCTCGCAAAGTCTCGCCCCATTCCGAGTCCGGCGGATTTGTTGGCCAGCCCTCCCCAAGGCTATAGCCCACCCGCTGGGCATTTTTGCGGCGGACGAACTTTGGGGACGGACCTTCGGGGCTTATTTTTGTTCGCGGATATGGCCACGGCCTATTTTTGGCACACGGAGGGCGTCGCAAAGTCTCGCCCCATTCCGAGTCCGCGGACGGTTGGCCAGCCCTCCCCAAGGCCTATAGCCCACCCGCTTTTAGGCATTTTTAAGTGGACGAACTTGGGGATGGGACCTTCTGGGGCTTATTTTTGGTCGCGGCATGCCCGCGTTTATGTTTGGTACATGGAGGGTGCCTGCAAAGTCTCACCCTCATCTGAGTCCGGCGGATTTAGTTGGCCAGCCCTCCCCAAGGCTATCGCCACCCGCTGGGCATTTTTTCGGACGAACTTGGGGACGGGACCTCGGGGCTTATTTTTGGGCGCGCCTGTGTCCGCGGTTCTATTTTGGTACACGGAGGGCGCCACAAAGTCTCGCCCCATTCCGAGTCCGCGACGATTTGTTGGCTAGCCTGGCCCCCAAGGACTTTGCGCACCCGCTTTTTTTTGGCATTTTTGCGACGAACTTGGGGACGGGACCTCGGGGTTTATTTTTGGGCGCGGCTGTTCCCTGGCCGATATTTGGCACATGGAGGGCGCCGAAGTCTCGCCCCATTCCGAGTCCGGCGGACTGGCCAGCCCGTCCCCCCAAGGCTATAGCCCACCCGTTTTTTGGGAATTTTTGCGCGGCCGAACTTGGGGACGGGACCTTCGGGGGCTTATTTTTGGGCGCGGCTGTGCGCACCACCGAGATTTGGCACACGGAGGGCACTCGCAAAGTCTCGCCCCATTCCGAGTCCGCGATTAGTTACAGCCCGCCCCCAAGGCTATAGCCCACCCGCTTTTGGGCATTTTTGCGCGGACGAACTTGGGGACGGACCTTCGGGGCTTATTTTTGGCGCGGCTGTGCCCGCGGCCTATATTTGGCACATGGAGGGCGCCGCAGTCTCGCCCCATTCCGACACCGCGGACGATTTAGTTGGCGATCCTCCCCTGAAGGCTATAGCCCACGCGCATGGACATTTTTGGCGACGAACTTGGGGACGGACCTTCGGGGCTTATTTGGGTGCGCTGTGCTCGCGAACTTTTGGCACACGGAGGGCGCCGCAAAGTCTCACCCCATTCCGAGTCCGGCGGACGAGTTGGCCAGCCCTCCCCCAATGCTATAGCCAACCCGCTGGGGTATTTTTCGGCGGACGAACTTGGGGACGAGACCTCGGGGCTTATTTTTGGGCGCAAGCTGTGCCCGCGGCTCTATTTTTTGGCACACGGAGGGAGCCTCGCAAAGTCTCGCCCATTCCGAGTCCGCGGACGTTGGCCATCCCCTCCCCAACGCTATAGCCCACCCGCTTTTTGGGCATTTTTGCGGCGACGAACTTGGGGACGGGACCTTCGGGACTTATTTTTGCGCTGCTGTGCCCAAGGCCATTTTTGGCACACGACGGGCGCCGCAAAGTCTCACCCCATTTCGAGTCCGGCGGACGGTTGGCCAGCCCTCCCCAAGGCTATAGCCCACCCGCTTTTTGGGCATTTTTGCGGCGGACGAACTTGGGTACGGTACTTTGGGGGCTTATTTTTAAAGCAGTTCAGGCCTATTTTTGGCACACGGAGGGCGCCGTGAAGTCTCGCCCATTCCGAGTCCGGGCGGACGGTTGGCCAGCCCGCCCCCCCAAGGTTATAGCCCACCCGCTTTTAGGCATTTTTGCGCTGACGAACTTGGGGACGGGACTCGGGGCTTATTTTTGGTCGCGGCTGTGCCTGCGCTTATGTTTGGTACACGGAGGGTGCCTGCAAAGTCTCACCCCATTCCGAGTCCGCGGACGGTTGGCCAGCCCTCCCCCAAGGCTATAGCCCACCCGCTTTTGGGCATTTTTCGGCGGACGAACTTGGGGACGGACCTTCGGGGCTTATTTTTGGGCGCGGCTGTGACTGAAGCCTATTTTTGGCACACGGAGGGTGCTCGCAGTCTCGCCCCATTCCGAGTCCGGCGGACGAAAGCCAGCCCGCCCCCAAGGCTATAGCCCACCCGCTTTTGGGCATTTTTGCGCTGGACGAACTTGGGGATGGACCTTCGGGGCTTATTTTGCGCGGCTGTGCCCGCGTCTAGTTTTGGCACACGGAGGGCACTCGCAAAGTCTCGCCCCATTCCGAGTCCGGCGGACTGGCCAGCCCGCCCCCCAAGGCTATAGCCCACCCGCTTTTGGGCATTTTTGCGCTGACGAACTTGGGGACGGACCTTCGGGGCTTATTTTTGTGCCGTGGCCTCTATTTGCCACATGGAGGTCGCTTGCAAAGTCTCACCCCATTCCGACTCCGCGGACGAGTTGGCCATCCCCTCCCCAAGGCATAGCCCACGCGCTTTTTTGACATTTTCAAGGCGGATGAACTTGGGGACGGACCTTCGGGGCTTATTTTGGGTGCGGCTGTGCTCGCCTATTTTTGGCACACGGAGGGCACTCGCAAAGTCTCGCCCCCATTCCGAGTCCGGCGGATTTGCTGGTTGGCCAGCCCTCCCCAAGGCAATAGCCCACCCGCTTTTGGGCATTTTCGGGGCGCGATTTAACGGCGGACGGGACCTTCGGGCCTTATTTTGGTCGCGCTGTGCCCGTGGCTTATGTTTGGTACATGGAGGGTACTCTGCAAAGTCTCACCCCATTCCGAGTCCGCGACGAAGTTTGCCACCCCCTCCCCAAGGCTATAGCCCACCCGCTTTTTTGGGCATTTTACATGCAAGGGACGAACTTTGGGGGACGGACCTTCGGGGCTTATTTTTGTTCGCGGATATGCCCACGGCCTATTTTTGGCACACGGAGGGCGCCGCAAAGTCTCGCCCCATTCCAGTCCGCGGAGTTGGCCAGCCCTCCCGCCAAGGCTATCGCCCACCCGCTTTTGGGCATTTTTTTCGGGCGGACGAACTGGGGACGTGGACCTTCGGGGCTTATTTTTGGGCGCGCCTGTGCTCGCGGGGTTCATTTTTTGGCACACGGAGGGCGCCGCAGTCTCGCTGCATTCCGAGTCCGGCGGATTTGCTGGCTACAGCCTGGCCCCCAAGGACTTTGCGCACCGCTTTTTTGGCATTTTTGCGCTGGACGAACTTGGGGACTGACCATCGGGGCTTATTTTGGGCGCGGCTGTTCCCGCGGCCGATATTTGGCACATGGAGGGCGCCGCAAAGTCTCGCCCCATTCCGAGTCCGCGGATTTGCTGGCCAACCCCTCCCCAAGGCTATAGCCCACCCGCTGGGCATTTTTGCAAGGACGAACTTGGGGACGGTACCTTCGGGCTTATTTTTGGGCGCGGCTGTGCCTGGGCTCTAGTTTTGGCACACGGAGGGCGCTGCAAAGTCTCGCCCCATTCCGAGTCCGCGGACGAAGTTGGCACAGCCTGGCCCCAAGGCTATAGCCCACCCGCTTTTGGGAATTTTTGCGCTGACGAACTTGGGGACGGGACCTTCAGGGGCTTTTTTGGGCACGGCTGTGCCCGCTGCCTAGTTTTGGCACACGGAGGGCACTGCAGTCTCGCCCATTCCGAGTCCGCGGACAAAGTTGGCAGCCTGGCCCCCAAGGCTATAGCCCACCCGCTGGGGCATTTTTGCGCTGACGAACTTGGGGACGGGACCTTCGGGGCTTATTTTGGGCGCGGCTGTGCCCGCGCCTATATTTGGCACATGGAGGGCGCCGCAAAGTCTCGCCCCATTCCGACTCCCGCGATTTGTTGGCGATCCTCCCCAAGGCTATAGCCCACGCGCTGACATTTTTGGCGGACGAACTTGGGGACGTGACCTTCGGGGCTTATTTTTGGGTGCGGCTGTGCTCATGGCGCGTATTTTTGGCACACGGAGGGCGCCGCAAAGTCTCACCCTCATTCCGAGTCCGCGGACGGTTGGCCAGCCCTCCCCCAATGCTATAGCCAACCCTGCTTTTGGGTATTTTTTCGGCGACGAACTTGGGGACGAGACCTCTGGGGCTTATTTTTGCGCGCTGTGCCCTGCCTATTTTTGGCACACGGAGGGCGCCGCAAAGTCTCGCCCATTCCGAGTCCGCGGACAAAGTTGGCCATCCCTCCCCCAACGCTATAGCCCACCCGCTTTTGGGCATTTTGGCGGACGATTTAACTTGGGGACGGGACCTTCGGGACTTATTTTTGCGCGCTGCTGTGCTCGCCTATTTTTGGCACACGACGGGCGCCGCAAAGTCTCACCCTCATTTCGAGTCCGCGGACGGTTGGCCAGCCCTCCCAAGGCTATAGCCCACCCGCTTTTTGGGCATTTTGGCGGACGAACTTGGGGACGGTACCTTTGGGGGCTTATTTTTGGGCGCGCTGTGCCGCGACCTATTTTTGGCACACGGAGGGCGCCGCAAAGTCTCACCCCATTCCGAGTCCGCGGACGGTTGGCCAGCCCCTCCCCAATGCTATAGCCAACCCGCTTGGGTATTTTTTCAATGACGTAACTTGGGGACGACCTTCGGGGCTTATTTTTAAGCGGCTGTGCCCGCGTCTATTTTTTGGCACACGGAGGGCGCCGCAAAGTCTCGCCCCATTCCGAGTCCGGCGGGACAGTTGGCCATCCTCCCCAACGCTATAGCCCACCCGCTTTGGGGCATTTTTGCGGCGGACGTAACTTGGGGACGGGACCTTCGGGACTTATTTTTGCGCTGGCTGTGCCTCAAGGCCTATTTTTTTACACGACGGCGCCGCAAAGTCTCACCCCATTTCGAGTCCGCGGACGGTTTGGCCAGCCCTCCCCAAGGCTATAGCCCCACCCGCTTTTTGGGCATTTTTTAACTTGGGGACGGTAATTGGGGGCTTATTTGGCGCGGCATGTGCCTGCCTATTTTTGGCAATACACGGAGGGCGCCAGAAGTCTCGCCCCATTCCGAGTCCGCGGACGAGTTGGCCAGCCTGCCCCCCAAGGTTATAGCCCACCCGCTTTTTAGGCATTTTGCGGACGAACTTGGGGACGGGACCTTCGGGGCTTATTTTTGGTCGCGGCTGTGCCTACGGCTTATGTTTGGTACACGGAGGGTGCCTACAAAGTCTCCCCATTCCGAGTCCGCGGATTTAGTGGGCCAGCCCCTCCCAAGGCTATAGCCCACCCGCTTTTGGGCATTTTTTCGGCGGACGAATCTGGGGACGGACCTTCAAGGGCTTATTTTTGGGCGCTGTGACTGCAGCCTATTTTTGGCACACGGAGGGTGCTCTCGCAGTCTCGCCTCATTCCGAGTCCGGCGGACGGCCTGGCCCCCCCAAGGCTGCGTAGCCCACCCGCTTTTGGGCATTTTTGCGCTGACGAACTTGGGGACGGGACCTTCGGGGCTTATTTTTGGGTGCGGCTGTGCCCGCGCCTAGTTTTGGCACACGGAGGGCACTCGCAAAGTCCTCGCCCATTCCGAGTCCGGCGGAATTTGGCCAGCCCGCCCCCCAAGGCTATAGCCCACCCGCTTTTTGGGCATTTTTGCGCGACGAACTTGGGACGGGACCTTCGGGGTTTATTTTTGGGGCGGCTGTGCCCGCGTCTCTATTTGCCACATGGAGGTCACTCGCAAAGTCTCGCCCCATTCCGAATTCCGCGGATGATTTGTTGGCATCCCTCCCCCAAGGCTATAGCCCACGCTGCTTTTGACATTTTTGCGCGGATGAACTTGGGGACGGACCTTCAGGGGGCTTATTTTGGGTGCGGCTGTGCTCGCGCCTATTTTTTTGGCACACGGAGGCACTCGCAAAGTCTCGCCCCATTCCGAGTCCGGCGGACGGTTGGAGCCCATCCCCCAAGGTTATAGCCCACCCTTTTTAGGCATTTTGCGCTGACGAACTTGGGGACGGGACCTCGGGGCTTATTTGGCGCTGCTGTGCCTGCGGCCTATTTTTTGGCACACGGAGGGCGCCGCAGTCTCGCCTCATCTCCGAGTCCGCGGACAAAGTTGGCCATCCCCTCCCCAACGCTATAGCCCACCCGCTTTTTTGGGCATTTTTAACTTGGGGACGGGACCTTCAGGGACTTATTTTTGCGCGCGGCTGTGCCCGCCTATTTTTGGCACACGACGGGCGCTCGTAAAGTCTCGCCCCATTCCGAGTCCGCGGACGGTTGGCTGGCCCCCCCAAGGTTATAGCCCACCCGCTTTTTTAGGCATTTTTGCGCGGACGAACTTGGGGACTGGACCTTCGGCTTATTTTTTGGTCGCAAGGCTGCCCGCTTATGTTTGGTACACGGAGGGTGCTCACAGTCTCACCCATTCCGAGTCCGGCGGAGTTGGCCAGCCCTCCCCGAAGGCTATAGCCCACCCGTTTTTTGGGCATTTTTGCGGCGGACGAACTTGGGGACGGGACCTTCGGGGGCTTATTTTTGGGCGCGGCGGTGACTGCAGCCTATTTTTGGCACACGGAGGGGGCTCGCAAAAGTCTCGCCCCATTCCGAGTCCGGCGGACGAAGTTGGCCAGCCTGGCCCCCCAAGGCTATAGCCCACCCGCTTTTGGGCATTTTTGCGCGGGACGCAACTTGGGGACGGGACCTTCGGGGCTTATTTTTGGGTTCGGCTGTGCCCGCTGCCTAGTTTTGGCACACGGAGGGCGCTCGCAAAGTCTCGCCCCATTCCGAGTTCGGCGGACCAGCCCGCCCCCCAAGGCTATAGACCACCCGTTTTTTGGGCATTTTTGCGCGGACGAACTTGGGGACGGGACCTTCGGGGCTTATTTTTGGGCGCGGCTGTGCCCGCGTCTCTATTTGCAGCATGGAGGTCGCCGCAGTCTCGCCCCATTCCGACTCCGGCGGAGTTGGCCATCCCCTCCCCAAGGCTATAGCCCACGCGCGTTTTGGACATTTTTGCGGCGGATGAACTTGGGGACGGACCTTCGGGGCTTATTTTTGGGTGCGGCTGTGCTCGCGTCTATTTTTGGTACACGGAGGGCACTGCAAAGTCTCGCCCCATTCCGAGTCCGCGGACGGTTGGCCAGCCCTCCCCAAGGCAATAGCCCACCCGCTTTTGGGCATTTTTATGCGGCGATTTAACTTGGACGGGACCTTCGGGGCTTATTTTTGGTCGCGGCTGTTCCGTGGGTTATGTTTGGTACATGGAGGGTGCCTGCAATGTCTCACCCCATTCCGAGTCCGCGGAGTTTGCCACCCTCCCCCCAAGGCTAGAGCCCAGCCGCTGGGCATTTTTGCGGCGGACGAACTTGGGGACGGACCTTCGGGGCTTATTTTTGGCGGCTGTGACAGCGGCCTATTTTTGGCACACGGAGGGCGCTGCAGTCTCGCCCATTCCGAGTCCGCGGACGAGTTGGCCAGCCCTCCCCAAGGCTATAGCCCACCCGCTTTTTTGGGCATTTTGCGGCGGACGAACTTTGGGACGGGACCTTCGGGGCTTATTTTTGTTCGCGGAT
This sequence comes from Citrus mangshanensis, assembly GCA_030449895.1. Classification (NCBI taxonomy): domain Eukaryota; kingdom Viridiplantae; phylum Streptophyta; class Magnoliopsida; order Sapindales; family Rutaceae; genus Citrus; species Citrus mangshanensis. Next base: position 82,516 of record JASUUJ010000223.1, on the reverse strand, counting down.
ATGCCCACGGCCTATTTTTGGCACACGGAGGGCGCCGCAAAGTCTCGCCCATTCCAGTCCGCGGAGTTGGCCAGCCCCTCCCCAAGGCTATCGCCCACCCGCTGGGGCATTTTTTCGGCGGACGAACTTGGGGACGGGACCTTGGGGCTTATTTTTGGGCGCGCTTGTGCCCGCTGGGTCTATTTTTGGTACACGGAGGGCGCCGCAAAGTCTCGCCCATTCCGAGTCCGCGACGGTTGCCAGCCCTCCCCCAAGGACTTTGCGCACCCTTTTTGGCATTTTGCCCGGACGAACTTGGGGACGGGACCTTTGGGGGCTTATTTTTGGGTGTGGCTGTGCCCGCTGCCTCATTTTGGCGCACAGAGGGAGCTCGCAAAGTCTCGCCCATTCCGAGTCCGCGGACGAAGTTGGCCAGCCCTCCCCCAAGGCTATAGCCCACCCGCTTTTGGGCATTTTAAGGTGGACGAACTTTGGGGACGGACCTTGGGGCTTATTTTTGTCCGCTGGATATGCCCATGGCCTATTTTTGGCACACGGAGGGCTTTCGCAAAGTCTCGCCTCATTCCGAGTCCGGCGGACGAAGTGGGCCAGCCCTCCCCCCAAGGCTATAGCCCACCCGCTTTTAGGCATTTTTGCGAGGACGAACTTGGGGACGGGACCTTCGGGACTTATTTTTGGTGCTGTGCCCGCGGCTTATGTTTGTACATGGAGGGTGCTCGCAAAGTCTCACCCCATTCCGAGTCCGCGGATTTGCTGGCCAGCCCCTCCCCCCAAGGCTATCGCCCACCCGCTTTTGGGCATTTTCGGACGAACTTGGGACGGGACCTTCGGGGCTTATTTTTGGGCGCGCCTGTGCGGCTCTATTTTTTGCACACGGAGGGCGCCGCAAAGTCTCGCCCCATTCCGAGTCCGGCGGACGAAGTTGGCCAGCCCGTCCCCCCAAGGCCTTTGCCCACCCGTTTTTTGGGCATTTTTGCGCGGACGAACTTGGGGACGGGACCTTCGGGGGCTTATTTTTGGGCGCGGCTGTTCCCGCGGCCGATATTTGGCACACGGGGGGCGCTAACAAAGTCTCGCCCCATTCCGAGTCCGGCAGACGAAGTTGGCCATCCCCTCCCCCCAAGGCTATAGCCCACCCGTTTTTTAGGCATTTTTGCGGCGGACGAACTTGGGGACGGGACCTTCGGGGGCTTATTTTTGGGCGCGGCTGTGCCCGCAGCCTATTTTGGCACACGGAGGGTGCTCGCAAAGTCTCGTCCCATTCCGAGTCCGAGCGGACGAAGTTGGCCAGCCCTCCCCAAGGCTATAGCCCACCCGCTTTTGGGCATTTTTACATGCGCGGACGAACTTTGGGGACGGGACCTCGGGGCTTATTTTTGTCCGCGGATATGCCCTTGGCCTATTTTTGGCACACGGTGGGCGTTCGCAAAGTCTCGCCCCATTCCGAGTCCGGCGGACGAAGTTGGCCAGCCCCTCCCCCCAAGGCTATAGCCCACCCGTTTTTTGGGCATTTTTGCGCGGACGAACTTGGGGACGGACCTTCGGGGCTTATTTTGGTCGCGCTGTGCCCGCGGCTTATGTTTGGTACATGGAGGGTGCTCGCAAAGTCTCACCCCATTCCGAGTCCGGCGGACAGAGTTGGCCAGCCCCTCCCCCAAGGCTATCGCCCACCCGCTTTTTTGGGCATTTTTTTGGACGAACTTGGGGACGGGACCTCGGGGCTTATTTTTGGTCGCGGCTGTGGCTGCAGCCTATTTTTGGCACACGGAGGGTGCTCCCAAAGTCTCGCCCCATTCCGAGTCCGGACGAGATTTGGCCAGCCCGTCCCCCAAGGCTATAGCCCACCCGTTTTGGGCATTTTTGCTGACGAACTTGGGGACGGGACCTTCGGGGCTTATTTTTGGGTGCGGCTGTGCCCGGCCTGTTTTGGTACACGGAGGGCACTCGCAAAGTCTCGCCCCATTCCGAGTCCGCGGACGAGTTGGCCAGCCCCTCCCCCAATGCAATAGCCCACCCGTTTTTTGGTCATTTTTGCGGCGGAAGAACTTGCGGACGGGACCTTCGGGGGCTTATTTTTGGTCGCGGCTGTTCCCGTGGGTTATGTTTGGTACATGGAGGGTGCTCGCAATGTCTCACCCCATTCCGAGTCCGGCGGACGAAGTTTGCCACCCCCTCCCCAAGGCTAGAGCCCACCCGTTTTTGGGCATTTTTGCGGCGGACGAACTTGGGGACGGGACCTTCGGGGCTTATTTTTGGGGCGTGGCTGTGACCGCGGCCTATTTTTGGCACACGGAGGGCGCTGCAAAGTCTCGCCCCATTCCGAGTCCGGCGGACGAGTTGGCCAGCCCTCCCCAAGGCTATAGCCCACCCGTTTTTGGGCATTTTGCGGCGGACGAACTTTGGGGACGGGACCTCTCGGGGCTTATTTTTGTCTGCGGATATGCCCACGGCCTATTTTTGGCACACGGAGGGCGCTGCAAAGTCTCGCCCCATTCCGAGTCCGCGGGGAGTTGGCCAGCCCCTCCCCAAGGCTATCGCCCACCTTTTGGGCATTTTTTTCGGCGGACGAACTTGGGGAGGGGACCTTCGGGGCTTATTTTTGGGCGCGCCTGTGCCGCGGTCTATTTTTGGCACACGGAGGGCGCCGCAAAGTCTCGCCCCATTCCGAGTCCGCGGGATGAAGTTAGCCAACCCCCCAAGGACTTTGCGCACCCTTTTTTGGCATTTTTGCGCGGACGAACTTGGGGACGGGACCTTTGGGGGCTTATTTTTGGGTGTGGCTGTGCCCGCTGCCTCATTTTGGCGCACAGAGGGAGCTCTCGCAAAGTCTCGCCCCATTCCGAGTCCGGCGGACGAGTTGGCCAGCCCCTCCCCCAAGGCTATAGCCCACCCGCTGGGCATTTTGCGGTGGACGAACTTTGGGGACGGGACCTTCGGGGCTTATTTTTGTCCGGATATGCCCATGGCCTATTTTTGGCACACGGAGGGCGTTCGCAAAGTCTCGCCCCATTCCGAGTCCGGCGGACAGTGGGCCAGCCCTCCCCCAAGGCTATAGCCCACCCGTTTTAGGCATTTTTGCGAGGACGAACTTGGGGACGGGACCTTCGGGGCTTATTTTTGGTCGCGGCTGTGCCCGCGGCTTATGTTTGGTACATGGAGGGTGCTCGCAGTCTCACCCCATTCCGAGTCCGCGGACGAAGTTGGCCAGCCCCTCCCCAAGGCTATCGCCCACCCGCTTTTTGGGCATTTTTTTCGGCGGACTAACTTGGGACGGGACCTTCGGGGCTTATTTTTGGGCGCGCCTGTGCCAAGGGCCTATTTTTGGCACACAGAGGGCGCTCACAAAGTCTCGCCCATTCCAGTCCGCGGACGAAGTTGGCCAGCCCGTCCCCCAAGGCCTTTGCCCACCCGTTTTTGGGCATTTTTTGGACGAACTTGGGGACGGGACCTTCGGGGCTTATTTTGGCGCGGCTGTTCCCGCGGCCGATATTTGGCACACGGGGCGCTAACAAAGTCTCGCCCCATTCCGAGTCCGGCAGACGGTTGGCCATCCCCTCCCCCAAGGCTATAGCCCACCCGCTTTTTAGGCATTGCGGCGGACGAACTTGGGGACAGGACCTTCGGGGCTTATTTTTGGCGCGGCTGTGCCGCAGCCTATTTTGGCACACGGAGGGTGATCGCAAAGTCTCGCCCCATTCCGGAGTCCGGCGGACGAAGTTGGCCAGCCCCTCCCCAAGGCTATAGCCCACCCGTTTTTGGGCATTTTGCGGACGAACTTTGGGGGGGACCTTGGGCTTATTTTTGTCCGCGGATATGCCCATGGCCTATTTTGGCACACGGAGGGCGTTCGCAAAGTCTCGCCCCATTCCGAGTCCGGCGGACGAAGTTGGCCAGCCCCTCCCCCCAAGGCTATAGCCCACCCGTTTTTAAGGCATTTTTGCGCGGACGAACTTGGGGACGGGACCTTCGGGGGCTTATTTTGGTCGGCTGTGCCCGCGCTTATGTTTGGTACATGGAGGGTGCTCGCAAAGTCTCACCCCATTCCGAGTCCGCGGAGTTGGCTAGCCCCTCCCCCAAGGCTATCGCCCACCCGTTTTTTCGGCATTTTTGCGCGGACGAACTTGGGGACGGGACCTTCGGGGGCTTATTTTTGGTCGCGGCTGTGACTGCAGCCTATTTTTGGCACACGGAGGGTGCTGCAGAAAGTCTCGCCCCATTCCGAGTCCAGCGGACGAAGTTGGCCAGCCGTCCCCCAAGGCTATAGCCCACCCGTTTTTGGGCATTTTTTGTGGGACGAACTTGGGGGACGGGACCTTGGGCTTATTTTTTGGGTGCGGCTGTGCCAGCGGCCTAGTTTGGCACACACGGAGGGCACTCGCAAAGTCTCGCCCCATTCCCGAGTCCGGCGGATTTGTTGGCCAGCCCGTCCCCCAAGGCTATAGCCCACCCGTTTTTGGGCATTTTTGCGGACGAACTTGGGGACGGGACCTTCGGGGCTTATTTTGGGCGCGGCTGTGCCGCGGCCTCTATTTGCCACATGGAGGTCGCTCGCAAAGTCTCGCCCCATTCCGACTCCGGCGGACAGAGTTGGCCATCCCTCCCCCAAGGCTATAGCCCACGCGCTTTTGGACATTTTTGCGGCGGATGAACTTGGGGGACGGGACCTTCGGGGGCTTATTTTTGGGTGCGGCTGTGCTCATGGCCTATTTTTGGGCACACGGAGGGCACTCGCAAAGTCTCGCCCCATTCCGAGTCCGCGGACGAAGTTGGCCAGCCCTCCCCAAGGCAATAGCCCACCCGCTTTTTGGGCATTTTTGCGGCGGACGAACTTGCGGGACGGGACCTTGAGGGGCTTATTTTTGGTGCTGTGCCCGTGGCTTATGTTTGGTACATGGAGGGTGCTCGCAAAGTCTCACCCCCATTCCGAGTCCGGACGAAGTTTGCCACCCCTCCCCCAAGGCTAGAGCCCACCCGTTTTTGGGCATTTTGGACGAACTTGGGGACGGGACCTTCGGGGCTTATTTTTGGGCGTGGCTGTGACCGCGGCCTATTTTTGGCACACGGAGGGCGCTGTAAAGTCTCGCCCATTCCGAGTCCGGCGGACGAAGTTGGCCAGCCCCCTCCCCCAAGGCTATAGCCCACCCGTTTTGGGCATTTTTGCGGCGGACGAACTTTGGGACGCCAGGACCTTGGGGCTTATTTTTGTCTGCGGATATGCCCACGGCCTAGCACACGGAGGGCGCTCGCAAAGTCTCGCCCCATTCCGAGTCCGGCGGACGAAGTTGGCCAGCCCCTCCCCCCAAGGCTATAGCCCACCCGTTTTTTGGGCATTTTTGAGGCGGACGAACTTGGGGACGGGACCTTCGGGGGCTTATTTTTGGGCGCGGCTGTGCCCGCGGCCTAGTTTTGGCTCACGGAGGGCGCTCGCAAAGTCTCGCCCCATTCCGAGTCCGACGGACGAAGTTGGCCAGCCCCTCCCCCAAGGACTTTGCGCACCCGTTTTTTTGGCATTTTTGCGCGGACGAACTTGGGGACGGGACCTTTGGGGGCTTATTTTTGGGTGTGGCTGTGCCCGCTGCCTCATTTTGGCGCACGGAGGGAGCTCGAAAAGTATCGCCCCAATCCGAGTCCGGCGGACAGTTGGCCAGCCCCTCCCCAAGGCTATAATCCACCCGTTTTTGGGCATTTTTGCGGCGGGACGAACTTTGGGGGACGGGACCTTGGGGCTTATTTTTGTCATGGATATGCCCATGGCCTATGTTTGGCTCACGGAGGGCTTTCGCAAAGTCTCGCCCCATTCCGAGTCCTGCGGACGAAGTTGGCCAGCCCCTCCCCCCAAGGCTATCGCCCACCCGTTTTTTAGGCATTTTGCGCGGACGAACTTGGGGCGGGACCTTCGGGGCTTATTTTTGGTCGCGCTGTGCCCGCGCTTTTGTTTGGTACATGGAGGGTGCTCGCAAAGTCTCCCCCATTCCGAGTCCGGCGGACGAAGTTGGCCACCCCTCCCCCAAGGCTATCGCCACCCGTTTTGGGCATTTTTCGGGGACGAACTTGGGGGGACCTTCGGGGCTTATTTTGGGCGCCTGTGCCGCGGCCTATTTTTGGCACACGGAGGGCGCTCGCAAAGTCTCGCCCCATTCCGAGTCCGGCGGACGAAGTTGGCCAGCCCGTCCCCCCAAGGACTTTGCGCACCCTTTTTTTGGCATTTTGCCCGGACGAACTTGGGGACGGGACCTTGGGCTTATTTTTGGGTGGCTGTTCCGCGGCCGATATTTGGCACACGGGGCGCTAACAAAGTCTCGCCCCATTCCGAGTCCGGCAGGCGAAGTTGGCCATCCTCCCCCAGGCTATAGCCCACCCGTTTTTTGGCATTTTTGCGGCGGACGAACTTGGGGACGGGACCTTCGGGGGCTTATTTTTGGGCGCGGCTGTGCCCGCAGCCTAGCACACGGAGGGTGCTCGCAAAGTCTCGTCCCATTCCGACTCCGGCGGACGAGTTGGCCAGCCCCTCCCCAATGCTATAGCCAACCCGTTTTTGGGTATTTTTGAGACGAACTTGGGGACGGGACCTTCGGGGCTTATTTTTGGGCACGCCTGTGCCAGCGGCCTATTTTTGGCACACGGAGGCGCTTACAAAGGCTCGCCCCATTCCGAGTCCGAGCGGCCGAGAGTTGGCCATCCCCTCCCCCCAAGGCTATAGCCCACCCGTTTTTTGGGCATTTTTGCGGCGGACGAACTTGGGGACGGTACCTTTGGGTGCTTATTTTTGGGTGCGGCTGTGCCCGCGGCCTTTTTTTGGCACACGGAGGGTGCTCACAGAGTCTCGCCCATTCCGAGTCCGGCGGACGAAGTTGGCCAGCCCGTCCCCCCAAGGTTATAGCCCACCCGATTTTTGGGCATTTTTGCGCGGACGAACTTGGGGACGGGACCTTCGGGGACTTATTTTTGGGTGCGGCTGTCCCCGCGGCCTATTTTTGGCTCACGGAGGCGCTCGCAAAGTCTCGCCCCATTCCGAGTCCGGCGGACGAAGTTGGCCAGCCCGTCCCCCAAGGCAATAGCCCCCCCGTTTTTTGGGCATTTTTCGCGGACGAACTTGGGGGACGGGACCTTCGGGGCTTATTTTTGGCGCGCTGTTCCTGGCTGATATTTGGCACATGGAGGGCGCTCGCAAAGTCTCGCCCCATTCCGAGTCCGCGGACGAGTTAGCCCCTCCCCCCAAGGCTATAGCCCACCCGTTTTTTGGGCATTTTTGCGCGGACGAACTTGGGGACGGGACCTTGGGCTTATTTTTGGCGCGCTGTGCCGCGGCCTATATTTGGCACAAGGAGGGCGCTCGCAAAGTCTCGACCCATTCCGAATCCGGCGGATGAAGTTCGCCATCCCCTACCCCCAAGGCTATAGCCCACCCGTTTTTTGAGCATTTTTGCGGCGGACGAACTTGGCGACGGGACCTTCGGGGGCTTATTTTTGTGCGCGGCTGTGACCGCGTCCTATGTTTGGCACACGGAGGGTGCTCGCACAGTCACGGGAACAGGAGCGGGACCTTTGCGGGCTTATTTTTAGGCGCGCTGCCGTGGCCTATTTTTTGGCACAAGGAGGGTGATCGCAAAGTCTCGACCCATTCCGACTCCGGCGGATGAAGTTGGCTATCCCCTCCCCCCAAGGCTATAGCCCACCCGTTTTTTGCGCATTTTTGCGGCGGACGAACTTGGGGACGGGACCTTCGGGGGCTTATTTTTGGGCGCGGCTGTGCCCGCTGCCTATTTGTGGCACTCGGTGGTTACTCTCAAAGTCTCACCCCATTACGAGTCCGGCGGACAAAGTGGGCCGGCCCCTCCCCCCAAGGCTATAGCCCACCCGTTTTTTGGGCATTTTTGCGCGGACGAACTTGGGGACGGTACCTTTGGGTGCTTATTTTTGGCGCAGCTTGTCCTGGGCCTATTAGAACACGGAGGCGCTCGCAAAGTCTCACCCCATTCCGAGTCCGGCGGACGAAGTGGGCCAGCCCTCCCCCAAGGCTATAGCCCACCCATTTTTGGGCATTTTGCAGCGGTCGAACTTGGGAAGGACCTTCGGGGCTTATTTTTGGCGCGACTGTGCCCGCGGCCTATTTTGGCACACGGAGGGCGCTCGAAAGATCGCCCCATTCCGAGTTCGGCGGTCAGAAGTGGGCCAGCCCCTCCCCCAAGGCTATAGCCCACCCGTTTTTGCGCATTTTTGCGCGGACGAACTAGGGGGGACCGTCGGGGCTTATTTTTGGGCGCGGCTGTGCCCGCGGCCTATTTTTGACACACCGAGGGCGCTCACAAAGTCTCGCCCAATTCCGAGTCCGGCAGACAGAAGTTGGCCATCCCCTCCCCCAAGGCTATAGCCCACCGTTTTTGGGCATTTTTGTGGCGGACGAACTTGGGGCCAGGACCTTCAGGGGATTATTTTTGGCGCGGCCGTGCCCGTAGCTATTTTGGCACACGGAGGCGTTCGTAAGTCTCGCCCCATTCCGAGTCCGGCGGACGAAGTTGGCCAGCCCCTCCCCCCAAGGCTATAGCCCACCCGTTTTTTGGGCATTTTTGCGGCGGACGAACTTGGGGACGGGACCTTCGGGGGCTTATTTTTAGCGCGGCTGTACCCGCGGCCTATTTTTGGCACCACGGAGGCGCTTGCAAAGTCTCGCCCCATTCCGAGACCGGCGGACCAAGTGGGCCAGCCCCTCCCCCCAAGGCTATAGCCCACCCGTTTTGGGCATTTTTGCGGCGGACGAACTTGGGGACGGGACCTTCGGGGGCTTATTTTTGTGCGGCTGTGCCGCGGCCTATTTGGCACACGGAGCGCTGCACAGTCACGAACTTGGGAGCGGGACCTTTGCGGGCTTATTTTGGGCGCAGTTGTGCCCGTGGCCTATTTTGGGACACGGAGGCGCTCGCAAGTCTCGCCTTATTCCGAGTCCGGCGGACGAAGTGGGCCATCCCCTCCCCCAAGGCTATAGCCCACCCGTTTTGGGCCTTTTTGCGGCGGACGAACTTGGGGGGGGACCTTTGGGGGCTTATTTTTGGGCGCGGCTGTGCCGCGGCCTATTTTTGGTACACGGCGGGCGCTGCAAAGTCTCGCCCCATTCCGGAGAATCCAGCCCGGACGAAGTTGGCCAGCCCACTCCCCAAGGCTATAGCCCACCCGTTTTTGGGCATTTTTGCGGCCAGACGAACTTGGGGACGGGACCTTCGGGGGATTATTTTGGGCGCGGCCGTGCCCGTGGCCTATTTTGGCACCACGGAGGCGTTAAAGTCTCACCCCCATTCCGTGTCCGGGGGTCGGAGGTGGCCAGCCCCGACCCGCAAGGCTATAGCCCACCCGTTTTTTGGGCATTTTTGCGGCGGACGAAATTGGGGACGGGACCTTCGGGGGCTTATTTTTGGGCGCGGTTGTGCCCGCGGGCTATTTTTGGCACATGGAGGGCGCTTGCAAAGTCTCATCCCATTCCGAGCCCGGCGGACGAAGTTGGCCAGCCCCTCCCCCCAAGGCTGTAGCCCACCCGTTTTTTGGTCATTTTTGCGGCGGACGAACTTGGGGACGGGACCTTCGGGGGCTTATTTTTGGGCGCGGCTGTGCCCGCGGCCTATTTTGGCTCACGGAGGGCGATCGCAAAGTCTCGCCCCATTCCAAATCCGGCGGACGAAGTTGGCCATCCCCTCCCCGCAAGGCTATAGCCCACCCATTTTTGGGCATTTTGCGGCGGGACGAACTTGGGACAGGACCTTGGGGCTTTTTTTGGGTGGGGCTGGGCCCGCGGCCTATTTTTAGCACACGGAGGGCGCTCACAAAGTCTCGACCCATTCCGAGTCCGGCGGACGAAGTTGGCCAGCCCTCCCCGCAAGGCAATAGCCCACCCGTTTTTTGGGCATTTTTGCGGCGGAAGAACGTGGGGACCGGACCGTCGCGGGCGTAGTTTTGGGTACAGCTGGGCCTGCCTATTTTTGTCACACGAAGGGCGCTGCAAAGTCTCGCCCCATTCCGAGTCCGGCGGACGTATTTGGCCAGCCCCTCTCCGCAAGGCTATAGCCCACCCGTTTTTTGGGCATTTTTGCGGCGGACGAACTTGGGGACCGGACCTTCGCGGGCTTATTTTTGGGTACAGCTGTGCCCACGGCCTATTTTGCACACGGCGCTGCAAAGTCTCGCCCCATTCCGAATCCGGCGGGCGATGTTGGCCATCCCCTCCCGCAAGGCTATAGCCCACCCGTTTTGGGCATTTTTGCGCGGACGAACTTGGGGGACAGGACCTTGGGGACTTATTTTTGGAGTGCGGCTGTGCCAGCGGCCTATTTACAGCTCACGGAGGCGCTCGCAAAGTCTCGCCCCATTCCGAGTCCGGCGGACGAAGTTGGCCAGCCCGTCCCCCCAAGGCAATAGCCCACCCGTTTTTTGGGCATTTTTTCGCGGACGAACTTGGGGACGGGACCTTCGGGGGCTTATTTTTGGGCGCGGCTGTTCCCTGGCCGATATTTGGCACATGGAGGGCGCTCGCAAAGTCTCGCCCCATTCCGAGTCCGGCGGACGAACTTGGCCAGCCCCTCCCCCCAAGGCTATAGCCCACCCGTTTTTGGGCATTTTGCGCGGACGAACTTGGGGGGGACCTTCGGGGCTTATTTTGGGCGCGGCTGTGCCAGGCCTATATTTGGCACAAGGAGGGCGCTCGCAAAGTCTCGACCCATTCCGAATCCGGCGGAAGAAGTTCGCCATCCCCTACCCCAAGGCTATAGCCCACCCGTTTTTGAGCATTTTTGCGGCGGACGAACTTGGCAGGACCTTCGGGGCTTATTTTTGTGCGCGGCTGTGCCCGGCCTATTTTGGCACACGGAGGGTGCTCGCACAGTCACGGAACTTGGGAGCGGGACCTTTGCGGGCTTATTTTAGGCGCGCCTGTGCCCGTGGCCTATTTTGGGACACGGAGGCGCTAAGTCTCGCCCCATTCCGAGTCCGAGGCGGACCGAAGTGAGCTATCCCCTCCCCCAAGGCTATAGCCCACCCGTTTTGCGCCTTTTGCGGCGGACCGAACTTGGGGACGGGACCTTCGGGGCTTATTTTTGGGCGCGGCTGTGCCCGCAGCCTATTGTGGCACACGGTGGATACTCACAAAGTCTCACCCCATTCCGAGTCCGAGCGGACGAAGTGGGCGGCCCCTCCCAAGGCTATAGCCCACCCGTTTTGGGCATTTTGCAGGCGGACGAACTTGGGGACGGGACCTTCGGGGGCTTATTTTTGGCGCGGCTGTGCCCGCAGCCTATTTGTGGCACACGGTGGATACTCGCAAAGTCTCACCCCATTCCGAGTCCGGCGGACGAAGTGGGCCGGCCCCTCCCCCGAAGGCTATAGCCCACCCATTTTTGGGCATTTTGCGGACGAACTTGGGAGCGGGACCTTGGGGCTTATTTTTGGCGCGCGACTGTGCCGCGGCCTATTTTGGCACACGGAGGGCGCTCGAAAAGATCGCCCCATTCCGAGTTCGGCGGACGAAGTGGGCCAGCCCCTCCCCCCAAGGCTATAGCCCACCCGTTTTTTGGGCATTTTTGCGGCGGACGAACTTGGGGACGGGACCTTCGGGGGATTATTTTTGGGCGCGGCCGTGCCCGCAGCCTATGTTTGGCACACGGAGGCGCTCACAAAGTCTCGCCCAATTCCGAGTCAGCAGGCAGAGTTGGCCATCCCCTCCCCCAAGGCTATAGCCCACCCGTTTTTAGGCATTTTGTGGCGGACGAACTTGGGGACGGGACCATCGGGGATTATTTTTGGGCGCGCGTGCCGTGGCCTATTTTTGGCACACGGAGGCGTTCGCAAAGTCTCGCCCCATTCCGAGTCCGGCGGGAAGTTGGCCAGCCCCTCCCGCAAGGCTATAGCCCACCCGTTTTTGGGCATTTTGCGGCGGACGAACTTGGGGACGGGACCTTCGGGGGCTTATTTTTAGCGGCTGTGCCGCGGCCTATTTTGGCACACGGAGGCGCTTGCAAAGTCTCGCCCCATTCCGAGCCGAGCGGACGAAGTGGGCCAGCCCCTCCCGCAAGGCTATAGCCCACCCGTTTTTGGGCATTTTGCGGCGGACGAACATGGGGACGGGACCTTCGGGGGCTTGTTTTTTTGCGCGGCTTTGCCCGCGGCATATTTTTGGCTCACGGAGGCGCTCGCACAGTCACGAACTTGGGAGCAGGACCTTTGCGGGCTTATTTTGGCGCGGTTGTGCCCGTGGCCTATTTTGGGACACGGAGGCGCTCGCAAAGTCTCGCCTTATTCCGAGTCCGAGGCGGACAGAAGTGGGCTATCCCCTCCACCCAAGGCTATAGCCCACCCGTTGTTTGGGCATTTTTGCGGCGGATGAACTTGGGGACGGGACCTTAGGGGGCTTATTTTTGGGCGCGGCTGTGCCCGCGGCCTATTTTTGGTACACGGCGGGCGCTCGCAAAGTCTCGCCCCATTCCGAGTCCGGCGGACGAAGTTGGCCAGCCCCTCCCCCAAGGCTATAGCCCACCCGTTTTTTGGGCATTTTTGCGACGGAAGAACTTGGGGACGGGACCGTCGGGGGCTTATTTTTGGGCGCGGCGGTGCCCGTGGGCTATTTTTGGCACACGGAGGGCGTTCGCAAAGTCTCACCCCATTCCGAGTCCGGCGGACGAAGTGGGCCAGCCCCTCCCCGCAAGGCTATAGCCCACCCGTTTTTTGGGAATTTTTGCAGGCAACGAACTTGGGGACGGGACCTTCGGGGGCTTATTTTTGGGCGCGGCTGTGCCCGTGTGCTATTTTTGGCACACGGAGGGCGCTTGCAAAGTCTCGCCCCATTCCGAGCCCGGCGGACGAAGTTGGCCAGCCCCTCCCCCCAAGGCTATAGCTCACCCGTTTTTTGGGAATTTTTGCGGCGGACGAAATTGGGGACGGGACCTTCGGGGGCTCATTTTTGGGCGTGGCTGTGCCCGCGGCCTATTTTGGCTCACGGAGGGCGATCGCAAAGTCTCGCCCCATTCCAAATCCGGCGGACGAAGTTGGCCATCCCCTCCCCGCAAGGCTATAGCCCACCCATTTTTTGGGCATTTTTGCGGCGGACGAACTTCGGGACAGGACCTTCGGGGCTTTTTGGGTACAGCTGTGCCACGCGGCTATTTTAGCACACGGAGGGCGCTCACAAAGTCTCGACCCATTCCGAGTCCGGCGGACGAAGTTGGCCAGCCCTCCCCGCAAGGCTATAGCCCACCCGTTTTTTGGGCATTTTTGCGGCGGACGAACTTGGGGACGGGACCTTCGCGGGCTTAGATTTGGGTACAGCTGGGCCCACGGCCAATAATTGTCCCACTAAGGGCGCTCCCAAAGTCTCGCCACATTCCGAGTCCGGCGGAAGTAGTTGGCCAGCCCCTCTCCGCAAGGCTATAGCCCACCCGTTTTTTGGGCATTTTTGCGGCGGACGAACTTGGGGACCGGACCTTCGCGGGCTTATTTTTGGGTACAGCTGTGCCCACGGCCATTTTTGCACACGAAGGGCGCTCGCAAGTCTCGCCCCATTCCGAATCCAGGCGGACGATGTTGGCCATCCCCTCCCGCAAGGCTATAGCCCACCCGTTTTGGGCATTTTACGGCGGACGAACTTGGGGACGGGACCTTCGGGATTATTTTTGGGCGCGGCCGTACCCGTGGCCTATTTTTGGCACATGGAGGGCGTTCGCAAAGTCTCGCCCCATTCCAAGTCCGGCGGATGAAGTGGGCCAGCCCCTCCCCCCAAGGCTATAGCCCACCCGTTTTTTGGGCATTTTTGCGGCGGACGAACTTGGGGACGGGACCTTCGGGGGCTGAATTTTGGGCGCGGCTGTGCCCATGGCCTATTTTTGCACACGGAGGGCGCTCGCAAAGTCACGAACTTGGGAACGGGACCTTTACGTGCTTATTTTTGGCGCGGCTCTGCCGTGCCTATTTTGGCCCTGGAACACGGAGGCGCTCGTAAAGTCTCGCCCCATTCCGAGTCCGAGCGGATGAAGTGGGCCAGCCCCTCCCCCAAGGCTATAGCCCACCCGTTTTGGGCATTTTGCGGCGGACGAACTTCGGGGCCAGGGACCTTCGGGGGCTTAATTTTGGGCGCGCTGTGCCCGCGGCCCAGCACACGGAGGCGCTCGCAAATTCACGAACTTGGGGCGGGACCTTCGCGGGCTTATTTTTGGTACAGCTGGGCCCACGGCCTATTTTGGTACACGAAGGGCGCTCGCAAAGTCTCGCCCCATTCCGAGCGGACGAAGTTGGCCAGCCCCTCCCCAAGGCTATAGCCCACCCGTTTTTGGGCATTTTTGCGGCGGAGTAACTTGGGGACGGTACCTTGGTGGGCTTTTTTTTGGGTACGGCTGGGCCCGGGCCTATTTTGGCACACGAAGGCGCTGCAAAGTCTCGCCCCATTCCGAATCCGGCGGACGATGTTGGCCATCCCCTCCCCGCAAGGCTATAGCCCACCCGTTTTTTGGGCATTTTTGCGGCGGACGAACTTGGGGACGGGACCTTCGGGGGCTTATTTTTGGGCGCGGCCGTGCCCGTGGCCTTTTTTTGGCACACGGAGGGCATTCGCAAAGTCTCGCCCCATTCACAGTCCGGCAGATGAAGTGGGCCAGCCCCTCCCCCCAAGGCTATAGCCCACCCGTTTTTTGGGCATTTTTGCGGCGGACGAACTTGGGGACGGGACCTTCGGGGGCTTAATTTTGGGCGCGGCATTGCCCGTGGCCTAATTTAGGCACGCGGGGGGCGCTCGCACAGTCACGAACTTGGGAACGGGACCGTGACGTGCTTATTTTTGGGCGCGGCTGTGCCCGTGGCCTATGTTGGCACACGGAGGGCGCTCGCAAAGTCTCGCCCCATTCCGAGTCCGGCGGATGAAGTGGGCCAGCCCCTCCCCCCAAGGCTATAGCCCACCCATTTTTTGGGCATTTTTGCGGCGGACGAACTTGGGGACGGGACCTTCGGGGGCTTAATTTTGGGCGCGGCTGTGCCCGCGGCCTATTTTTGGCACACGGAGGGCGCTCGCAAAGTCACGAACTTGGGAACGGGACCTTTACGTGCTTATTTTTGGGCGCGGCTTTGCCCGTGGCCTATTTTTTGCACACGGAGGGCACTCGCAATTCTCACCCCATTCCGAGTCCGGCGGACGAAGTTGGCCAGCCCCTCCCCCAAGGCTATAGCCCACCCGTTTTTTGAGCGTTTTTGCGGCGGACGAACTTGGGGACGGGACCTTCGGCGGGTTATTTTTGGGCGCAGCTGTACCCGCGGCCTATTTTTAGCACACGGAGGGCGCTCGCAAAGTCACGAACTTGGGAACGGGACCTTTACGTGCTTATTTTTGGGCGCGGCTCTGCCCGTGCCCTATTTTTGGAACACGGAGGGCGCTCGCAAAGTCTCGCCCCATTCCGAGTCCGGCGGATGAAGTGGGCCAGCCCCTCCCCCCAAGGCTATAGCCCACCCGTTTTTTGGGCATTTTTGCGGCGGACGAACTTGGGGACGGGACCTTCGGGGGCTTAATTTTGGGCGCGGCTGTGCCCGCGGCCTATTTTTGGCACACGGAGGGCGCTCGCAAATTCACGAACTTGGGGACGGGACCTTCGCGGGCTTATTTTTTGGTACAGCTGGGCCCACGGCCTATTTTTGGTACACGAAGGGCGCTCGCAAAGTCTCGCCCCATTCCGAGTCCGGCGGACGAAGTTGGCCAGCCCCTCCCCGCAAGGCTATAGCCCACCCGTTTTTTGGGCATTTTTGCGGCGGACGAACTTGGGGACGGGACCTTCGCGGGCTTATTTTTGGGTACAGCTGTGCCCACGGCCTATTTTTGGCACACGAAGGGCGCTCGCAAAGTCTCGCCCCATTCCGAATCCGGCGGACGATGTTGGCCATCCCCTCCCCGCAAGGCTATAGCCCACCCGTTTTTTGGGCATTTTTGCGGCGGACGAACTTGGGGACGGGACCTTCGGGGGATTATTTTTGGGCGCGGCCGTGCCCGTGGCCTTTTTTTGGCACACGGAGGGCATTCGCAAAGTCTCGCCCCATTCAGAGTCCGGCTGAAGAAGTGGGCCAGCCCCTCCCCGCAAGGCTATAGCCCACCCGTTTTTTGGGCATTTTTGCGGCGGACGAACTTGGGGACGGGACCTTCGGGGGCTTAATTTTGGGCGCGGCATTGCCCGTGGCCTATTTTTGGCACACGGAGGGCGCTCGCAAAGTCACGAACTTGGGAACGGGACCTTTACGTGCTTATTTTTGGGCGCGGCTGTGCCCGTGGCAAATTTTTGGCACACGGAGGGCGCTCGCAAAGTCTCGCCCCATTCCGAGTCCGGCGGATGAAGTGGGCCAGCCCCTCCCCCCAAGGCTATAGCCCACCCATTTTTTGGGCATTTTTGCGACGGACGAACTTGGGGACGGGACCTTCGGGGGCTTATTTTTGGGCGCGGCTGTGCCCGCGGCATATTTTTAGTACACGGAGGACGCTCGCAAAGTCACGAACTTGGGAGCAGGACCTTTACTTGGTTATTTTTGGGCGCGGCTTTGCCCGTGGCCTATTTTTTGCACACGGAGGGCACTCGCAATTCTCACCCCATTCCGAGTCCGGCGGACGAAGTTGGCCAGCCCCTCCCCCAAGGCTATAGCCCACCCGTTTTTTGAGCGTTTTTGCGGCGGACGAACTTGGGGACGGGACCTTCGGCAATGGGTTATTTTGGGCGCAGCTGTACCGCTGCCTATTTTTAGCACACGGAGGCGCTCGCAAAGTCTCGCCCCATTCCGAGTCCGAGGCGGCGAAGTGGGCCAGCCCCTCCCCAAGGCTTTTGCCCACCCATTTTTGTGGCATTTTTGCGGCGGACGAACTTGGGGACGGGACCTTCGGGGGCTTATTTCTGGGCGCGACTGTGCCCGCGGCCTATTTTTGGCACACGGAGGGCGCTCGAAAAGATCGCCCCATTCCGAGTCCGGCGGACGAAGTTGGCCAGCCCCTCCCCCCAAGGCTATAGCCCACCCATTTTTTGGGCATTTTTTCGGCGGACGAACTAGGGGACGGGACCTTGGGGGATTATTTTAAGGCGTGGCTGTGCCCGCGGCCTATTTTGGCACACGGAGGCGCTCGAAAAGTCACAAACTTGCGAACAGGAACTTTACGGGCTTATTTTGGCGCGGCTGTGCCCGTGGCCTATTTTTGGCACACGGAGGCGTTTGCAAAGTCTCGCCCCATTCCGAGTCCGAGCGGACGAAGTTGGCCAGCCCCTCCCCCAAGGCTATAGCCCACCCGTTTTAGGCATTTTGCGGCGGACGAACTTGGGGACAGGACATTCGGGGGCTTATTTTTGGGCGCGGCCGTGCCCGTGGCCTGGCCACAGCATACGGAGGCGTTCGCAAAGTCTCGCCCCATTCCGAGTCCGGCGGAGTTGGCCAACCCTCTCCCAAGGCTATAGCCCACCTGTTTTTGGTATTTTGCAGCCCGAACTAGGGGCCGGGATCTTCGGGGCTTATTTTTAGGCGCGGCTGTGCCCGCGGCCTAGTTTTACAGCACACGGAGGCGCTCGCAAAGTCTCGCCCCATTCCGAGTCCGGCGGACCAGAGTTGGTCAGCCCCTCCCCCAAGGCTATAGCCCACCCGTTTTTTGGGCATTTTTGCGGCGGACGAACTTGGGGACGGGACCTTCGGGGGATTATTTTTGGGCGCGGCCGTGTCCGTGGCCTATTTTTGGCACACGGAGGGCGTTCGCAAAGTCTCGCCCCATTCCGAGTCCGGCGGACGAAGTTGGCCAGCCTCTCCCCCCAAGGCTATAGCCCACCCGTTTTTTGGGCATTTTTGCAGCGGACGAACTAGGGGACGAGACCTTCGGGGGCTTATTTTTGGGGCGCGGCTGTGCCCGTGGCCTATTTTTGGCACACGGAGGGTGCTCGCAAAGTCTCGCCCCATTCCGAGTCCGGCGGACGAAGTCGGCCGGCCCCTCCCCCCATGGCTATAGCCCACCCCTTTTTTGGGCATTTTTGCGGCGGACGAACTAGGGGACGGGACCTTCGGGGGCTTATTTTTGGGGCGCGGCTGTGCCCGTGGCCTATTTTTGGCACACGGAGGGCGCTCGCAAAGTCTCGCCCCATTCCGAGTCCGGCGGACGAAGTTGGCCAGCCCCTCCCCCCATGGCTATAGCCCACCCCTATTTTGGGCATTTTTGCGGCGGACGAACTAGGGGACGGGACCTTCGGGGGCTTATTTTTGGGCGTGGCTGTGCCCGCGGCCTAGTTTTGGCACACGGAGGGTGCTCGCAAAGTCTCGCCCCATTCCGAGTCCGGCGGACGAAGTTGGCCAGCCCCTCCCCCCATGGCTATAGCCCACCCCTATTTTGGGCATTTTTGCGGCGGACGAACTAGGGGACGGGACCTTCGGGGGCTTATTTTTGGGCGTGGCTGTGCCCGCGGCCTAGTTTTGGCACACGGAGGGTGCTCGCAAAGTCTCGCCGCATTCCGAGTCCGGCGGACGAAGTTGGCCAGCCCCTCCCCCAAGGCTATAGCCCACCCGTTTTTTGGGCATTTTTGCGCGGACGAACTTGGGGCCAGGACCTTCGGGGCTTATTTCTGGGCGCGACTGTGCCCGCGGCCTATTTTGGCACACGGAGGCGCTCACAAAGTCTCGCCCCATTCGAGTCCGGCGGACGAAGTTGGCCAGCCCTCCCCCAAGGCTATAGCCCACCCATTTTTGGGCATTTTTTCGGCGGACGAACTAGGGGGACGGGACCTTGGGGCTTATTTTTGGGCGTGGCTGTGCCCGCGGCTATTTTGGCACACGGAGGCGCTCGAAAAGTCACAAACTTGGGACGGGACCTTTGCGGGCTTATTTTTGGGTGCGGCTGTGCCCGTGGCCTATTTTGGCACACGGAGGCGTTTGCAAAGTCTCGCCCCATTCGAGTCCGCGGACGAAGTTGCCAGCCCCTCCCCCAAGGCTATAGCCCACCCGTTTTTGGGCATTTTGCGGCGGACGAACTAGGGGGGACCTTCGGGGAGCTTATTTTGGGCGTGGCTGTGCCCGCGGCTATTTTGGCACACGGAGGCGCTCGAAAAGTCACAAACTTGGGAGCGGGACCTTTGCGGGCTTATTTTGGGTGCGGCTGTGCCCGTGGCCTAGCACACGGAGGGCGTTTGCAAAGTCTCGCCCCATTCCGAGTCCGGCGGACGAGTTGGCCAGCCCCTCCCCCAAGGCTATAGCCCACCGTTTTTGGGCATTTTGCGGCGGACGAACTTGGGGACGGGACATTCGGGGGGATATTTTTGGGCGCGGCCGTGCCCGTAGCCTATTTTGGCGTACGGAGCGTTCGCAAAGTCTCGCCCCATTCCGAGTCCGGCGGACGAAGTTGGCCAACCCCTCCCCCCAAGGCTATAGCCCACCCGTTTTTTGGGGAATTTTGCGGCGGACGAACTTGGGGACGGGACCTTAGGGTCCGAATTTATTGGTGTGGCTGAGCCCGCTGCGTAATATTGGCGCACGGAGGGAGCTCGCAAAGTCTCGCCCCATTCCGTGTCCGGCGGACGAAGTTGGCCGGCCACTCCCCCCCAGGCTATAGCCCACCCGTTTTTTGGGCATTTTTGCGGCGGACGAACTTTGGGGATGGGACCTTCGGGGGCTTATTTTTGTCCGCGGATATGCCCATGGCCTATTTTTGGCACACTGAGGGTGTTCGCAAAGTCTCGTCCCATTCCGAGTCCGGCGGACGCACTTGGCCAGCCCCTCCCCCCACGGCTCTAGCCCCCCCGTTCTTTAGGCATTTTTGCGCGGACGAACTTGGGGACGGGACCTTCGGGGGCTTATTTTTGGTCGCGCCTGTGCCCGCGGCTTATTTTTGGAACAAGGAGGGTGCTCGCAAAGTCTCACCCCATTCCGAGTCCAGCGGGCCAAGTTGGCGAGCCCCTCCCCAAGGCTATCGCCCACCCGTTTTGGGCATTTTTAGGCGGACGAACTTGGGGGCCAGGACCTTCGGGGGGCTTATTTTTGGGCGCGCCTGTGCCCAAGGCCTCCACAGCACACGGAGGCGCTCGCAAAGTCTCGCCCCATTCCGAGTCCGAGCGGACGAATTGGCCAGCCCGTCCCCCCAAGGCCTTTGCCCACCCGTTTTTTGGGCATTTTTGCGCGGACGAACTTGGGGACGGGACCTTCGGGGGCTTATTTTTGGGCGTGGCTGTGCCCGCGGCCTAGTTTTGGCACACGGAGGGTGCTCGCAAAGTCTCGCCGCATTCCGAGTCCGGCGGACGAAGTTGGCCAGCCCCTCCCCCAAGGCTATAGCCCACCCGTTTTTTGGGCATTTTTGCGGCGGACGAACTTGGGGAAGGGACCTTCGGGAGCTTATTTTTTGGCGCGGCCATGGCCGTGGCCTATTTTTGGCACACGTAGGGCGTTCGCAAAGTCTCGCCCCATTCCGAGTCCGGCGGACGAAGTGGGCCAGCCCCTCCCCCCAAGGCTATAGCCCACCCGTTTTTTGGGCATTTTTGCGGCGGACGAACTTGCGGGCCAGGACCTTCGGGGCTTATATTTTCAGCGCCTGTGCCCGTGGCTATTTTTGGCACACGGAGGCGCTCGAAAATCTCGCCCCATTCCGAGTCCGGCGGCGAAGTTGGCCAGCCCCTCCCCCAAGCTATAGCCCACCCGTTTTTAGGCATTTTGCGGCGGACGAACTTGGGGCGGGACCTTCGGGTCTTATTTTTGGGCGCGGCTGTGTCTGCAGCCTATTTTTGGCACACGGAGGGTGCTCGGAGAATCTCGCGCCATTCCGAGTCCGGCGGACAGAAGTTGGCTACCCCTCCCCAAGGCTATAGCCCACCGTTTTTAGGCATTTTGCGGCGGACGAACATGGGGGCCAGGACCTTCGAGGGCTTATTTTTGGGCGGGGCTGTGCCCGCGGCCTAATTGTGGCACACGGAGGGCTCGCGCCAAGTCTCGCCCCAGTCCGAGTCCGGCGGACGAAGTTGGCCAGCCCCTCCCCCGAAGGCTATAGCCCACCCGTTTTTTGGTCATTTTTGCGGCGGACAGAAATTGGAGTACGGGACCTTCGGGGGCTTATTTTTGGGCGCGGCTGTCCCATGGCCTATTTTTGGCACACGGAGGCGCTCGCAGTCTCGCCCCATTCCGAGTCCGGCGAAGTTGGCCAGCCCCTCCCCCCAAGGCTATAGCCCACCCGTTTATTGGGCATTTTTGCGGCGGACGAACTTGGGTACGGGACCTTAGGGGTCTTATTTTTGGGCGCGGCTGTGCCCGCGGGCTATTTTTGGCATACAGAGGGCTCTCGCAAAGTCTCGTCCCATTCCGAGTCCGGCGGACGAAGTTGGCCAGCCCCTCCCCCCAAGGCTATAGCCCACCATTTTTTTGGGCATTTTTGCGGCGGACGAACTTGGGGATGGGACCTTCGTGGTCTTACTTTTGGGTAAGGCTGTGCCCGCGGCCTATTTTTGGCACAGGGAGGACGCTCGCAAAGCCTCACCCCATTCCGAGTCCGGCGGACGAAGTTGGCCAGCCCCTCCCCCCAAGGCTATAGCCCACCCGTTTTTTGGGCATTTTTGCGGCGGACGAACATGGGGACGGGACCTTCGGGGTTTTATTTTTGGGCCCGGCTGTGCCCGCGGCCTATTTTTGGCACACGGAGGGCACTCACAAAGTCTCGCCCCATTCCGAGTCCGGCGGACGAAGTGGGCCAGCCCCTCCCCCAAGGCTATAGCCCACCCATTTTTTGGGCATTTTTGCGGCGGACGAACTTGGGGACGGGACCTTCGGGGGCTTATTTCTGGGCGCGACTGTGCCCGCGGTCTATTTTACAGCACACGGAGGCGCTCACAAAGTCTCGCCCCATTCCGAGTCCGGACGAAGTTGGCCAGCCCCTCCCCAAGGCTATAGCCCACCCGTTTTAGGCATTTTGCGGCGGACGAACTTGGAGTGCAGGACCTTCGGGGCTTATTTTTTGCGCGGCTGTGCAAGCGGCCTATTTTTGGCACATGGAGGGCACTCACAAAGTCTCGCCCCATTCCGAGTCCGGCGGACGAAGTTGGCAAGCCCCTCCCCCCAAGGCTATAGCCCACCCGTTTTTTGGGCATTTTTGCGGCGGATGAACTTGGGTACGGGACCTTCGGGGGCTTATTTTTGGGCGTGGCTGTGCCCACGGCCTATTTTTGGCACACGGAGGCCGCTCGCAAAGTCTCATTCCATTCCAAGTCCGGCGGACGAAGTGGGCCAGCCCCTCCCCCCAAGGTTATAGCCCACCCGTTTTTTGGGCATTTTTGCGGCGGATGAACTTGGGTACGGGACCTCCGGCGGCTTATTTTTGGGCGCGGCTGTGCCCGCGGCCTATTTTTGGCACACGGAGGCCGCTCGCAAAGTCTCGCCCCATTCCGAGTCCGGCGGACGAAGTTGGCCAGCCCCTCCCCCCAAGGCCATAACCCACCCGTTTTTTGGGCATTTTTGCGGCGGACGAACTTGGGGACGGGATCTTCGGGCTTAGTTTGGGTGCGGCTGTGCCGCGGCCTCAGCACACGGAGGCCGCTCGCAAAGTCTCCTCCCATTCCGAGTCCGGCGGACGAAGTTAGCCAGCCCCTCCCCCCAAGGCTATAGACCTCCCGTTTTTTGGCCATTTTTGCGGCGGACGAACTTGGGTACGGGACCTTCGGGGGCTTATTTTTGGGTACGGCTGTGCCCGCGGCCTATTTTTGGCACACGGAGGGCGCTCGCAAAGTCTCGCCCCATTTCGAGTCCGGCGGACGAAGTTGGCCAGCCCCTCCCCCCAAGGCTATAGCCCACCCGTTTTTTGGGAATTTTTGTGGCAGACGAATATGGGGATGGGACCTTCGGGGGCTTATTTTTGGGTACGGCTGTGCCCGCGGCCTATTTTTGGCACACGGAGGCCACTCGCAAAGTCTCGCCCCATTCCGAGTCCGGCGGACGAAGTTGGCCAGCCCCTCCCCCCAAGGCTATAGCCCACCCGTTTTTTGAGCATTTTTGCGGCGGACGAACTTGGGTACGGGACCTTCAGGGGCTTATTTTTGGGCGCGGCTGTGCCCTCGGCCTATTTTTGGCACACGGAGGCCGTTCGTAAAGTCTCGCCCCATTCCGAGTCCGGCGGACGAAGTTGGCCAGCCCCTCCCCCCAAGGCTATAGCCCACCCGTTTTTTGGGAATTTTGTAGCAGGCGAACTTGGAGTGGGACATTCGGAGGCTTATTTTTGGGTGCGGCTGAGCCCGCGGACTATTATTGGTACACGGAGGGCGCTCGCAATGTCTCGCCCCATTCCGAGTCCGGCGGACAAAGTTGGCCATCCCCTCCCCCCAAGGCTATAGCCCACCCGTTTTTTGGGCATTTTTGCGGCGGACGAACTTGGGTACGGGACCTTCGGGGGCTTATTTTTGGACGTGGCTGTGTCCACGGCCAATTTTTGGCACACGGAGGAAGCTCGCAAAGTCTCGCCCCATTTCGAGTCCGGCGGACGAATTTGGCCAGCGCGTCCCCCCAAGGCCATAGCCCACCCGTTTTTTGGCCATTTTTGCGGCGGACGAACTTGGGGACGGGACCTTTGGGGGCTTATTTTTGGGCGCGGCTGTGCCGCGGCCTATTTTTGGTACACGGAGGGCGCTCGCAATGTCTCGCCCCATTCCGAGTGCGGCGGACAAAGTTGGCCATCCCCTCCCCCCAAGGCTATAGCCCACCCGTTTTTTGGGCTTTTTTGCGGCGGACGAACTTGGGTACGGGACCTTCGGGGGCTTATTTTTGGGCGTGGCTGTGTCCGCGGCCAATTTTTGGCACACAGAGGCCGCTCGCAAAGTCTCGCCCCATTTCGAGTCCGAGGACGGGAATTTGTGTAGCGTCCCCCCAAGGCCATAGCCCACCCGTTTTTTGGCCATTTTTGCAGCGGACGAACTTGGGGACGGGACCTTTGGGGGCTTATTTTTGGGCGCGGCTGTGCCCGCGGCCTATTTTGGCACACGGAGGGCGCTCGCAAAGTCTCGCCCCATTCCGAGTCCGGCGGACGAAGTTGGCCAGCCCCTCCCCCCAAGGCTATAGCCCACCCGTTTTTTGGGCATTTTTGCGGCGGACGAACTTTGGGGACGGGACCTTCGGGGGCTTATTTTTGTCCGCGGATATGCCCATGGCCTATTTTTGGCACACGGAGGGTGTTCGCAAAGTCTCGCCCCATTCCGAGTCCGGCGGACAGAAGTTGGCCAGCCCCTCCCCAAGGCTATAGCCCACCGTTTTTAGGCATTTTGCGCGGGACGAACTTGGGGTCGGGAACTTTGGGGGCTTATTTTTGGGCGCGGGTGTGCCCGCGGCTTATTTTTGGTACATGGAGGGTGCTCGCAAAGTCTCACCCCATTCCGAGTCCGGCGGACGAAGTTGGCCCCTCCCCCAAGGCTATCGCCCGCCCCGTTTTTGGGCATTTTCGGCGGACGAACTTGGGGGCCAGGACCTTCGGGGGCTTATTTTTGGGCGCGCCTGTGCCCAAGGCCTATTTACAGCACACGGAGGCGCTCGCAAAGTCTCGCCCCATTCCGAGTCAGCGGGAGAATTAGCCCGTCCCCCCAAGGCCTTTGCCCACCCGTTTTTTGGGCATTTTTGCGCGGACGAACTTGGGGAAGGGACCTTAGGGTGCTTATTTTTTGGCGTGGCTGTGCCCGCGGCCTAGATTTGGAACACGGATGGTGCTCGCAACCTCTCGCCGGTTTCAGAGTCCGGCGGTCGTAGTTTGCCTGCCCCTCCCCCAAGGCTATAGCCCACCCGTTTTTTGGGCATTTTTGCGGCGGACGAACTTGGGGAAGGGACCTTCGGGAGCTTATTTTTTGGCGCGGCCATGGCCGTGGCCTATTTTTGGCACACGTAGGGCGTTCGCAAAGTCTCGCCCCATTCCGAGTCCGGCGGACGAAGTGGGCCAGCCCCTCCCCCCAAGGCTATAGCCCACCCGTTTTTTGGGCATTTTTGCGGCGGACGAACTTGCGGACGGGACCTTCGGGGGCTTATATTTTCGAGCGCCTGTGCCCGTGGCCTATTTTTGGCACACGGAGGGCGCTCGAAAAGTCTCGCCCCATTCCGAGTCCGGCGGACGAAGTTGGCCAGCCCCTCCCCCCAAGGCTATAGCCCACCCGTTTTTTGGGCATTTTTGCGGCGGACGAACTTGGGGACGGGACCTTCGGGGTCTTATTTTTGGGCGCGGCTGTGTCTGCAGCCTATTTTTGGCACACGGAGGGTGCTCGGAAAGTCTCGCGCCATTCCGAGTCCGGCGGACGAAGTTGGCTACCCCTCCCCCCAAGGCTATAGCCCACCCGTTTTTTGGGCATTTTTGCGGCGGACGAACATGGGGACGGGACCTTCGAGGGCTTATTTTTGGGCGCGGCTGTGCCCGCGGCCTGTGGCACACGGAGGCGCTCGCAAAGTCTCGCCCCATTCCGAGTCCGGCGGACGAGTTGGCCAGCCCCTCCCAAGGCTATAGCCACCCGTTTTTGGGCATTTTGCGGCGGACGAAATTGGAGTGCAGGACCTTCGGGGGCTTATTTTTGGCGCGGCTGTCCCAGCGGCCTATTTTAACACACGGAGGCGCTCGCAAAGTCTCGCCCCATTCCGAGTCCGGGAGACGAGTTGGCCAGCCTCCCCCGAGGCTATAGCCCACCCGTTTATTGGGCATTTTTGCGGCGGACGAACTTGGGTACGGGACCTTAGGGGTCTTATTTTTGGGCGCGGCTGTGCCCGCGGGCTATTTTTGGCATACAGAGGGCTCTCGCAAAGTCTCGTCCCATTCCGAGTCCGGCGGACGAAGTTGGCCAGCCCCTCCCCCCAAGGCTATAGCCCACCCTTTTTTTGGGCATTTTTGCGGCGGACGAAGTTGGCCAGCCCCTCCCCCCAAGGCTATAGCCCACCCGTTTTTTGGGCATTTTTGCGGCGGACGAACATGGGGACGGGACCTTCGGGGTTTTATTTTTGGGCCCGGCTGTGCCCGCGGCCTATTTTTGGCACACGGAGGGCACTCACAAAGTCTCGCCCCATTCCGAGTCCGGCGGACGAAGTGGGCCAGCCCCTCCCCCAAGGCTATAGCCCACCCATTTTTTGGGCATTTTTGCGGCGGACGAACTTGGGTACGGGACCTTCGGGGGCTTATTTCTGGGCGCGACTGTGGCCGCGGTCTGGCCCCAGCACACGGAGGCGCTCGAGTCTCGCCCATTCCGAGTCCGGCGGACGAGTTGGCCAGCCCTCCCCCAAGGCTATAGCCCACCGTTTTTGGGCATTTTTGCGGCGGACGAACTTGGGTACGGGACCTTCGGGGGCTTATTTTTTGCGCGGCTGTGCAAGCGGCCTATTTTTGGCACATGGAGGGCACTCACAAAGTCTCGCCCCATTCCGAGTCCGGCGGACGAAGTTGGCAAGCCCCTCCCCCCAAGGCTATAGCCCACCCGTTTTTTGGGCATTTTGGCGGCGGATGAACTTGGGTACGGGACCTTCGGGGGCTTATTTTTGGGCGTGGCTGTGCCCACGGCCTATTTTTGGCACACGGAGGCCGCTCGCAAAGTCTCATTCCATTCCAAGTCCGGCGGACGAAGTGGGCCAGCCCCTCCCCCCAAGGTTATAGCCCACCCGTTTTTTGGCCATTTTTGCGGCGGACGAACTTGGGGACGGGACCTTTGGGGGCTTATTTTTGGGCGCGGCTGTGCCGCGGCCTATTTTTGGTACACGGAGGGCGCTCGCAATGTCTCGCCCCATTCCGAGTGCGGCGGACAAAGTTGGCCATCCCCTCCCCCCAAGGCTATAGCCCACCCGTTTTTTGGGCTTTTTTGCGGCGGACGAACTTGGGTACGGGACCTTCGGGGGCTTATTTTTGGGCGTGGCTGTGTCCGCGGCCAATTTTTGGCACACAGAGGCCGCTCGCAAAGTCTCGCCCCATTTCGAGTCCGGACGGGAATTTGTAGCGTCCCCCAAGGCCATAGCCCACCGTTTTTGGCCATTTTGCAGCGGCGAACTTGGGGAGGACCTTTGGGGGCTTATTTTACAGGCGCGGCTGTGCCAGCGGCCTAGCACACGGAGGCGCTCGCAAAGTCTCGCCCCATTCCTAGTCCGGCGGACGAAGTTGGCCAGCCCCTCCCAAGGCTATAGCCCACCCGTTTTTTGGGCATTTTTGCGGCGGACGAACTTTAGGGGGGGACCTTCGGGGCTTATTTTTGTCCGCGGATATGCCCATAGCCTATTTTTGGCACACACGGAGGGTGTTCGCAAAGTCTCGCCCCATTCCGAGTCGGCGGACGAAGTTGGCCAGCCCTCCCCCAAGGCTATAGCCCACCCGTTTTAGGCATTTTGCGCGGACGAACTTAGGGGACGGGACCTTCGGGGGCTTATTTTTGGTGGCTGTGCCGCGGCTTATATTTGGTACATGGAGGGTGCTGCAAAGTCTCACCCCATTCCGAGTCCGCGGACGAAGTTGGCGGGCCTCCCAAGGCTATCGCCCACCCGTTTTTGGGCATTTTTCTGCGGACGAACTTGTGGACGGGACGTTCGGGGGCTTATTTTTAGGCGCGCGTGTGCCCAGGCCTGGCCACAGCACACGGAGGCGCTCGCAAAGTCTCGCCCCATTCCGAGTCAGCGGCCGAAATTGGCCAGCCCGTCCCCCAAGGCCTTTGCCCGCCGTTTTGGGCATTTTTGCGCGGACGAACTTGGGGACGGGACCTTCGGGGGCTTATTTTTGGGCGTGGCTGTGCCCGCGGCCTAGTTTTGGCACACGGAGGGTGCTCGCAAAGTCTCGCCGCATTCCGAGTCCGGCGGACGAAGTTGGCCAGCCCTCCCAAGGCTATAGCCCACCGTTTTGGGCATTTTTGGGCGGACGAACTTGGGGAAGGGACCTTCGGGAGCTTATTTTTTGGCGCGGCCATGGCCGTGGCCTATTTTTGGCACACGTAGGGCGTTCGCAAAGTCTCGCCCCATTCCGAGTCCGGCGGACGAAGTGGGCCAGCCCCTCCCCCCAAGGCTATAGCCCACCCGTTTTTGGGCATTTTGCGGCGGACGAACTTGCGGGGGACCTTCGGGCTTATATTTTCGGCGCCTGTGCCCGTGGCCTATTTTTGGCACACGGAGGCGCTCGAGTCTCGCCCATTCCGAGTCCGGCGGACGAAGTTGGCCAGCCCCTCCCCCGAGGCTATAGCCACCCGTTTTGGGCATTTTTGCGCGGACGAACTTGGGGACGGGACCTTCGGGGTCTTATTTTTGGGCGCGGCTGTGGCTGCAGCCTCTTTTTGGCACACGGAGGGGGCTCGGAAAGTCTCGCGCCAGTCCGAGACGGGCGGACGAGGTGGGCTACCCCTCCCCCCAAGGCTATAGCCCACCGTTTTTAGGCATTTTTGCGGCGGGCGAACATAGGGGCGGGACCTTCGAGGGCTTATTTTTGGCGCGGCTGTGCCGCGCCTATTTTGGCACACGGAGGCGCTGCAAAGTCTCGCCCCATTCCGAGTCCGGCGACAGAGAGTTGGCCAGCCACCTCCCCAAGGCTATAGCCCGCCCGTTTTTGGGCATTTTGCGGCGGACGAAGTGGAGTCACGGGACCTTCGGGGGCTTATTTTTGGGCGCGGCTGTCCCCGCGGCCTATTATTGGCACACGGAGGGCGCTCGCAAAGTCTCGCCCCATTCCGAGTCCGGCAGACGAAGTTGGCCAGCCCCTCCCCCCAAGGCTATAGCCCACCCGTTTATTGGGCATTTTTGCGGCGGACGAACTTGGGTACGGGACCTTAGGGGTCTTATTTTTGGGCGCGGCTGTGCCCGCGGGATATTTTTGGCATACAGAGGGCTCTCGCAAAGTCTGGTCCCATTCCGAGTCCGGCGGACGAAGTTGGCCAGCCCCTCCCCCCAAGGCTATAGCCCACCCTTTTTTTGGGCATTTTTGCGGCGGACGAACTTGGGGATCGGACCTTCGTGGTCTTACTTTTGGGTAAGGCTGTGCCCGCGGCCTATTTTTGGCACAGGGAGGACGCTCGCAAAGCCTCACCCCATTCCGAGTCCGGCGGACGAAGTTGGCCAGCCCCTCCCCCCAAGGCTATAGCCCACCCGTTTTTTGGGCATTTTGCGCCGGACGAACATGGGGCCGGGACCTACGGGGTCTAATTTTTGGGCGCGGCTGTGCCCGCGGCCTATTACAGCACACGGAGGCACTCACAAAGTCTCGCCCCATTCCGAGTCCGGCGGACGAAAGTGGGCCAGCCCCTCCCCAAGGCTATAGCCCACCCATTTTTGGGCATTTTGCGGCGGACGAACTTGGGGACGGGACCTTCGGGGGCTTATTTCTGGGCGCGACTGTGGCCGCGGTCTGGCCCCAGCACACGGAGGCGCTCACAAAGTCTCGCCCCATTCCGAGTCCGAGGCGGACGAGTTGGCCAGCCCCTCCCCCAAGGCTATAGCCCACCCGTTTTTGGGCATTTTGCGGACGAACTTGGAGTACGGGACCTTCGGGGCTTATTTTTGCGTGGCTGTGCAAGCGGCCTATTTTGGCACATGGAGGGCACTCACAAAGTCTCGCCCCATTCCGAGTCCGGCGGACGAAGTTGGCAAAGCCCCCTCCCAAGGCTATAGCCCACCCGTTTTTAGGCATTTTTGCGGCGGATGAACTTGGAGTACGGGACCTTCGGGGCTTATTTTGGGCGTGGCTGTGCCCACGGCCTATTTTTGCACACGGAGGCCGCTCGCAAAGTCTCATTCCATTCCAAGTCCGAGGCGGGACGAAGTGGGCCAGCCCCTCCCCCAAGGTTATAGCCCACCGTTTTTGGGCATTTTGCGGCGGATGAACTTGGAGTACGGGACCTCCGGCTTATTTTTGGCGCGGCTGTGCCCACGGCCTATTTTTGGCACACGGAGGCCGCTCGCAAAGTCTCGCCCCATTCCGAGTCCGGCGGACGAAGTTGGCCAGCCCCTCCCCCCAAGGCCATAACCCACCCGTTTTTTGGGCATTTTTGCGGCGGACGAACTTGGGGACGGGATCTTCGGGGGCTTAGTTTGGGTGCGGCTGTGCCCGCGGCCTATTTTTGGCACACGGAGGCCGCTCGCAAAGTCTCCTCCCATTCCGAGTCCGGCGGACGAAGTTAGCCAGCCCCTCCCCCCAAGGCTATAGACCTCCCGTTTTTTGGCCATTTTTGCGGCGGGACCCGAACTTGGAGTCACGGGACCTTCGGGGCTTATTTTCGTGCGGCTGTGCCCGCGGCCTATTTTGGCACACGGAGGCGCTCGCAAAGTCTCGCCCCATTTCGAGTCCGGCGGACGAAGTTGGCCAGCCTCCCCGAGGCTATAGCCCGCCCGTTTTTAGAATTTTGTGGCAGACGAATATGGGGATGGGACCTTCGGGGCTTATTTTTGGTGCAGACTGTGCCCGCGGCCTATTTTGGCACACGGAGGCCTCTCGCAAAGTCTCGCCCCATTCCGAGTCCGGCGGACGAAGTTGGCCAGCCCTCCCCCAGGCTATAGCCCACCCGTTTTTTGAGCATTTTTGCGGCGGACGAACTTGGGTACGGGACCTTCAGGGGCTTATTTTTGGGCGCGGCTGTGCCCTCGGCCTATTTTTGGCACACGGAGGCCGTTCGTAAAGTCTCGCCCCATTCCGAGTCCGGCGGACGAAGTTGGCCAGCCCCTCCCCCCAAGGCTATAGCCCACCCGTTTTTTGGGAATTTTTGTGGCAGACGAACTTGGGTACGGGACCTTCGGAGGCTTATTTTTGGGTGCGGCTGAGCCCGCGGCCTATTTTTGGTACACGGAGGGCGCTCGCAATGTCTCGCCCCATTCCGAGTCCGGCGGACAAAGTTGGCCATCCCCTCCCCCCAAGGCTATAGCCCACCCGTTTTTTGGGCATTTTTGCGGCGGACGAACTTGGGTACGGGACCTTCGGGGGCTTATTTTTGGACGTGGCTGTGTCCACGGCCAATTTTTGGCACACGGAGGAAGCTCGCAAAGTCTCGCCCCATTTCGAGTCCGGCGGACGAATTTGGCCAGCGCGTCCCCCCAAGGCCATAGCCCACCCGTTTTTTGGCCATTTTTGCGGCGGACGAACTTGGGGACGGGACTTTTGGGGGCTTATTTTTGGGCGCAGCTGTGCCCGCGGTCTATTTTTGGCACACGGAGGGTGCTCGTAAAGTCTCACCCCATTCCGAGTCCGGCGGACAAAGTTGGCCCGCCCCTCCCCCCAAGGCTATAGCCCACCCGTTTTTTGGGCATTTTTGCGGCGGACGAACTTGGGTACGGGACCTTCGGGGGCTTATTTTTGGGCGTGGCTGTGTCCGCGGCCAATTTTTGGCACACGGAGGCCGCTCGCAAAGTCTCGCCCCATTACGAGTCCGGCGGACGAATTTGGCCAGCGCGTCCCCCATAGCCCACCGTTTTTGGCCATTTTTGCAGCGGACGAACTTGGGGGGGACCTTTGGGGGCTTATTTTTGGGCGCAGCTGTGGCGGCCTATTTTGGCACACTGAGGGCACTCGTAAAGTCTCGCCCCATTCCGAGTCCGGCGGACGAAGTTGGCCAGCCCCTCCCCCCAAGGCTATAGCCCACCGTTTTAGGCATTTTGCGGCGGACAGAACTTGCGGGCCAGGACCTTGAGGGCTTATATTTTTGCGCCTGTGCCCGTGGCCTATTTTGGCACACGGAGGCGCTCGCAAAGTCTCGCCCCATTCCCGAGTCAGCGGACGAAGTTGGCCAGCCTCCCCCAAGGCTATAGCATACCCGTTTTTTGGGCATTTTTGCGGCGGACGAACTTGGGGACGGGACCTTCGGGGGCTTATTTTTGGACGCAGCTGTGTCCGTGGCCTATTTTAGGCACACGGAGGGCACTCGCAAAGTCTCGCCCCATTCCGAGTCCGGCGGACGAAGTTGGCCCGCCCCTCCCCCCAAGGCTATAGCCCACCCGTTTTTTGGGCATTTTTGCGGCGGACGAACTTGCGGACGGGACCTTCGGGGGCTTATATTTTCGAGCGCCTGTGCCCGTGGCCTATTTTGGCACACGGAGGGCGCTCGCAAAGTCTCGCCCCATTCCGAGTCCAGCGGACGAAGTTGGCCAGCCCCTCCCCCCAAGGCTATAGCATACCCGTTTTTTGGGCATTTTTGCGGCGGACGAACTTGGGGACGGGACCTTCGGGGGCTTATTTTTGGACGCAGCTGTGTCTGTGGCCTATTTTTGGTACACGGAGGGCGCTCGCAATGTCTCGCCCCATTCCGAGTCCGGCGGACAAAGTTGGCCATCCCCTCCCCCCAAGGCTATAGCCCACCCGTTTTTTGGGCATTTTTGCGGCGGACGAACTTGGGTACGGGACCTTCGGGGGCTTATTTTTGGGCGTGGCTGTGTCATCCGCGGCCAATTTTTTGGCACGGAGGCCGCTCATGCAAGTCTCGCCCCATTTCGAGTCCGGCGGACGAATTTGTGTAGCGTCCCAAGGCCATAGCCCACCCGTTTTTGGCCATTTTGCAGCGGACGAACTTGGGGACGGGACCTTTGGGGCTTATTTTTGGGGCGCAGCTGTGCCGCGGCCTAATGGCCCAGCACACGGAGGCGCTCGCAAAGTCTCGCCCCATTCCGAGTCCGGCGGACGAAGTTGGCCAGCCCCTCCCCCCAAGGCTATAGCACACCCGTTTTTTGGGCATTTTTGCGGCGGACGAACTTGGGGACGGCACCTTCGGGGGCTTATTTTTGGACGCAGCTGTGTCCGCGGCCTATTTTAGGCACACGGAGGGCGCTCGCAAAGTCTCACCCCATTCCGAGCCCGGCGGACGAAGTTGGCCAGCCCCTCCCCCCAAGGCTATAGCCCACCCGTTTTTTGGGCATTTTTGCTGCGGACGAACTTAGGGGGCGGGACCTTCGGGGTCTTAATTTTGGGTGCGGCTGTGCCCAGCGGCTACACACGGAGGCGCTCGAAAAGTCTCGCCCTATTCCAAGTCAGCGGACGAAGTTGGCCTCCCAGGCTATAGCCCACCCGTTTTTGGGCATTTTGCTGCGGACGAACTTGGGGACGGGACCTTCGGGGTCTTATTTTGGGTGTGCTGTGCCGCGGCCTATTTTTAGCACCAGAGGGCACTGCAAAGTCTCGCCCCATTAAAGTCCGGCGAGAAGTTGGCCAGCCCTCCCCAAGGCTATAGCCCACCCGTTTTAGGCATCTTTGCGGCGGACGAACTTGGGGACGGGACCTTCGGGGTCTTATTTTTGGGTGCGGCTGTGCCCGGCCTTTGGCACACGGAGGCGCTCGCAAAGTCTCGCCCCATTACGAGTCCGGCGGATGAAGTTGGCCAGCCCTCCCCAGGCTATAGCCACCCGTTTTAGGGATTTTTGCGGCGGATGAATTTGGAGTGGGACCTTCGGGGCTTATTTTTGGGGCGGCTGTGCCGCGGCCTATTTTTGGCACAGAGGCCGTTCGCAAAGTCTCGCCCCATTCAGTCAGCGGACGAAGTTGGCCAGCCCCTCCCGCAAGGCTATAGCCCACCCGTTTTTGGGAATTTTTGGCGAACTTGGAGTACGGGACCTTCGAGGGCTTATTTTGGGCGTGGCTGTGGCCACGCCAATTTTTTACACGGAGGCCGCTCGAAAAGTCTCGCCCCATTTCGAGTCCGAGCGGAGGAATTTGGCAGCGTCCTGAGGCCATAGCCCGCCCGTTTTTGGCCATTTTGCGGCGGACGAACTTGGGGCCAGGACTTTTGGGGGCTTATTTTTGGGTGCGGCTGTGCTCGCGGCTTATTTTTGGCACGGAGCGCTCGCAAAGTCTTGCCCCATTCAAAGTCCGGCGGAAGTGGGCCAGCCCTCCCCCAAGGCTATAGCCCACCCGTTTTTGGGTTTTTTTGCGGGCGGAAGAACTTGGGGCCAGGACCTTCGGGGGCTTATATTTGGACGCAGCTGTGTCCGCGGCCTATTTTAGGCACACGGAGGGCACTCGCAAAGTCTCACCGCATTCCGAGTCCGGCGGACAAAGTTGGCCATCCCCTCCACCCAAGGCTATAGCCCACCCGTTTTTTGAGCATTTTTGTGGCGGACGAACATGGGGACGGGACCTTCGGGGGCTTATTTTTGGGCGTGGCCGTGCCATGCCTATTTTTGAGTACGGAGGCGCTCGCAATGTCTCTTCGCATTCCGAGTCCGGCGGACAAAGTTGGCCATCCCCTCCCCCCAAGGCTATAGCCCACCCGTTTTTTGGGCATTTTTGTGGCGGACGAACATCGGGACGGGACCTTCGGGGGCTTATTTTTTGGTACGGCTGTGCCCGCGGCCTATTTTTGGCACACAGAGGGCACTCGCAAAGTCTCGCCCAATTCCGAGTCCGGCGAACGACGTTGGCCAGCCCCTCCCCAAGGCTATAGCCCACCGTTTTGGGCATTTTGCGTCGGACGAACATGGGGACGGGACCTTGGTGCTTATTTTGGGCGCAGCTGTGCCGCGGCCTATTTTGGCACACGGAGGCGCTCGCAAAGTCTCGCCCCATTCCGAGTCCGAGCGGACGAAGTTGCCCCCTCCACCCAAGGCTATAGCCCCGTTTTGGGCATTTTTTGGACGAACTTGGGGACTGGACCTTCGGGGGCTTATTTTTGGGTGCGGCTGTGCCTGCGGCCTGTGTTGGCACCACGGAGGTCGCTGCAAAGCCTCGCCCCATTAGTCCGGCGGACGAGTTGGCCATCCCTCCCCAAAGCTATAGCCCCGTTTTTGGGCATTTTGCGGACGAACTTGGGGCCAGGACCTTCGGGGGCTTATTTTTAGGCACGGCTGTGCCGCGGCCTATTTTGTACACGGAGGCGCTCGCAATGTCTCGCCCCATTAGTCCAGGCGGACAAAGTTGGCCATCCCCTCCCCAAGAGCTATAGCCCACCGTTTTTGGGCATTTTCCGAGCGGACGAACTTGGGACGGGACCTTCGGGGTCTTATTTTTGGGTGCGGCTGTGCCCGCAGCCTATTAGCACCACAGAGGGCACTCGCAAAGTCTCGCCCCATTCCGAGTCCGAGCGGACGAAGTTGGCCAGCCCCTCCCAAGGCTATAGCCCACCGTTTTTGGGCATCTTTACGGCA